>OZ014445.1:634377-975509 GCA_963966035.1 Acleris laterana
ATCCGGGTGAGTTATTTTCTAATGAATTGATACATTTTTGTACTGATCAAGCCTGGACTTGTGTTGACTTGGAGTTGCTACCAAGTGATACTTACACGTATGTCAGCGATGTCCACGCTTGTAGGCGCTGGCTCGACCACTGCGTGGTGACTAGCGCAGCGCGGTCCGCCGTAACGAACGCGTCAGTGTTACATAATGTTTACTGGTCAGACCATTATCCTTTGTTAATTGAGTGTAATTTGAATGTTATTAAACCTAAAACTGTTAGTGTTAATAGTATATGTAACAAGGTAATCTGGGGTGAAAGGGACTCTGTTCAGATTGATGCATATTCTAAGTACTGTGATTTGAAATTGAAGGATATTAATTTTCCTGGGGAGTTATGTGACTGTGCCGACCGGATGTGTACAAACAGCTTGCACAAGGAAATTATAAAAGACATGTATAGTACCATAATTTCTGTTCTTAAGGAAGCCGCTGAAATTTCTCATAGGGATAATAGGGCTAAAAAGCATAAACATGTAACAGGTTGGAATAAGTACGTCAGCGGCGCTCATCGGGAAGCTCGACTTTGGTATCAGTGGTGGTTGTCTTACGGCAAACCTGCAGGCGGTTACGTTTACGATAAAATGATCGAGTCCAAAAAAGCATTTAAAACGAAGCTGAAATACTGTCAGAGTCATGAACATATGATAAAAATGGACATAATTGCTAAAAGCCATTGTAAAAAAAACTTTACCCGGTTTTGGAGTAATATATCAAAGTTAAACCCTAGGTCGGGTCTTCCGGTGAGCGTAGCTGGCGTCCATGAGCCGACGCTTATCGCTAATGCTTTTATGGAATATTTCAAGGTTGAGTCCCCGCTCGCCCAGGAGCCTAGGGTGCCTGATACTGGGAACGAATTCGGGTCCCCCTCTGTAAGATTTTCAGCTAAACAGATTGCAGTTAAAATTAAACAAATGGTTAGAGGCAAGTCCCCGGGATTCGACGGTCTCAGTGTTGAGCACCTTAAGCACGCTGGTTCTCATCTGCCGGGGGTTTTATCGCTGTTTTTCAATCTGTGTATTAGTCATAGCTACCTTCCGGATGATCTTATGTATACGCTAGTTGTGCCCATTATAAAAAACAAAACAGGCGATTCCTCTGACATGACAAACTACAGGCCTATATCGCTGGCGACTGTTGTGGCTAAGGTGTTGGACGGCCTGCTTGATGACATTTTGGGAAAACACCTCAATCTCCATGACGCTCAATTCGGATTTAGACCGGGTTTATCCACTGAAAGCGCAATCCTATGTCTCAAGCAGACCGTTCATTACTACACGGCTCGTGACACGCCGGTGTTTGCCTGCTTTTTGGACCTGTCAAAGGCATTTGACATGGTGTCGTATGACCTTTTATGGCAGAAACTGCACGATGACACGGATGTACCGCATGAGATCACCGCAATATTTGAGTATTGGTATGCCAATCAAAGGAACAGTGTGAAGTGGGCAAGTAAATACTCAGATGTGTATGGGATGCAGTGTGGGGTGAGGCAAGGGGGATTAAGTTCGCCCAAGTTATTCAATTTGTATTTGAATAAGCTTATCGAGGAGCTAGGCAGCGCTCATGTCGGTTGTCATATAGAAGACGTGTGTGTCAACAATTTAAGCTATGCTGATGACATGGTGCTTCTGAGCCCCTCGGTCGGTGGTCTGGTTAAATTGTTACGTATTTGTGAGACCTACGCTGAAGCCCATGGGCTCAGGTACAATGCAGCTAAAAGCGAGCTCTTGCAATTTAAAGCGGGTAAAAAATGTTACAAGATGCAACCAGTTACGCTTTGCGGCGTTCCTTTAAAAAGAGTAGACAAGTTCAAGTACCTGGGCCACTGGGTTACGGAAACCATGTCTGACGTCGAGGACATTGAACGAGAGCGCAGGGCGCTGTGTGTGCGCTGTAACATGTTGGCTCGCAGATTTGCACGTTGTGGTAAGGAAGTCAAGCTGACGTTATTTAAAGCATATTGTCAGACTTTCTACACGTGCGGCCTGTGGACCGATTTTACGCAGCGTGCATACAGCGCGCTTCGTGTTCAATACAATAACGCGTTCAGGATGATGTTTGGGCTGCCGCGACACTGCAGTGCTTCAACAATGTTTGCAGAGGCACAAACAGACTGTTTTTTTGCGATCATGAGAAAGAGATGTTCCTCGCTTCTCCGTCGCAGTCTCTGCAGCTCCAACAGAATCCTGAGCGTGTTGGCGCAGCGTTGGGACGCACCGCTGCTGCAGCGCTACGTGCAGCTGCACGCGCCTGTAGTCGCTGCACCCCGTCGCTTTTAATATTTTTTAATATTTTTATGGATTACTAAAACTAAGATAAGTTTGTTACTAACACTATGGATTTTTAGTCCGAAATAAAATTATTGAATTTGAATTTGAATTTGAATTAACCCAAGTATTTACCCTAAAATTTGGTATTTACCCAAATCAAGATACTCACTCACTTACACACACACCATGCACGCACGCACACGCCAACATGAACACATACACACACACTCCAAAATTAAGCTAATTTAAAGTATCTATTTTATAAGTTGTTTACAACTTAAAATTAATTCATACCTACTCTGTAATCAAATATCACCCCTAATCTTAAACTTATCATAATTGGTTAAACCTCTACTGTTACTGGAAGAGCGGGGCCTTCTGTCACAAGTATATTACTTATTATGCTTACTAGAAAGACCCAACCTTTGTATTGTTTTTAAATTTTGTGATAACCAATAAATAATTTTTCATTTTCATTTCATTTCATTCATTAAAGATAAGGTAGAGATAAGACAAGCTCGTGGGATATGAGTTAGCAAAGCATGTACTTTCTTAATAATCACTAGTATACTTGGGGCTCGTTGTTTGATTAGTACAGGTCGATTCACAAGAGTTGGCACGAATGAATCGAACGAAAGTAATGTCACCTATCATTGTGTGAGTGCCGTCCTTTGAACCGATGTTCGAATTACAAACCGAAAACCTGTTACTATTTTACACACTAGTATACTTTCATACACTCATTCAATCCATTCGTGCCAGCTCTTGTGAATCGACCTGTAGTTAACTGAATGAATGGTTCAAATTCTAAAATCGAATCGAAAATGTGACAGACACATTTAGATCAGATTTAAGAATTGGTTTCGATTTTTAACTTGAAATTTCTGCGTGTCGGGAGCTAAGACTAATTTACATTACATGATAGCTATTATCTTCATACACGTCGTTCATTTTTTAACACAAAAAAGATAACACTCACCTCTCTTACAGCTCGAACTAACTATAGTCGTAAGTTTAGAAATAAGCAAAGCGTTGTAACTCTGCGCCGTTCTCTTAGGAGTCGATGCGCTTTCAGCTGCGTCACTAGAGGACGCTTGTTCACTCGAACTTGTCGCAGAATCCTTCTGCTCTGGACATAGGAGAGTATCTAGTAACTCCGTGTTGACACCTGGAATACAGAAGAATATATAACTATTGCAAAGTCAAGAGTAGTTTATTTTTTTAAGTCAAAACCTCAAAATTTATTCTTACCAACTAACGTTCCAGGCGAGCAAATAAAAAGACAGAAACAATTAGACAAACAATGACAACTAACACTGATCACCTTTACTCGTCTTATTATACTTTTCGTATTAAAGTTTACATAATACCTAAGAATAAATGCACTAAAACAGAACTAGACTAAACACAGATCAATCCAAAGAATATAGACGTAAAAAGGTAACATGTTTCTCCATGTAAGTCTACACATTTAACACTGATGCGACTGATGCCCTTATTAATAAACTTGGAGTAACCTTGGAGTGACTAAACCATGTCTTATCTGTCGAATTCAAATGTCACAACGACAGATTACTCCACGTTGGTTAATAAGAGAGAGTATCACCTAATTTTAGTGAACAAGCCGCAACTTTTGGACTTGATATTGTTTTGTATTTAACAATCTTATTAGAAGAATAAGAATAAGAATAACTTTATTTTGCTTAAAATGTGGTAGGTACATAAGATGTCTTAAAATTATTAGTCTCACACATTTCACCAGCAGCTATGCCAGCTGCCAGCAAAAAAATAAAAAAAAAAGTAAAAAAGTCAATTATTTATAATAGTCAAAATATTCATTGACCGAATAAAAGCACTCTAGAACAAGCCATTTTCTGAGTGCACGTTTAAAACTGGCCAGTGGCAGTTTTTTTATCTCATCGTGCAGTCTGTTGTAAATACTAACTGACATACTGTTTACATTTCTACTTGACAATTTTGTTCTTTTTTCTGGTATTACCAATTTGTTAGGGTACCTAGTGTTAAACTTACAAGTTTCTTTGCATGTTTTAAACAAGTTGGGCTGCGTTTTTACAAACAAGCAGATTTCATATATGTACATACAAGGGACCGTAAGCAGCTTTAGTTCTCTGTACAATGGTCTGCAGGATGATAAAATGTCTACATTACATATTGCCCTGATACATTGCTTTTGTGCTATTAATGCCGCATTAGCGTGATAAGAGTTCCCCCATAGAATAATACCGTACCTAAGCAAGGAAGACACATACCCATGGTAGGCTTGGATGGCAACATCCTGCGTACTGATTTTTGTTAGTCGCCAAAGAGCATATGCGAATGAATTTATTTTACTACATATATTATTGATATGATAATTCCAGGAGCATTTGTCATCCAAGGTTATTCCTAAAAACTTTGTTTGAGTTGATTCTCTAATAACTTGATCACCATAGGCTACATACAGAGGGCGTTTGGTACCGTTTTTATTAATGAATTGTATAAACGTACTTTTATTTATGTTAACATTTAAATCATTCTTACGCAACCAAGTTATAATTTTACAAACTGTTTGATTTATTTCATCATTATATGCCTTTATATCCCGACATGGTATCACAACTGACACGTCATCGGCAAAAAGCGTACAATTTAAGTCCGTTATATTTGGGAGGTCATTCACATACAATAGGAATAATAAAGGTCCCAGGATGCTACCCTGTGGTACACCAAATCCATTTACTTTTGTAGAGGATCTATAAGCAGTTAATACATTGTCACAATCGATTTTTTTTATTTCTACAAACTGAGTCCTTCTTTGTAGGTAACTATTAATTAAGCCACTCATTTGCGAGGCCTCTCAAACCATAAAGCTCACATTTGGCTAATAGTATTTTATGCGATACACAGTCAAAGGCCTTGCTCATGTCAACAAATAATGCTGCAACTGACATACTCTTATCCATGCATTTAAAAATATTGTTGATCAAGGAAAACGCTGCTAAAGAGGTCGATTTTCCCTTCTGGAAACCAAACTGCTCCCTTTTGATTATATTATGTTTGTTAAGAAATCTAGTCAAACGCTCGTTCATCGCCTTTTCAAAAACTTTCGAGATTATAGGTATCAAGGAAATTGGTCTATAATTCTCAACACTGTCCTTGGCACCCTTTTTATAAAGGGGTTTAATCAATGATTTTTTTATTGTGAATTGATTATAATTATTGTGACAGAATAATGTAATTTGTCAGAGGACAAGTGAACCAGGTGCACATAACATAACATACAGTTAGCTGAACAATTACACAAACAAACACTCACCTTTATTATTAATCAACGCAAACAGCAAACACAGCGCGAACAATGCCTTGTAGTCATTCTCACTACAGTCCAAAGAATCTAGAATAGTCTTCAAAAATGGCCTCTTTTCAATATCTCTGTGCTCTCTATCCAAGATACTCTCTAAAGACGCTGAAGTTAAGGCCGGCGAATCAGGAGGGCCGCCAAGCATTTTCTGCTTCTCCTCATCAGTAATATTATATAATTCTGGACCAGATTTTGATGAGTTACATTCAATGCCAGAATCAGGCAACGGTGAATCGGGCATGTTGTGTTTCGCCAATGTCACAGCACTGGAAGACTTGGAGGTTTGTATCTGTGTGACCAGATCCTCGGTAGAATCGTGAGCGACGCTTGAGGACTCGCTTATATGCGACGTGGACGGAAGCGAGGTCGAAACTAACTCAGGGTCAAGATCGCAGCTGGAATGATCAGTGTCATACCCAAAAGTCTTCGGACCACTATATTCTGGGGTAGTATAGTCTCTCTCCTGTCCTGACGAACACTCTAACGCTTTCTCTAAACTCAATTGTGGTTTTGAAAACTCAAGTTTGACGTTAGACTTGGAATTGCTGATGTACATCTCCAAGATCTTAGTGGCACCGTCCTCGAATACAGATAAATTTGATTGCAATATGATCCAAGCCAGAGAATGGACGATAGGACCATGCGTTATTATCAAGAATACTTGTGATAGTAGAAATAGAGAGACTACGCATGAAACGGACGGTTTGAACTCTTCTTCCGACTCCATCCTTTGTCTGGAGAACGTCATTCTGGAAGGAGACATCTCGGCGCTCTTTCCTTTAAGGATAGCTTCGAGATTTCTCGTTATCACTTCTATGCTTTGAATATTATGGTCTCTGTTGTAAGGCGAGGAATTAGACCGTCTAACAGAGTCGGTTGTCAAGGAATATATGTAGAGAGGAACAAGAAGCTTATGAAGTAGGTGCTCGGTCAAGACGTCATTGAGATCAGGGATGTTCAGACAGAGAATGTCGTTGATATAGTGTAAATGGTCCAAGTGCTCTGCGACTAGGTCGTCAAGTTTCTGTTGCGACTGGTGACTGGAATGTGGATAACAATAGATTCGAATTATAAAATAATTATTTTGTTGCAACTCTATAACAAACCTGGCCAAAATTATAACCAATTAATCATACTGCGTTAGTCAGAAGAATTATAATGCAGAATTAATTGAGATCCCAAATATTACATTTTTCTAAAAGTCAAATAATACTTCTGGAGTTCTGAACTTTGGGTGGCAATGATTCAATAAATATATTCGTGTGATTGCCTCTCAAATAAAAATATTTTACTTCGAACGAATTCATCTATAATCTAAATCTAATACAAAAACTGCCCTTACTATGGTTATACTAATACTTTTAAATTTTACATTTAACCAATAAGTACTAAATACTGTGCATAAAATAATTCTGAATAAGGTTGTTCGAAAATACCGTGATAAAGTAATAAAAAACGAATTGTCAAATTATCTATAGATTGTACTTCGTATATTTATGACCAGGCCATCTAGATAAAGTACAGGTACTTACTCCGAATCGTTTCTCACGCACGCGTCCAGTTCCAGAATATGCTTGCCGATAAACCAAACGAGGTTACTGAAATATGGGGCAGCCGTCCTAGAAACAATTTAAACGTTAAGCTTTTACTCACTCAATAGTAGGCATTCAAAGATCGGAAGAGTACAAAATGAATAATAGAATTTGAATACTTTTATAGACATTGTTGGACCATATTCTACTGCTATTAAAATGTGATATGCAACTTTTACTCCCCTGATAGCTTCTGTTGACGGATTCTTCGCGCTACACATGTCTGCATGTGTCAAACACCTAGGAGAAGCTATTGCTGGTCGATGGGACAGATCGTTAAGTAATGAGATGGTTATGATCACGCATTATTATATCAATAATCCGTGTCACAAGCATGAGCATTCGTGGGACACGATCCAAAATCAGACCACTTGCCAAAATATTTGGCTTCGACTGTGGCGAGCCCTGGCCACACTGCTGTATTTGTGATTTTAAAAATGATTTCAATGTTTTGGTATATTTTTCAAGGAAAATTAGCAAGGTGATTGGAATCAGAGCCACGTGTCCATATTTAGTTAGTATTAAAAATTCCTAGCACGTTACCTTTGACGTTGACTTTTATATCGTCATTTAAATGTGAAGCTTACGTAAAAATAATAATGGAATTGTGAATTTGTTTAAGGGGTTTGAACAGTTAGATAGGAAAGTAGTCTTTATCCTTTAAGAAGATGGGTGCTTTTCCTATGTCACTATTCGATCAGATACGAGGTTTAGAAAGTAAAGGGGTAAAAAGTGTAGTAAGTACACGTTTTCGGATAGGATGGGTAAGCGAATCAAAGCCCGGATGACGGAAGAAATTATGTGTTACATCTCAATAGTGCGTGGACAAACGTTTTACAAGTCGATGTCGATAAAAAAGCACGATTTACTGGACCAAAACCATTTGATAATAATTATTTGTAATTAGTTAACTGAAATAATATGTAATGTAAGCTTACCTAGGTACCAGATGTAATATTGTGAAACAACCTGACATGTAAGATAAAGAGTTTGATCAATAAATTTCTGATGCAAAAACTGTTCGTATCCACTTGACCGTCCGGCCCGCGAGACCATTATACTCTCAACCGTCCGGGTTATTTTGCCGACGCACGCCCCGCGCTGCGCAACCACAACTTTCTACAAAAACGTCTGTATCTTCTAAACTACACAAGCTAAAATAAAGAAAAAAATACTAAGGCATAAATGAACGTTCATTTGTTCAAATACTTTTATAGTTATACTAAAAATATCCATGATTATCGACTATAATCAAGGTTAAACTTAGGAAATTGGTTAAATTTGCTGAAAGTTTTTATTTGACGACTAATTACAGGAAATATTGCGCGATGACCCTCTTTTTTTATTACATATTATAAAAAAAGACTATTTCAACTTTTAAATGACACCACAATCAACATATATAGTTCTCAATAAGATATCAAAATAAATTAAACAAATTCCCTACTCCTTCCAACAAGTGCAACAAGATGGCCGTCTGCATAAGGCTGCCTACAACTGATATACACTTAAACGTCCGTGGAGACTATGGTATCCAGTGTCGAAACTAGATAAATTTTGTATATTTTTTTTTTATTAGAATAAATTATTTTTACTGTAAATAGCACATAAAATATACCTACATTAGATAACACACAATTTTTTTGTTTGTTTTACTTATTAAAGAAATCATATTACGGGGTTTTCACTCAGGTAGGTCTTGCAGGCAGTACTCCTGCAAGATCCTGTTTCAAGAGTTGGAAGCCGGGTTATAATGACAACAGTCTTTGCTTGATACCCACTATGCTACTTTTAAATCAAAAGTTTCTTAAGTTTAATAGTTCTGGTGAGCAGTACCTCTGCATCATCAGGATTCAAGGGTCGAAGGTTGAAACTATCAAAATCAAAATTTCATAATGATCAAAGAAGTAGAAGTGGTTGAAAAAACTGTTATAATATTTGAAACACATAGGTATCTGAACAAACAAATGTACAAAATTACAAAGTCAAGCTAAATAAAACCATTTTTAGGGTTCCGTAGTCAAACTAGGAACTAGTTTCGCCATGTCCGTCCGTCCGTCCGTCCCCAGTCTAGCTCAGAGACTCATAGTACTAGAAAGCTGTAATTTGGCATGAATATACATATTAGTCACGCCAACAAAGTGGTAAAATACAATTTTGAAAAATATTTTTTCTTAATGCACCTCCCCTAAACGTAACGTGGGGATGCCTTTTTTTTTTCTTGCCTACCCCATAGTGTGGGGTGTCGTTGGATAGGTCTTTCAAAAATATTGCGGGTTTATGCAAACAATTTTTCGATTAAGGGATCCGTTTATGAAATATTAAGCTTTAAAGCGCTATTTTTTGTTAGAGTCAAGTGTCCCCCCCCCCCCCTACAGCCAAAACTACAAATACTAAAAATCTGAAAAATATCTTCAACGAAAGCGCATATAACGAAATTTAAAGGAAAACTATCACGGGTAACTAGACATGATTAGTTCCTGAGATACAGGCGACTAAAGTGTTTATACCTATCAAAATCGCCTATGATAACTTTGATAGAAAAATTGTTAACGGGGGGGGGCCTGCACGCGCGGGGGGAGTCGAACTGTCCATGTAACAAATCGAGCGACAACCGCGCTCATAAGCGCGAGCGCCTAGATGCTGTTCGGACGTGCCCCGAAATGCTACCTACAAGTTTGCGATTTGCGATCTGAAAGTTTACAAATAATCGATTAGATTATTGATTTGAGTCGAGTATCGTTTGGAAAACTTAAAATTCTATTTACTGGCCCTTGTTTTTTTTTCAATTTCTATTAATTACTTTATAAAAGATTTAACTTTTATTTGTAATTTAAAATCGGTTTGAAGCAGTTTAGATACCTAACTACCTACATAGGTAGGTATACTGATCTCACACTTAAAAGCTTGGCTCTTGTTTGAGATATTATATACGAATTTATAAGAAAAAGAATCATTACTTAGTAGACTTAATTAGTTCCTGAGATACAGGCGACTAACGGGTTTATACCTACTAAAAATCATCTAAGACAGCGCCAAATAACTTTAAATAGAAAATTGGTTCATACATGTTGATTTTTGAGATAGTTTTTTGTGTTTGTCGTTACGGCTTCGGAACCCTACACTGAGCATGGTCCGACATGCTCTTGCCCGGTTTTTTAAATTAGTATCTCTATATCCGTAACTGAAAGAGTACATGCAAACAAAAACACATTTCCAAACACCGAATAATCTAGACACACGAGAAATCGTTTGTACAAACCCTTATTTCTGATATATTTTAAAACGTCCGCGGATAGTCAACCGTCCACGGCATAAAACCTAAGAAACACCGTAAATGTTTTGATGAATCCTAAAGTAGTTTGATATATTTCTTATGTTTAAGTATATTAATCTGTTCTCTATAAACCAATCTTCAGTATTTATTGTATATTTCTGTAAACAGAGCTCCAAATTACTAATAATTAGGCTATAAACGTTCACTGCCCCAGCTCGAAAACAACCTTGATATTTCAAATTGATATTACAGTCATCACACTATCACAAACAGAAGATGATACACATTATCGTAGAAAGTACACATTCCTGATTATTTCGATAACACCTAAAAATATGTAAATGAACGTGAAATACTTACGACATAACTACGAGTTCTCCACAAAAACTCACAATCACGCGCAGTTTCTTAGAGCCCTGGCAAATAAAAATGTTGTCCTTGTAAGCAACTGGCGTACACTGCCATCTATATTTTTTAGAGCTAACTATTTAATTAGGCTACGTTGTTGCATCAATAGAATTAGTAAATAATGCCGAAATATTCCATTAGATGGCTCTAAAATCAACCGCTCCTCCTTCCACCCCTTGGGATAGTAAGGTATCCGCGGACGGTTGAGAGCATATTGGTTTCGGATACTATGCTATCGTCGATTGCTATTTGCTATGCTAATGCTATTTTGATTTTAACAAATTTATAAAGCGCCTTACCCTAACCACAGGAAAAATTCATTTGCCAAGGAAATATATTTTGACTTTGGTTGACCTATTAGCTTTTAATATAGAACCAAATATATACAGTAGCATCAAGTCCCAGCAAGCCAATATTAGCAATAATGCCTTACATCATGATTTAAACTAAATTATAGGACAGCGGAAACACCCTTGAGTATAAATTTAATCCATCAAAATATTCAAGGTTTTTCCAGCAAAGAACTAGAAATAGGGTTGTTCTTAGATAATGAAAATGTACAAATTATGTGCATTACTGAACATTGGCTTAGACCAGACCAATTGATATTAGATTTCATAAATTTTAAATTTGTTAGTTATTTTGCCAGAAAAAGTGCCATTCATGGTGGCTCTCTTATAATTGTTAAAAGTACCCTTAAATCCAAAGAAAGAAAGGATATTATAAAGCTATCGATAGAAAGGATTGTAGAAATTTCTTGCGCAGAACTAGAAAGTTATATAATAATATGTGTTTACAGACCACCACTATCTGATTTTTGCACATTTGAATCTACCATGGAACATGTGTTAAAATTAGCAAGTAATAGCCAGAAGCATGTTATAGTTTGTGGAGATTTTAATGTTAACTTACTTGAAACGTCAAATAATACCACTCGGTTACTAAGTTTATTTAAATCTTTTAATTTAGCTAATCTGTTCTTTGAACCCACACGGATAGGTGTTAGTAGTGCAACCTGCTTAGATAACATTTTTTGTAATTGCGAATGTTTGGATAAAGAAATATTTAATTGTTTTAATTCTGACCATAGTGGTCAGAAGGCATCTTTCTTAAATGATTTTTATCAAAAACCTCAGACGATAACATACCGACCTATAACTAGCAATCGTTTGGAATTATTCAAAAATAAAGTTCAGGCTAATCTTTCAGTGTTACCTTTCTTAAACAATGACTCTAATAGTATTTACAAAGACTTGTTTGGCGTAATTCTACACCAATTTAATAATAATTTTAAAATGAAAACTATTTCTAGGTCGAAAACCAAGTTTAGTGAATGGGCTACTGTAGGCATTCATAAGAGTAGAAATAGGCTTTATGACCTATATAAAGAGAGGGAGGACAATAAGAACGCCGACTTCCTAATTTATGTTAAGAATTATTCGAGGACCTTTAAGCAAGTTTGTTTAACTGCTAAGGCAAATTTTCTTAGTCTTAAACTCAAATCAGCTGACAATAAAGTAAAAACTGTATGGAATATTATAAATAGAGAAACAGGAAAATCAAAAACACGTGACAATCAAGTCACCATAAACGCAGGTGACAAACAAATCACGTCAAATAAAGACGTTGCCTTAGCATTCGAAGATTATTTTTCAAACATAGCCTCTAATACAACGAAATGTCTTAAATCATCCGCGGTTGAAGCTCAATCATTACTTTGCACTAATGTCAGTAAATGTAATATAAACTTTGAATTCAGCCCTGTAAATTCAGAATCAATAGTCAAGGTATTTAAATCGCTTAGTTTAAAAAAGACTGAGGATTTGTGGGGCACATCAGTTAGAGTACTATTTCATATCATAGATGTAATTGCACCCCATTTATCATTAATTTACAATAATTGTTTATCAGAGGGGATCTTTCCAGATCTCATGAAATATAGTAAAGTCATACCTCTTTTTAAATCGGGCGAGATGAGTGATTTAACGAACTTCCGTCCCATTTCCATACTACCCGTTTTAAGTAAAGTCTTTGAGAAACTAATGCTGAATGATATGTTAGGTCACTTTAATAGAAATAAAATACTTAACAGTAACCAGTTTGGGTTTACCCGAGGTCGATCAACAATAGATGCGGCTTCTGTGCTCATTAAATATATATATAACAGTTGGGAGAAATCTTGTGATGCAGTAGGAATATTTTGTGATCTTTCTAAAGCTTTCGATTGCGTGGATCATTCGACCCTAATTTTAAAATTAAAACATTATGGATTGTCCAATAAAGCTTCAAGTCTCATGTCTTCTTATCTAAGTGATAGAACTCAAACAGTTGTTGTAAACAAAACGCAATCTGTTGGAGCTACAGTGAAATTAGGTGTGCCGCAAGGCTCAATTTTAGGCCCTTTTTTATTTCTGGTTTATATAAATGACTTACCACCAACAGTAGATAAACTTTGTGAGATTGTACTTTTTGCTGATGATACTTCATTAATTTTCAAAGTAGATAGAAAGTCCATTGACTACAGTAGGATAAACGCCACACTAGTTAAAGTACTTAATTGGTTTACTAGTAACAATTTACTACTAAATGCTAAAAAAACTAAATGTGTTAGGTTCGCTTTGCCTAATGTTAAACCGGTAGATTCTAGTATTTTTCTAAATGAAGAGTGTCTGCAAATGGTAGATAAGGCAGTTTTTCTAGGCATAACCATAGATAAAAATTTACAATGGAGTCCCCATATAGCGGTACTGGCAGGTAAACTAAGTTCGGCAGCTTACGCGGTTAGGAAAATTAGACAACTAACTAATGTTGAGACAGCTCGCATAGTTTATTATAGTTATTTCCATAGTGTGATGTCGTACGGTATTCTGGTTTGGGGTAAGGCAGCTGAAATACAAAGTATATTTGTCTTACAAAAAAGGGCTATTCGTTCTATTTATAACTTAAATTCCCGTGACTCCTTAAGAGAACTTTTTAAAGAAATTCACATCTTAACTGTAGCGTCTCAATTTATTTATGAGAATATTATTTATGTTATTAAAAATTTAAATTCTTTCACCAAAAATTCCGATGTACATAATCTAAATACAAGAAATAAAAATAAAATTGTTATCCGAAAATTCCGCGTCCGTAAAGTATATAAATCATTTGTTGGTCAATGCATTCATTTCTATAACAAATTACCTGACGAAGCTTTAACATTACCCTTTCCAGCACTTAAAAATTACTTAAAAAAGTCGTTAATATCTAAAGCGTACTATAGGGTCGAGGACTATCTAACAGATAAAAATGCTTGGCCTAAACCCGAAACTTAGTCATTCATAATTTGTAAAATTGCAAAGTTGTTTGTCTAGGGGACACCGTTTTTTTTTTCCCTCTCCTCTCTTCCCCCCCCCCCCCTTGTCTCTCTCGTAATGTTTTTGACATGTTTTCCTGCTGAACTACGCATGCTATTTGCTATTTGATATTATATTTAATTTAATATTTATTGCTGTATATAATGCTAGATTAAGTACTACCATTGTAACATGTTTAAAAAATGACTGACTGCTGAGTTTCTTGCGGCGTTTCTTCTCGGCAGTGGTCTCCTCTTGGGAAGCGCTGGTAGATTCATGACATGTAAAAGTGCCCGTGCGGCCTACTTACTGAATAAATATCTTTTATCTTTTTTTTTTTTTTTGTCGGACGGTCAAGTGGGTATAGAATAGTCTATATTTAATTAAGCACTAGGAAAAAGTGCATATTTACTCGCGTCATCCGGGCTTTGATTATAATGTATATCCAAAGCTACAGCCTTACCTGTCTCTGATAAACCGTAGCATGCTCGCATCTTGTACTCTGTACACATTCAATGTTAGCGTCCTCACGGCTATTCTCACCATAGACTCCGAGTGGTTGAAGAATTTTATTGCTTCTGTGTATAGAGGGAAGTCTTTCGTGTGCTGAAAACGAACAAACAATGGCAACACTGTTTTTTCCACTACTCGGTTTTTTTTTTTTTTATGGCATAGAGAAGACAAACGAGCACACAAGCCACCTGATGGTAAGTGGAAACTGTGACCCATAGACATTCGCACTCACAAGACTGCAATGCAATCCAAAGACTGCAAACGCGTTGCCAACCCTGAGGACTAAGATGGAATGCCTCTATGCTAGTCATTTCATTTTAAATGCTCGATTACTTTTTGAAAATAAACCTAAAGTGTGTTCCTTTAAAATGTATGGTGAAATAAAGCTAAATAAATACAAATTAAATAAAACTAAAAATAATTAAGTAAGGAATGAAAAAGTCACAGAGAAATGTGGAATAAAAGATGTAGTGACTAAGATTGAAAAGGGCATGCTTCGATTGTTCGGTCATTTGGAAAGGATGGATGAAAGAAGATTGACGAAAGAGATATACAGATCGAAAGTGAGTGGAGGGGCGGAACGGGCCGCCCTAGGCGTACTTTTTCGAGTCAAATCGGAGAAATACTGGAAAAGGGCCGAATCATAAGTACCTACCCGAAATCGACGTGCGTGCATCACTCGATGTATGAATGTGGAAGAAGCGAAAGAAATTTGTCAAGATCGTAGCAAGTGGAAAGAAGTGGTCTCTGCCTACCCCTCTGGGAAACAGGCGTGATTTATTGTATGTATGCATTGAATAACCAATCAAGCTAGACATATAAAGTCACTTAAAAACAAATGCGTGACGCATGAACATTAATCGTTGTCAAAGGCATTGTAAGTATGATTTAATGCTTTACTTATGACAAAAACATTATTCACTAGAAAGAACAAACGTTTAAGCATGAAGATAAACTGGTTTTGTGCGATAATACACCTGTTTCCACAGACTGCATAATTAAACAGGTTTCGTAAAGTATTACAGTTTAACAAACTTTAAATGAGTTGACTGTATGCAGAAAAAAATAAAATAATGTGGCATGCATTTTTACCAAGATAAATAAAACGTCTTCAAAATTATATCGAAAAACGTAAATAACAACCGTCTCTGTAATAATTGAAGTTCACTTTATACAGCGTTTAATTTAATAAGGTAAGTGAATAAGAAAGGATTCTTCGTTGGTACGCAAATACTTTTCCTTGACTGTTACTTGACATTGTAAATACCCAATTGGTTAATACACAAAAGTGGGGAAATACCAGGTATTTTCTCAATTTACTCGTTAGATTAGGTACCGTAAAACGGGGTGAGTAGGGACTAAGGGGTGAGTAGAGGCAAAACCTAAAATTGAGCATAATGTTAATAATTATAAGACTGAAATTATTTCCAATTGACGTAACGTTATTGCCCATTTAATACTTGTTCTTATTTATAACAAGTTATGAATTATTTTAGGTTGTGTCCCTACTCACCCCTTAATCCCTACTCACCCCGTTTTACGGTACACTAAGTTTTACCCAATTAGTTACCCAAAATGTAGGTATTTATCTACTACCCGGTAAAGTATTGGGTATATTTTTTTACCTAATTTACCCGTTGGACTATGTACCTATATATGGAGTAGTAACCAAGTACTTACCCAAAATTAAGGTATTTACTTACCTAACTATACCCGGGGTCCCGAGTTCCCGGGTTGGGAAACAGGCGTGATTTAATGTATGTATGTATGTATGTACCCGGGTTCCATTGAGTATTTACATAGGGTGGGATTACTTACCTCATTATAAAAGAAGTGTATCGTGTGGCTGTTCAGCTTGAAGCTGAGGGTCTTGAGGAACGAAATGTAGTACGCCATCACCTCTTCGTCGGAGAAGTCAAATTTATGCACTATTATTGAATTCACGTGATTGTTGCTTAGCAGGTAATCTAAAAAAATAACTCCAAATTATTAAAGAATTTCGTTGCCTCCTTGGATTCTATGATCAGGTTAAGAAGAGGCCACTCTCGAGATATAGCCCCCTCATAAAAGAGAAATATTAAGACGATTGTGAGGCTGTAAATTTCCATACAAAATGCGATAACGTTTTTCTCCCCGTTCCCTGATAAGCAGAAATCAATGACCGAATCGAATTCTAATTTCTGTTCTTGTGGTGGCTTAACTCTCGGTGCGCGCGCTAACTTGTACTTGGCCATATTATTTAACGCATAAAAGGGGTGTTGCGGACAGCGAGCTCGTTAGATTTTAAGACCCTTTTTTATTTGTTGATTTGTGTTTTGATTTGGTTTAAGTAATGAAAATAAAGATTGATCATGTAGGCTAAGAAATAGCTCTTAAGTTAACTTTAAGGTATTATTAAGTTAGGTTAAGTGTTTGTTTTATTTGAGCATGAGGGCGAGGGGCCGCACGACCGTCGCACACGAGCCCAGGAACCAAAATAAACATTGGCGCGGCGTGCGGCGAGTTTTGTTCTCGCGACTATATTTATAGGTCGGGGTGGGGAGTGTGGCTCAAGTATAAATACGTTATGACGCAATTAGCTGCCACACTCACACCCGACCCGCTACAGCGACCGGACGCATGCCGGCGCGTAGTTTATAAATAGTAGGTTAATGTTTTATGTTTAGTTTTAAGATAGATGTAAGAACCTAGACATAGTTTAGCTCGTAAGTTGGAAAAGTGGGCGTTGCCCACCAATATAGTAGGGATAAGTTATTGTATATAAATGAACGTTCACTGGTCAAAGGCGAGTAGAACCTAGGAGAACCTTGAAGAGCGAACAACAGAACCTTGAACAGAGCCTTTGACCAGTGAACCGAACCCGACAACCGCAATAGATCAAGTTTCATACAGTCCACTCTTTTATTTACGTTTTGAGCTACGAAGAGACCGGTTGAGTGCCCCATCCTCAACATCGCCTGGTCCTTCGAGCCGGATTTACAGCCACAACGCAATGGTTGTCACACGATCTCAAGCCGATTGCACCGACACGCAAGAACGTCAGCAAGAACTGGATGCAGGATCGGAACCACCATCCTCCGAACGCGCCACAACATCGACAATAACGGCTGCAGTACGGCGAACAAACATTGCCGGACCTTCTGCTCCTTCCGAACCTCTTGGGGTAGAAGTCGATCCGACTGCCCTTATTGCGGACCCTCAAATATGGCGCGCTGAGCTCGAGCGACATTTAGATACCTCAAGACGAGATAGGGCCCCGACACTCGACCCCGTCTCCGGACGAGATGGCTTAGGCCGTTACGAGTGTACGGTTGCCCGCGATCATAAAGCGCCAGCGCACGTTCCCGTCCCCGGACGAGATGGTTTCGGCCGTTACGTGCGCCAGGCTGCTAACGCCGCACCGACGCACGACCCCGTCTACGGACGAGATGGCCTCGGCCGTTACGTGCGCTCGGTTGCTGGCGGCGATGATAGTGCGCAAGTGCCCGACACCGTTTCACGAGACGATTTCGATCGTTACGGGCACTTGGACGCCGCTACATCGAACCGAAACGAGCCGAGCGCCGCCGATCCCGGGCGCTCTACGACGCTACGCGATACTAACGCGCCGTCACGAATTGGTTTGAACAAAACTGTTATTTTCCGCCAAACGCCCGCCGCATCCAGATGCTCAAATAACACAGCAATGCTCATGCGGCAAGCCGAATACGAGGCCGAACAGAAAATGCTCGAGATTAACCGCCGAGAGCTCGAACTAGAAAAGCGGATGATACAGAGCAAGCTGGCTTCACAGTTGGATATAATAGAAGCCGAGGGATCACAACGAGGCAGCGAATTGAGTCAACCCGAAATACTCGTAGAGAAACAAGTGGATTCGTGGTTAGATCAATGCGCGATAAATCAAACGAACCCGAACCGAACTGCGAACATGTATGAATCTACGCCTCAACGCGAACCACGACCCTCGACACAAACACCGACCCGTGAGCGCAGCACTAGCAGCAACCGTGGGATAGCTCAATTAGCCGACGCTATTGAGAAAATGTCGCGCCAACGACCGCCACCACGTCAATTATACGAACTGCCGGCATTCAGCGGAGCAAACGGCGAATGGCTGCCGTTCCAAGCTGCCTACACTGAATCTACGAAGGCGTATTCATTCAAGCCTACTGAAAATATGGCACGGCTAAGGTCATGCTTAAAGGGAGCCGCCCGCGAGACCGTTTTGTCGCTGCTGCATACAGCAACCGATCCTGAACATATAATGCAGACCCTTCGGCAGTGCTACGGGCGACCCGAGATCATCGTCGACCGAGCGCTCGAGGATTTAAAAAGATTGCCACGACTGGGCTCGTCCGCATCGGATTTGAACGCTTTCGCGGTTAAGATACAAAACATTGTTACAGTCGTGGCAAGCGTAGATAAACGGAAATATCTTCACAACCCGCTGCTCACGAGGGAGATACTGGATCGATTGAGCCCGCATCTGAAATCCAGATTTTGCGACTACGCAGAACTCAACGCTGACACGGAAGATCCAGAGGTCGTCGTACTAATGAAGTTTTTAATGCGAGAGGCAGATCGCGCCTTACGCTTCACTTACTCGACGGCGCCTACTGGAACGTCAACAACCGCAGCCCCGCCACCGAACCGACGGGAGCTGCGCCCCTTTAGACCGAACGCTGGCATAGCGCCACGCCGACCGAACCCGGTTTACTCCGCCGAGCAAATCGAACCATGCTTGAGCTGCGGAGGGAACCACAAAACAACACAGTGCAAGAAGCTGCAAGCACTGTCAGTCTCTGCCCGGTGGGGTTGAGCCAAAGAAAACCGAATATGCTTCAAATGCATGAACAAGAAACATCGGCGAGATCAATGCCGAGCTAAAGGATGCAGCGTCGAAGAATGCCCGCATTCACATCATCAATTACTGCACGTGAGCGAACCGAACCAAGCGCCGGCGCCTAGATCACAAGCGCCGGCGCCCCGATACCCAGCGCAGGTACACCGAACCCAAGCGCCGGCGCCCCGAACCCAAGCGCCGGCGCCCCGAACCCAAGCGCCGGCGCCCCGAACCCAAGCGCCGGCGCCTCAAGCGGCGCAGGCGCCACAACAAGAAGCGTCAGAAGCACCTGAGTTCGTTACGAACACAACGAACTTTGCCACGGGCGCACCGACAGTGCTACTGAAAGTAGTTCCCATCACTCTATACGGGCCTAAAGGACGAGTAGAATCCTACGCACTGCTGGACGAGGGATCAACCGTCAGCCTTATCGATCATGATCTCGCCTTAGAAATAGGCGCCACCGGACCCGAGGCGCCACTGTACATCAAAGGCGTGGGCGACATGACGCAACAACAAAAGAGCCGCAGAATTGAAGCCGACGTCTGCGGCAGATACGGCGGTCCGATACACCGTTTAAAGCTGCGAACCGTGCGCGGTTTGAATCTGCATAAACAAGCAATAAGCAAGACGCTATTACAGAACTACGCCCACTTGACGGGACTCGACGGAGCATGCTACAACACTGCTGCGCCGCGATTGCTAATCGGAGCCGACCATTGGCACGTAATGGTCTCTAGAGAGACCCGAATCGGGCGTGCAAACGAACCGGCGGCGGTGCTCACCGATCTCGGTTGGGCAATTTATGGCACCGCACCGCGCACGATAAAGGCGCAAGGCTATGAAACCGCCCTATATCTAACCACAGAGCGGGACGAGCTACACGATCTCGTGGAACGTCACTTCGCCGTGGATTCCTTAGGGGTGGTCCTGAAAACGAAAGTGCATCCCCTAGACGAACGAGCAACCCGGATTTTTAACGATACCGTCCGGAAAATAGACGGCCGGTACGAAGTGGGCCAATTATGGCGGGATGACGAACCGAAGCTCCCGCCCAACTTTCAAACGGCCTACAACCGACTGCTGGGCATAGAAAGAAAAATGGACAAGGATCCTAAGTTCGCAGAAGAATACACGAAACAAATCGAGAATCTGCTAACAAAAGGCTACGCGGCAGAGATAACCGAACCCGGAACGAGCCCTATTAATTATTATCTGCCGCACTTCGCCGTCAGAAATCCGAACAAGCCCGGGAAGATTAGGCTGGTTTTTGACGCCGCCGCTACATGCCGAGGAATCAGTTTGAACGATCAACTATTAGAAGGCCCGGATTTACTGCAGTCACTACCGGGAATTCTATTTCGTTTCCGGGAGAGGGCCTACGCCGTAACAGCAGACGTACAGGAGATGTTCCTCCAAATAAGGATACGAGCCCCCGACCAGCCATCACAATTATTTTTATGGAGAGGGAACGAGCGGCACGGACAGCCACGAACCTACGTGATGAAATCCATGATTTTCGGAGCCGCAAGTTCGCCTTTTCTTGCGCATAGCGTGCGCAACCGGAACGCGTTAGATAACGCTACCGAGCATCCTGACGCCGTAGAGGATGTAATGAATAACCATTACATGGACGATCTAGTGGCTAGTTACGCCACCGAACCGGAACTCATACACCGATCCATGGAGATAGCGGCCTCCCATAAAAAAGGCGGCTTCATTTTGCGCGGGTGGACCTCAAACTCGCGCGAATTAATAAAAAGAATACCGCCTGAGCTACGAACAGAGGGACCTACGCCGCTGGGAGACAAAACACCGAAAGTACTGGGAATGTACTGGGAGCCAAACGAGGACGTTTTGGGCTTCAACACCACGCTAATAAGGGTCCCAGCCGACGTCAAAGAGAAGAAAAGAGGGCCCACGAAAAGAGAAGCACTAAGCGCTGTAATGAGCATATACGATCCACTGGGCCTAATATCACAATACGTTATAACGGCCAAGGTCCAGCTACAGCGACTGTGGGCCCTCAAGATGGGCTGGGACGAGTCGCTACCCGAAGAAGAACGCGATAACTTTAGCCAGTGGCTAAACGCAATGAGCAGCGTCGCTACGTTGCGCATACCCCGAAGCTACTTCAAGACGGGGGGAGGGGTCCGCCCGCAACTACACATATTTGTGGACGCCAGTGAACAAGCCTACGCAACTGCCGCATACTGGAGGACCAACGAACCGAACCCCGAAGTCGAGTTGATAACGGCAAGAGCTAAGGTCGCGCCCATGAAGCAATTGAGTATCCCTCGGCTGGAACTACAAGCCGCGGTGATCGGCGCGCGCCTTAGCGAAATCATCAAGCGAGAACACCGCTACGCGATTAGTGACGTCACATTCTGGACCGACTCGCGGACAGTTTTACATTGGGTGCGAGATGACGCACGCCGATACAGCCCTTTCGTCGCCCACCGCCTCGGCGAGATAGCCGAAAGAACCAAAATTGAACAATGGCGGTGGGTGCCGACAAAAGAAAACCCGGCGGATGACGCGACACGCGCTGATTGCAATCGCGTAATCAAGATAACCGATCGCTGGTATACCGGGCCTGCGTTTCTTCGACGTCCGGAAGAGGACTGGCCCCAGGAACCCGCGCAGCAAGAAGAGCCCGAACCGCCGACCTGCGCGCACACAACGAACCAACCGAGGGAGTACCCGCTACCGGACATAAGCCGCTTCTCGAATTATAAGCGGCTTATTCGAGCCACCGCCTACGTACTGCTCTTTATAGAAAGGTGCCGCAAAGAAAGCAACGTTATGCAACCGCGGCACCTAGAGCGAGCAGAGCTTTTATGGCACAAGAAAAGCCAAGCGGACGACTTTTCCGAAGAAATAAAGGTGTTAGAGCACGGGGGGAGAGTACCAAAGAAAAGCCAGTTATACGTTTTAGACCCCGTGCTCGAGAATGGCCTAATAAAAATGCATGGACGCATAAACGCCGCTCCAGTGCGGATAACCAAGAATCCGGTGATTTTGAACGGCAGACACCCGCTAGTGCGCCTTATGATACTACAGGCGCACTGCGACGCGGCACATTCATCACACGAGCGAGTGGTGAACGACTTACGCCAGCACTACTGGATACTGCACTTACGACCTACTGTGCGCGCGGTCGCGCATAATTGCCGCACGTGCCTAATAAGAAGAGCGCGCCCGCACGCGCCGGCCATGGGCGACTTGCCGCTGGCGCGCCTCGAACCGAACAAAAGGCCATTCACCAATTGTGGAGTGGATTATTTTGGCCCTCTAACCGTAACTATCGGACGTCGCCACGAAAAGCGATGGGTGGCACTATTCACGTGTTTGACCACCCGAGCTGTACACCTGGAGCTGGCGGCGAGCCTAACTACTGACTCTGCAATAATGGCGCTAAGGCGCATGGCAGCGCGTCGCGGCTGGCCCAAGCTAATATACAGTGATAACGGAACCAATTTCCACGGCGCCGACGTCGAATTACGGGCTGCCTATCAAGAATGGTTGCCGGCGTTGCGCGACTATGCGCTGCAGCACCGGACCGAATGGCGCTTCATTCCTCCCGGCGCGCCGAACCAGGGAGGAGCGTGGGAGCGACTAGTGCGGTCGGTTAAAACCGCACTCACCGCTACACTCAACACGAAGGCACCCAAAGAAGAGGTGTTGGCGACACTACTGACAGAGGCCGAGCATACAGTTAATGCCCGACCTCTCACCCACGTCTCCGTCGACCCCCGAGACGAGGAAGCCCTAACTCCTAACCATTTTTTGTTGGGGGGTTCGACGGGGCTACCGAACACCGGCCCGTGCGAAGAGGGCGACCGAAGAAGTTGGAGAGCCAGTCAAGCTCTGGCGGATCACTTCTGGACGAGATGGGTCCGGGAGTACCTCCCAACGCTCGCCCCACGACGATCTCCAAGCGGAGGCGAGCGTCCCCTTCAAGTTGGGGACTTAGTCATCGTGATCGACTCTACGCTGCCCCGCAACGTCTGGCCCCGTGGCATCGTGGTGGAAACTTATCCTGGTGCAGACGGCGGCATCCGGAGTGCGACGATAAGAACAAAGGGAGGAGAGTTCCGGCGCCCCACGACGAAGCTCGCCGTCCTTCCGGTGAAGCAAGATGGCTCCGACTAGGAGTCTTCGCCGGGGGGAGAATGTTGCGGACAGCGAGCTCGTTAGATTTTAAGACCCTTTTTTATTTGTTGATTTGTGTTTTGATTTGGTTTAAGTAATGAAAATAAAGATTGATCATGTAGGCTAAGAAATAGCTCTTAAGTTAACTTTAAGGTATTATTAAGTTAGGTTAAGTGTTTGTTTTATTTGAGCATGAGGGCGAGGGGCCGCACGACCGTCGCACACGAGCCCAGGAACCAAAATAAACATTGGCGCGGCGTGCGGCGAGTTTTGTTCTCGCGACTATATTTATAGGTCGGGGTGGGGAGTGTGGCTCAAGTATAAATACGTTATGACGCAATTAGCTGCCACACTCACACCCGACCCGCTACAGCGACCGGACGCATGCCGGCGCGTAGTTTATAAATAGTAGGTTAATGTTTTATGTTTAGTTTTAAGATAGATGTAAGAACCTAGACATAGTTTAGCTCGTAAGTTGGAAAAGTGGGCGTTGCCCACCAATATAGTAGGGATAAGTTATTGTATATAAATGAACGTTCACTGGTCAAAGGCGAGTAGAACCTAGGAGAACCTTGAAGAGCGAACAACAGAACCTTGAACAGAGCCTTTGACCAGTGAACCGAACCCGACAACCGCAATAGATCAAGTTTCATACAGTCCACTCTTTTATTTACGTTTTGAGCTACGAAGAGACCGGTTGAGTGCCCCATCCTCAACAAGGGGTGTTATAAGTTAAACATGTGTATCTGTGTGTCTATACACACACAATTTCACACGTGGAAGAGGTTCAAAGTATATGATAATAACAGTGTTACAATTTCCAGTCATGAAAACAATGAAGTCATTCGTTACTTTGTTGCCATGTTTTATTTAATGTATCAAATCACAGAGTAACAAGTTTAATCCAAGCATGATGTTATGTTTAGATGACGCGCTGGCCTAGTTGGTAGTGACCCTGCCTACGAAACTAGCGGTCCTGGGTTCAAATCCCGGTAAGGGCAGATATTAGTGTGATGAGCACGAATATTTGTTCCTGAGTCATGGATTTTTTCTATATATCTAAGTATATATTTCTCTATATAAGTATTTATATCGTTGTCTAGTACCCATAATGCAAGCCTTGAGCTTAGTTTGGGACTAGGTCAATTGGTGTGACATTGTCCCCTGATATTTATTATTTGTTATTATTGTTAATCATGAAATAATACTTATTATTTCTAATATACGATGACACAGTCCTGGGTTCGATTCACGATTAGGGCAAATGTTTGCGTGATGAGCGCGAGACATGGGCGCGAAACGCGTCGTAAAAGCTAGTAATGATGTAATGATATATTTATCTATCACCACGTGTATTTTATCTCAATGTGCAATATATTACTGACTGGGTTAGGTATCATTTACTTATAGCCTTGTCACTCACTAACCCACTTCATCGCAAACAATATTTAACCTACATATGGAAATGATATCCTGCTTCGTAGACTTAATATTAATTAAAATCAATAACTTATTGTTCTATATTAAATGTATATAAGAAGGAACTGACTGGCTGATGCATCAAGCCAAAGCCAAAACAGCTGGAACTTGAAATCTGGAGGGAATATTCCTTGGATCCTAGGGGTGCACTAGGAAGGGATTTTTGGACATTCTTCCCCTAAGGGAATATAGGGGGAGAAGCGGGAAACTAATCATATGTGCGTTCTGTTTGGTGAAAAATACTTCACTTTGTGATACCAGCACCAAATTTTTGAATGCTGTTAAACATGTTATTCTATCTTAAAAACCGTCGGGACCCCACCTGTACTACGGTACTCGGATCCGGAAATATGACGTCATCAAAATGGCCGCCGCTGCATATCGAAAATTGCGAATAATTCTGATACACAATGTGTGGGGTATCCAATTAACTGGAATTAAATGTTGTGAATAGTACAGTTACAGTTTTTTTATTATTATAAAAAAGAATAATGTACAAATACTTCCTATTTTAATTTACAGCCTCGGAAGTATAAAGTATAAACTATATACTAAAATTATGTATCGCAGACATACCAGACCATTTATTAACTATCTAATAAAAGAAACTGCAACTCGATCTGATAAAAAAATTGTCAGTTACGCCGTTATTAGTTAAGCGCTCCCTTTAGTCCACACTGGTGTAGGCTGTTAGTTTCAAATAGGTAGTATCAAGTAAGAAAGGAGACAGGTGAATCGCAAAATTGTAACTTTAAAAAAATATTAAAGAAGTATAGTAACGAGAGTATTTAAGTAAACATAAATACATTTACATACATACATAAACTCACGCCTTCGTTCCCAGAGGGGTAGTACCTACAACTATAAAAACTTGTTAATCATTCTGTGTTTAACAGCGTATTAGTGACAGGTTGAAAGACCATCGCCTATCAGTACTACAAGCCTTTATTCCCTTAGTCGTCTCTTACGACATCCACGGGAAGACATGGAGTGGCACTATTCTAACCCGGTAACCTCATGGGCATGTAACCCGGCAACCTTACATCTAAATACAAATAAATAAATAAAATATTACAATTATCAATGAAAAACACTAAAATTTTATGCTGGTATCACAAAGTGAACTATTCTGCCTTTTTTTAAGCTAACAGAACTCACTATAAGGATAAAAACAATATTAACACATCTTCTGTCCATGACTTTATCTTCTCTTATTATTATTATTTCCTCTGCATTTATAATTTTTTATACAAAGCTGTAAGTCGTTGATTGGTTCGAACGCTGGTATTGAGTTTAGAGAAAAGGCAGGATCCTCAAATGGAATTTTCTGCATAGAAAAGGATTCAAAGAAACAAACTTTTTTTCTGCTGTGTTCTTTTTAGGTGAGGTTAATAGCAGACCCATAGTCAAAAGGGGACAATTACATCCCCATGTGTCCTAAATGGTAACAAACAGACAGACACTCAAACTGAGTATTACACCACTATATTTTTAGTTTTTAAGACATCTGCCAATGTACAGTAAAGGAATTTCATTCCTAGTCCACTTTGGACTATGTCAAAGTGACGTAATCAATCAAAAGCGTAAGAGACATCTTTTGATTTTATTTACAGTGTAAATTTGATGTAATCCAAAGTGGACGCGGAATTAAATTCCGTGACTGTGCAGTGTTATACGAAGAGTTAATAAAGACTTACATTTATATTGACTGTACTAAATTACTCACACAATGATGTCTCATTCCTGATATTCTCAAATAGTATGTTGAGTGTCTGTAATAGCTGCACACACACAAACGAGGAGCCACCGCATTTCTGACGCATTATCTTGAGGAAGTACGACAGCATATTCTTCTCAAGGAAAAAACTGTAAGATACAAGAAATTATAAATATCACACTTAATAATAAATATGTGACATATCCTTGTTTCTACTTTTGTATTATTATTTGTGATGCCAACGACATCAGTGTAATTAAGGATTATTCAACATGGTGTAATTTATGTTGTAACATTTTCTGAGCAGTAATAAAAATTGATCCATCTATCTATCTATTTTCTACACAATATTTATATTTGAGACAAGACTAAAAGATAATTATTAATCTATTGCACTCATAATGGAAAAAAAATAGTAAGTATTTAATGTGTCCTAAAAACATTAAGTATGAAACTGATCTTATTTACAGCATTTTTTTTTTTTTTGTCATTTAGACTTTTTGATAATGACCGTGTAGTAGTCCACGCCCTAGTTTAAGACAAGGACAATATTTTTGTTTGTAAGTAATTCAATAGTATTTAAGTTAAAGAGGGAAAAAAATACATGTTGAAGTGAATATCTACGTAACATATTTTAATCTATTGGTTTTCAAATAGGGCTCAAATACAAACAATCTTATCGATTATAAAGAAAACATGAATCAATCTTTATCTTTATATACCATAAAATAATTATTCTAATCATCATTTTAATTTAGAATAGAAATAAAATTTACTAGCTACATTTTTCTCTAGACTCTTGACATAATGATAACAAAAAATTATTAGTCTGAATTGAAAACTAGGATGGAACAAAACAAAAACAATTGTGGCATTACCATCACTTATATTTATATTACTTAAATAAATCAAACTTACTCAAATACCGAGCTATCATTCTGGTCACCCCAAATCAGTATCTCTGCTATACACCTCAGTGACTCTACAAGTGTTCCACGATTACTTTCCGACACTGTAGTGTTTTTACACAGGATATTATGTAAATACTTCAAACGTTCTAAAGAATGGGGGTTCTTAGGACGCCCCCAGCCACCCCCGAACCAACTTCTACTTCTAAACATGATCTCGTTGTTATATCACGGGTCAAACACTAATAAACTGGCCATCACGCACTTTGTATGGTCAATAAAGCACGTCACGGAGCAATTAGCACAAGGTTTTACATCGCATCCGATTGCGTTTACAAGTCTCCAAGTAAGTCCTAGATGGTTATACACTTGATTTGACTAACAGGTTATGTTTTCTCGAGACGTGGTACTGTAACTGTGGTGCAGCTTTGTTTTTATGAGTTTTTTTAGTTTCGAGGCAGACCGACCGAGGTCGAGGAGGAAATTTGACTTGACTGTCATGTCAAACTCGACATGACGTTTTAAGCAGCTGTCAAATTAAGTTTCGTTATTGCTTAGGTTGTGTTTGTTTTTACTGTAATTATTGTGATGAAACACAATAATGTATTACAATTAAAATATGCAAACACTCGCAAAAAGTAAGCAAAACAAACGTTTGAGATTGAGAAGTCCGATGAGCCCACCATAAACTATAAAGTGCTGCATGCAGGTCGTACTATGTCCGGTTTTAATCATTATTATTAGTTAAAGTCGGGGAACCCCACAAACTAACTAATAACTAAGACACTTCTTTGAAAATCGAAGTTCGAAGTTACGTTAGCTCCATCCCTTTCTTTCAATTTAATCTCGAGCGACGAGTGTCAGGGACACGGCACTCGAAGTTTCTAATTTTGTGGTTAACTAACCTAACCTACTTAACCATCCTGGGGCCCTAATATGGCAGTGTTTATCGTGTGATAAAGGTTGGATAAGGCATCTGTCACCTTCTGACAGATTGATAAGTACGAGAGTGACGGATGCTTTATCCACATTTTAACACGCGATATTAGTCGCAGCCATACTAGACCGAAGACCCGCTGGTGTCAAATTAAACACAGGTTTACATCTCAAATTTTTATATTTGACACTTCTGACAGATTTGTAGCTTTAATAGCTTTATCATTTTAATTGCAGTAGGTACTAACCTATTTATCTTTTTTGCCTTTACAATCTTATTGGCTGCGTCGTGGTATTTAGCGGGAGTTTAAGGTTCGTGACAAAATATGACCCTTGTCACTTTTTTTATTTGCAGAAATGAGGTAGGTACTAACACACAACATCACACCTAACTAACCATTAAAGACAGAGCAGAGAGAAAAAGAAAGAGATGTAGGTATATTATGTGTATTATGTCAACAACATACGATTCTAGTGCGACTCTCTTTCATGCAATATTTCAGATTTCTGAAGTGTATAGCTAGATGTGGTTGCTTTGTGTACCTAGTTAAGACCTAGTTTCAGAGATTACCACAGTATATAATAGACAATTTTACAAACCTTTTTATAGGTATATAGTTCGATAAGCTGATTTGCTTTTTCATTTTGTCTAGGCGTCTCATACTTACCAAGCAAATAAATGGGGAATAGGGCGGGGGACTTTTGGTACTCAGGTACTCAGGTACCCCAGTTGGTAAATTGAGTAAATAGGTTACTTGCTACTGCCCGAATTGTGATCCGCCGAACAGTATAGGTACTTAGTTCGGAAAATATAATTTGATATTTTTGTAAAACAAAAGGTAGGTACCTAATCGTAAAACTGCCTAAACAGCAAAGAGGGTTGAAAGGTTAAGGGGTTAGGTCCAATAAGTTTTAAACGCAGAAAAAAAGATCGCAAAACAGACTGCCAAATCATATTTTCTGAATTATAACCTAACTGTGTTCTCAATATTTTCAAGTAACTTACTACCTAACTAGCGAACCGCCCTAGCTTCGCTTCGGTTTATGCAAATTTCCTGTAACACTCGTACATAAACCAGAATCTATTATACTATAAACCTTGTTCTTGAATCACTCTGTCCGTTGCTGAAAACTGCATTACAATCTGATGAGTAGTTTAAAAGATCTAAGCGAACAGACAGCGGAAGAGACTTCATTTTATACTATGAAAAGGAGATAAAGAAGCGTATGATTATATTTTAGTCTACAATTAACTATAACGAATGCTTATTATCTATCTAATCATTATACTTGTTTTTTTTCAACCGCAAAGAAGCAGCCAAAGAATCATTTCACGCAGTTTTTAAGGTTCCGAAGTCAACAAAGGAACCCATAAAGTTTCGCCATTTCACCGATGGGTGGTCATTATGGACTATTATTCTTTGAAATAATTTAAGCTGCATCGGAGTTCGACCAAGATCAAGACACGTTCAAAAAGGTGATGTTTACGAGGTGACGGGTCAACCAGCGAATAATAAGCGAGGGTGAGTTTTTTTTTACAGGGTATACATGCAAAAGCAATATGAAAAGGATATTGCAGCCCTATTTTATTGCCGGACGTAATAAACTTCATGGCCTATCTCTACTTCCAAGTACCGTAAAGTGGAACGACTTAATAAGTTTACTTTAATACGGCATAATGATTTTAATGACACACCTCACAAACAAAGGCTAAAAATAATAAATTAAAATCGGATAAGAGCGAGTCGTAGTTATGCCCTGGTTCCGTATACATGCATACATATAATCATGCCTCTTTCCCGTAGCGGTAGGCAGAGACCACTTGCTTCCACTTTCTATGATCCAGATAAAATTTCCTCGCTTCCTCCACACTCATAAGTCTCTTCATACACGTGCGTCGGTTTAGAGTCTCCTGATCTGGCCCCTTCTTAATACGTCCCGGATCTGATCCTGGAACGTTTGCCTTGGCCGACTTTTTCCAACATTACCAATGGCATTTACTTTCATCCGTATCATCTATGACAATATTATAAGCTCTTATTATAAAGGTAATGAGCCAAATATCGTAATTATAACTACTACGACTATTAGTTACTTTACCAGCACAGAATATAATTTGACTCTAATTATAAGTAAGGTTATTAGATAAATCCCATATTGATAGGTTCAATCGGCGTTATGAGTAGAGTAGATGCACAATTCACTCTGTTTTCGCTCTTACCCCACGGTGCTAGTGCGTCTACGGGGCAAGTCCGTCAAACCAACAATATTTTCTAAAAAATATATGGTTTGTCGCACTTACCCTGTTGACGCACTTATAGACCACCTAACCTTATGACTTTGACTGTACCAAAAAAATTTATTCGGGGGTGACCCAAAAGCCACTAATATTTAAATAACTTTTAGGTTTTAATTTTACATACTTTCACTGCTTTACATTTGTTGCTTAGTTGATGACACACGGCGGAGAGATGTGTTCCTAATTACGTAGTATTCAGGAAATAAAATGAAACAAAGGTATATGCGTAAAATATTTTAATGATTTCGTTTTCAGTGGTTGAAGACATGGTTTTCAATTAAGAACCTAATAATCACAATGAAAATAAATAAACTTGAAAGGTAGCTATGTCAAAACTTTTTAAATTCTTGATCTGTCTGCTAGGCACAAATTTCATCTATTATTTTTAGTGTCGGTTGTTTTTACAACTACTTAATTTATACAAGCATTAAAAGACACATTTAAGTTGTGTTAGGTAGATACAATTAATGACCTATTTACACGCCTTAAAATTATAATTTATTAAAAGCTTCGAAAAAGTAAAATGAAGCTTAAATTAATGAAAATTGAGCCTAATAATGTTCAAAAAGTGACACCGGCTGATGTTAAAAACGGGCGGAATTTCTACACAGTAAGCTGCAGTAATAAATAGTGTCATTAAATAATTTAACATCAATTAAATATTAAATAGGTATAAATAAGTTATAATAATTACTAATGGACGGACCGAAACTTAATTTGTACGTAATTTAATCCGAATTAAGTATTAAAAATAAATACTGAGCAAAATTGATTAAGAATATAAATACAGATTGACTTAGAATCTACTTAAATTACTTTAGACTTTTTAGGCCTCTGCCGTACCCCGACACTTGTTAAACGTACAAAAGAAAAAACTCAAGCAGTACCTAATTCCGACCGAGGGTCTCGCACATACGAAACACCATTTGCTGTTTACATTGCTCTAGCAACAACGTACAGGAGCTTATTGCACTCGGTAAAACCATATTGATTTTGACCTGTTATAGAATTTTTGTTGGTACAATATTATAGCTCTTATTTACCTGACAGTAATGGCAGCTGAGTTAAAAAACAATACGATAACCTGTCAAAACCAATTTTGGATCTATAGATTCGTACAATAACTTTTATAATCTTTCGGGTTCGGGTAAAGTCGGTTAAACTCGCATATAAGTATATGAGAGCAAGTGAGAGAAAAGTACAATCCCGTAAGTTGTTTTAAAATCAACTGCACTATATGTCGGAGTTAAGGACAAGTTCGCAATGTATGCTGCAATAGACATTAAAACGTTAAAGTATTATTTTATCCATTTAATATAAATACTAAAACGAAGTATGTAGTTAACTCAAGCATTAAAAACTAGTTATATTACCTATATTCAAATCAAGACTTAATTATGGTAATATAAATTATAACATCCTATCTATTTGTCTAAGAATTAAAACAATCACATTGCAAAATTATACAAATGAAAATTAAAGCAATTATAAAAGTATAAAAACGAGTATTGTATTTTTTCATTGAAACATGACTGTGGCTGTTTATTGATTGACAAAAAATAATATATAAGTATATTTTTACAACAATAAAATGCTGGAATAACCCCAATAAATGCGGTCGGTTCGGCCTTAACTCAACATAGCCTAAAGGATAATTATTTATTATAGTTTGTTGTCGTTTTCTTTATCCTTATATGTTAAGTCCTACAACACCTTTGCCAAGAGTATATTTTTTATTAATAAAAAAAAAACAGGAACGTAACGTAAAAACTTTCGGTTACATAATATTTTTCAAGCAATTCGCATTAGGCTCTGCAATTAAAATGAGTAGTCAATAACTAGGTAATAAGTTTTAAATTAAACATGTCCGGTTTAATTAAATTACAGTCACGCTTTGATAGTCTTAAAATGTGTGTTCAAAGCAATTCTGTGCGCAGTATAGCCTGTATAGCTATGATACTTCGGAATTAAGTACCTACTTTAATGAAAGATGGAAATTCAATTCTGATATTTGTCATCAAATTACAATGAAATTCAAACCCCTTCATTTTTGTTTGAGGGTATAAGAAAATTTGTATTAGCAAAAAATGACATGTGTCAGGATGTGTCTTCCTTTTACTATAAGTACCTGATGACTTATGTAAGTAGGGTATTATGAAACCGCGATTACTTTGGGATTGGAATAGCTGTCAATTCATATGCACTTTGACGTAGGTATATGGTAAAACTGTCACCTCGAATCCCTTTCTAATCGCGGCTGGATAATATTCTACTATTCTACATCTGGATTTATTTTAGCAATGATAAGCCTATTCGGTGTCTAGTTGCGAGATATCTACCCAAATAACGGATTCCTGAGAATTTCGTACAATAAAATAATCCGTCACTTCTTCACACTAACACATATCGCCGACTCAAAAATTTAGATATGTGTACTTCAACTTACATCGTTTGTTCATTATTTTTAACAGCTCGATACGAGCCAGCGTTTACAATTCATTCCTAAACTCAAGGGTAGAAATTCTGGAGAGCATCCGAGTATATGGAGTTGTATGTGTCTCTAAGCACATAAACGTTGTCGTTGGGCTTTCCATTAAACATGTACTGTCCCTTCAAGTTAGTGACCTTAGAGTTAGAAGGAGGTTTGGGCTTGGGGTTGTATGAAGGCACGCTGTTATACGTTGGTCTTTGCATCGGGATCATGGGCTGAGGACCATAACCGTACGGGTCTACTTGAGGCATCTGTGGTACTTGAGGGTAGCCACCAGCGCCGTTCCATTGGTAAACCCCTGTAGGTTTCCCGTTTGAAACGAAGTCCAAAGGCAAATTGATGAACGGGTCTACTTGAGGAGGCATGCTTTGCGGCATGGGCTGCATCGGAGGACCTAGGTTCGGCGGCTGGGACACGTAACCCAGACCTGGCACAAACATGTACGGAGTAGGAGGCAGCCTGATGTAGAAGATGGGAGAATTATCGTACTGAAGCGAATTCAAGTTGTCGTTCTGATAGCTATCTCTATCTCCATTGCCGTTCTTCTTTTTGTTCTGCTGTCGGCGCCTTGACGGAATAGTTCTGGACAGATCTTCATCGTCAAAACTGTCATCGTTCACGGAAAAAGTGACATCGTCTTCGTCATCTTCGTTGTAGTCTAAGCCTGATGAGAGGAATGATGGGAAGTAGCCGAAGAGGTTCAGCGCTTTGTTTCTTCTGTTCGTTGGAGCTGGTGCACTGGTCGTGGCTTCTTCTTTGTACTCTTCTGTGAGCTTGCTCTGGCGGCTGGTTTCTTCTGGGAGGGAGGACGCGCGGGATCTTCTAGAAGATGGTGCTCCCTGGCTGCGCACTGCTAGTCCGAAGAGTATGAACGCGATGATTAGGTCCTTGGAGTACTTCATGGTTATTCTGGAACAAGAAAGAAACAGAAATTAGATTGGACCGTAATAAAGCAAAGCAACATAGATTCAAATGCGTAGCTTGTTTTGCAATAGAATTTTCCCATTTTTGACAAGTTGCTTTGATTTCCAATCTAGTTTTATTATTTCACGTAAGTTTCGTGTTTAATAGTTTACATGGTTGCTGTTTTTTAATGCGTTATTTTCGAAACTCAAGTCAAGAGATTTGAAAGTTTTAAGAAACTTGCATTTGCAAACTATTTTCAGTTTTGTCTTTTTTCGGCACCTAAAACAAGACTATAATATGCAGAACTGAAAGACACCACAAAAGAGTAATTTTAAATTATAATGTACATATCGAGTGGCATGACAATGCATGTTACTAACCCCTAGAACAAATACGCTAATATATCTAGCAAAACCAAAACAAAAAACCTCCAACATGAAACAATATGTACCTACTAGCCTAGAGCTCGTAATAAATTGGCTAGATAGTTAAGTTCCTGTGAAATTTGACGCTTTATTCTAAGAGAATAATTACTTTAGTATTTTTCTGCATGGTTCCACTTAGCACAACATACATTAAACGCTTGTTAATCGATGAAGATGGCCATAAATCTTTTGTGAAGCGAGTAAAAGTAGAATAAAGACGGTCAAGGGCGAGTCGAGCTCGGATAATGAGTGTTCCGTATGCTTTGTTATATTTAGTTTTGACGACGCGCTGGCCTAGTGGGTAGTGACCCCGCCTACGAAGCTAGTGGTCCTGGGTTCGAATCCCGGTAAGGAGCAGATATTTGTGTGATGAGCTCGAATATTTGTTACTGAGTCATGGATGTTTCCTATGTAGGTACTTAAGTATATATTTCTTTATATAAGTATTTATATCGTTGTCTAGTAGGTACCCATAGTACAAGCCTAAGAGCTTAGTTTGGGACTAGTTCAATTGATGTGAGATTGTCCCCTTATATTATTATTATTATTATTATAATGGAAGCAAAAGAATAAACAAATGATGTAAATATCTAAAACATGAAATAAATACGTTTTGTGCTTAAATACTTTGTCACTATTACTGATATTTTAATGTTTCCAATACGAGTAGAAGGATATAACACATTCAAGCAGGCAAATCATTAAACCACTTAAGAGTAAATATAAGGGGTGCGTATCTACTCACATAACTTTTTAAGTCCTATTATCGGGAGACCGAAAATGTTTCTCATACCATTTTAAATCATAATTACCTATCACTCTTCATACTCTTCATACTTTTTTTTAGTACTTACGATTGGAACTCATAATCATCTGAATTCATAACGCCAATATTAATGAAGCCGTACACTTTTCATAATTTCTTAATCTTACGTGTAATAAGGTTTGGTTAGGTTAGGTTAAACTTATAAAAATTCTCAAAAAGTAACAGTTTTTTAAAAAAAATGCTTTATGAATTGCGATAATTATGACTTAAAAAGTATGAACAAAAAAGTATGAGGAAAAAATTATGAAGAGTCATTATTATGAATACAAATCGGTAGGAAAACAAAAAATAGGAATAAGAATTTTTATGTGAGTCAATATGGACCCAAAGAAAAGTCAAAGGAAAAGACACACGAAGTCGATTAATAATTACAATTAAAGAATCATTATTTATTCGATAAATCAGGAATGATAATGTATAATTACAACGCTACGCCAAACTGCAGAGATATAAGTAAGTACATAGTTTGTAGGCGTATACTCAAGCTCAAACTTCCTGGCGAACCTGCTACAATGACGTCACAGTGCACATCGGATCTCTCTATCTATTTAGCAGTTTCAAATTAGTATTTTTTTTTTAAATCATGCATACCTATTCCCTATTTTTATATTCCCGAAATAACATGCATAAAAACCCTTTGGGTGTGGAACCCTAAAACCGCTATGGGAATCAACCAACAAGTGTAATGCGTGGTAATTATTTACACATTAAAAGGTCTTCAATCTTGCGTTTAGTGCGTGGGTAAATTAATTTTCTCTTAAATACTTATCACGAACAGCTGACAAGTTAAACATATTTTGTTACACCTCGAGACGGATGTTAATAGAGAAAACTGTTAATTCAGGGAGTTAAAGCTTCTTATTTTACCCACATTAAATTTTGATATAAATTATCCTTCATCGTCATTTAACTATAGGGGATGATAGAAAATCATAGATAACTTCAGTTTTTCTAAAATGAGGGTAATAAGGGTGGGCAACCTGTCAAGTGAGTAGAGCAAACGCTGGACATCTTTCAATCGGCCATATTCCCTCCCCGAAGGTTACCAGAACTACTTATTATTTTTTATTTATTGGTTTGCTCTTGACAAACTTCACCCTTTGATGACGAATAAGGACTATTCAATCAATTTGACGATAATAAGGACGACTTTAACGTAGAAATAATTTACCACTAATATCCTCGGGCAACTCCACTTAGCTATTTTTCCGGGAAATAATACCACCCATTGGCAGGGATTGTAACCGGTTACAAATAAACCGGTATTTATTTAGGTTAAACCGGTTAATAATTTAGGTTACGTTCGAACGAAATGATTTGGGAACGTTATTTCGAAGCGCTCCCTAACCGGTTACTCTGTGTTTCGATACGGGATGAATGACCGCTGTCGCGCGTCGAGGCGCTGCTGGTGGCTGCGCTATCAATCTAATACCATAGCAAACCAATCCTGTCTCCTTAAACGAGCGGTCATTCACCCCCCACACGGAGGAACCGCTCTCTAACCGGTAAATTGATTTCGTTCCCTGTTTACGCTCCGACATAGAGATACCGGTTAGAGCGGTTCTTGCGAGCGTAACCTTTATTATGGGTTAGGCTCTCAAAGTGCGGCTCTAACCGGTACGGAAAATAAACCGGTTTTCAATCCCTGCCCATTGGCTTCCACGCGGCGGACATCGTAGCAGAGGTGGACCCAGGAGATGGAGAGACGACCGAGTCGTTTGCGAGGGATTGGCAGGAGTGCGCTCTGCATAGGGACGAGTGGCGAAAAAGAGGGGAGGCCTTTGCCCAGCAGTGGGACAGAAAAACAGACTAGAAAAAAAAAAACCCAATGTCCGTCTCCGGGATATAATCTACCTATATTACGAGTAGGTGTTGTACCGTGAAGAAGAGAAACACATTAGCGTATTTATAAAGTTATTAAAGTAGTAAACGGTTTTGTGGGACATATGTTCCTATACAATATGATGTAATTTCATCTTATTTTCATAATAAATTGCGTTATAAAACGCTGCACCATAATAATAATATTCATCATAACTTTACATTTAAACTAGTTGATAGTAATAACCACTAATTTAAAAATGTTTTCTTTTAATTAATGCTAGTAGGAACTTTTGCAGGGTCCGTCCGGATAGCTTTCACCATCTTATCCTTTAACCTACCGCCAAGCAGCAGTGTTCGCGTTGTTGTGTTCCAGTGTGACGATGAGACAACCGTTGAAATTAAACGCTGGCAACACATTAGCGGTCTTACGATTGCAGTCGTGAGAGAACAAACGTCTAGAGGTCACATTCCCACTTAGGTACCATTAGGTGGCCTGCGTGCGTGAAATTAAAAAAAAACTACTCCAAGATCGCTTAAAACTTATATCAGTATCATAAGTATGAAAAATATGGACGACGCTTCTTAAATTCACCTGCGTTTATAATCTGTACAATTTACGACACATATAGTAATATTATTCATTCAAAGCTGTGCATTAATATTCTCTTCATCAGACTACTACCTTACTTGGATCTTCACACAACATACGTACATACATACTACATAACCTCAAGCCTTAATTTATTAACCTTAACGCGTATAAAATAGAGTCGTAATTCGCGTGATCGAATATTGATTTATCCCTCAAGGAATAAGATGTCTGCACGTAATAAACTTGCGTTGACGTAATAATTTGTCTTCACTTTCCATTATGGCGGGTACTGCTATAAATTGACCTTTATGTTGGTAGTATTTTTTTGAAATCAGAGGTCAATATATACTGGTGGTGTATTGTCCAAAATAAATTGATACCTGATTTTAAACACGTATCAACGCATGCAAAGGTCAATGTAAAGTGGTTATTCAAAATTAAACCTCCGTTATAGGATAAAACCGATTTCGCGAGAAAAGCGGCAAATCGTGTTGGACGACGTGTTCATTTCCTTCATGATTGGACATGCAATGATTTGCACCGTTAAAACAATCACATTGATTGATCGTAAGACGAGATCGATAATAATAATCTATGAAATGATCTTGATTTTCTTATACATTAAGCTTTTAATTGCAAATAACCACGGCAATAATTTAATAGTACATTACTTAACAAGGGCTGTAAAAGAAAGAAAGCCCGAAATCGCAGGTATTTGAGACCCGAGCCGTAGGCGAGGGTTGTAAATATGCGATAGAGGGCTTTCTTTTTTACTGCCCGTGATGAGTACACAATTTTACGTCTTCACCTGGCCACAATGCGAGTTTTACCGTGCGCGCAGCGTGCGATAAAACTCACATTATGGCCAGGTGTTACGTAAAATGAATTAAATACTTAGACGATAATTGTAAGCAATTTTATCCATACAATTACATAGCGAAATTATCGAAATGATGCTAACTAGGTACCTAGTACTTTGCGTGAATGGGCATTCATTCCTAAATCAAAATTTCTAAGTTTTTATGTTCGAAAGTTGACTGGAAATGTTTATCTTTACACTAGCGACCATCCCTCGCCTCGCCTCGGTTTATGTGAGTTCTGTAACACCCGCACATAAAACAGAATTTATTATACATAAAAACCTTTCTCGTGAATCACTCTAGCTATTAAAAAAAACCGCATCAAAATCCGTTGCGTAGTTTTAAAGATACATAGGGACATACGCGGGAAGCGACTTTGTTTTATACTATGTAGTGATAGTATAAAATTAAGTCACTGTCTAAACTGTAATTCTATGGAACTTGCTAACTATGTAAACAAGCCGCCATACTAAAATTGACATTAGATGTCAATTTCAATACATTGTTTGTTTACATAGTTAGCAAGTTCCATAGAATTACAGTTTATTCGCTTAGATCTTGTAAACTTCTCAACGGATTTTAATGCAGTTTTCAGCAATAGATAGAGTGATTCAAGAGGAAGGTTATATGCATAATAAATTTTGGTTTATGTACGTGTTCAGGGCCTCTGTTCCCGGCGGTAAAAACCATATCGTATTTGACTTATTATTATTATTGGGGGGGGGGGAGGGGGTTGAGATGGGCCTTGTGAGCTACTTCGACCATTGCTGATCTTTTGTGACAGCCCTTAGTTTAGAGTTCACCGCAAAGGCCCGTTGCGTCTAGGAATTTCCAGATGCTTTGGGCAGTGAGGAGTTGTATCTCTTGTGGGTCCATGATATGTCGCCCTAGGTAGATACTTCTATTACGCATTAGTGGTCCGCAAGAACAGAGGATGTGCATAGCTGTCTCCTCTGTTTCTTGGTAGAACCTGCATGTCGCTTCTTGTTTCATACCCATTAGAAACAATAAATGTCTGTTCAATTTGCAGTGGCCAGTTAGGATCCTAGTCACTGCGCAAGTCTTCTCTCTTTTGAGTTTTAAAATCTCCTTGGAGAACTTGCTTTTGAACCCTGTAATTAATGATTTCGAGTGATTTTGTCCTTTTGTGGACTTCCACAGCTCGATTGCCCTAGGTTTATATAGGTCGGTTAGCAGGGAATAGGTTGTTCGTTTAGTGATGCCACAAAACGTATTTGACTTGTTACGGTATTGTTTTGACGTCAACCGCCATTACTGTCAAGTAAATAAGAGCTATCAAACCGTTGACAATACGATAACAGATCAAAGACGATATGGTTTTTAGCGACTGGAATACCGGCCTTGTAATTTTTTTAACACGTCAGTAAACAAGTTGAGCAAGTGTTCCTTGAAAAAGGGACTAATTAAAAAGTTGCTGTTGTTGTTTAACCGCAGATCTACCGTTTATTCTCGCCTATACAATACTTCTTACAATTAAATGATTACTTGTAAGGAATGTCACTCAACTAGTCACATGTCGTGTCGCATGTCCTCACTCGTAAACATCCATGCTATTCTTTGACAAGTAGCTACGTCGATAACTATAGTTCCACGATGTAACTACTAGCCTATACTATCTGCATTAGTAGATTGTTAACCAAGGGATGAAAGTAATCAATCGCAGCTCGAGATATAGCATGCAGGCGCGAAAGCCAGTGCGTCTACAATTCGAGGGTGAAATTGATACTTTCAACATTCTACGTTTCATTTCGATTATGAGGAAAGTAAAAAAAAAGATTATTTATAACATTTTTGACAAAGAATTATAACGTCCAAATACTAGGAGTGCATAAACATTAAAAGAACATTGGTGTGACGTATGGGAGAGCAACTGCGCTGTGTCGAGTGCGACTGCGATCTTAGTTGCGCTATGCACCTTCTCATTACCACTGTGGTCCTGGTACTTTAATTGTCGACACTCATTGCATAGAACGTATCACTTCGCAGAATTTTCATTTATCGACAGGCTTTTCTAGGCGTATTGCGCGAAATAGACTGGCAATAAAACTTGCAGAAGTTGATCGCTGTCTTACTTTAACTTCAGTTCTAGAGCAAGAAGCACAATTTTGCTGTCCTTCTCTCACTTTAAAGTTAGATTAAGACAGCAGTCAACTAGTACAATTTTGTTTTCAACTTTTAAATAATTTAACTTATAGATGGACAGTTGTTGCAATACAGTCCCAACAGCAGGCAGTCGGCAGGCAGTATAGGCAGTTTATTAGATTCCAAAAGACTACCTCGGAGAAATCGTCAACCAACTAGCCTTGGCTGTAAAATAATAACCCCTAGCTCATATGTTTCTAAAATAAAACAAAGTCAAGTTACTCGTGGTCGTACAAGGCCGGTCTTTACCCTGCGCCCGCGCAACAACATTATTTATCATACTTTATTATTATTTATGCGCTACTAGCTTTTGCACGCGACTCCGTCAGAGCAGGGTGAGGACCAAAAAGTTGGGCATGCTCACTCAATTAAAAATTTTGATGAAACTTTACATTATGCGACAAAAACGGAACTAACTATTTCGCCTTTGTTGTTTGTATGGTTAACTTGGTACAGTCAACCAATTTGATTTCTAGGCCACTTTGGACTATGTTAAAGTGACGTTATCAACCAAATTAGGTGGCCTGTGTGCTCGTTTGTATTCTCTATGACATTAAAAAAAAAAAAAAAGAAAAAAAAACGTAAGAGACTCCCTATGATTTGGTTTACAACGTCACGTTGACAAAGTCCATAGTGGCCTAGGAATCAAATTGGTTGACTGTACGCTTAACTGCTAAATATAGGTTCAACATTTTGGTGGTGAATTCTAAATTTAAAGCAGTTAAATCAATTAGGGGTAATCAACAGAACTGAATGGTAACCACGAAACCAGTGCTAATGTCCCTTTCATTCCTATATGTGATTAAATTGATGGAAAGAATTAGAGCTAACGTAGGTAACTTGACAGTTTGATTTTTGAAGTAGGTCGGAAAGGATTTTGTGATTTTATATCGAGTTTTTTTTAAATTAAAGTATATGATTAAAATTAATAATAGGTCTTGCATTAAATTATACACTTCTAAGGACCGGTAATGGTTACAGTTATAGATAACTTTATTTTATCAAACTCGTTATTGGTTTCGATTAACGTTGCTATCGATATGCGAGTTAATCAAGACGTTTTTAATTCATCTTGGCAATAAAAATATGGATTATCCGAGGACACAGCGATGTTCTGTCTTACATTTTTGTTTTTCTTTTGGCTGTAATGGAATACATACAGAGATGATATAGGGCCATTGCATTTTGTCCTCAGGGTTCGGAAAGCATTTGCGAATCTAAACCTCTGAGACCTTCAAAGTGACCACAAAGCGGGTTCCGCCGATAAACGTAGAACCTCTTTCACTTATAAACTCCTTTTAGGATTAGGCATAGATTGGTGATTTGTTTGTTATAAACTTTTTGGAACACAATCTGAAATACTTGAGTTTTTTTTTTCCTCAGTCTTTTGCTCCCAACTGTTTCAATTGTCTGAATTTCGATAATTAGAAAAACTTATTCTAAATCCATTTAACTGTCTTAGATTGTTGTTAAACAAAATATCACCCTATCTGTAGGGTCATTTGGTATATCTCATTAATTAAACATTAAAAAAAAAGACAAAAAAGCAAATTTTAATTGAAGAATATTTCTCGGATGTACAGTCATGTCCAATAATATGGGCACAGTTGAACTTTCAAAAATATGTAAACACGACTCCACTGCAAGGGAATAAGGTTGTATATGTTTCTGAAGCCTTGTTAATGTATACATATTTATGATGCTGACTGAACAATGTATGTATATGGATATTATATTTCCTTGTATATTCATGTAGACTAAACAGTTAAACGGATTTCCAAATACCAGGCTTTGTTGGATTGGTCTTCTTACACCAAGGAGTGTCATAAGCTAAATGAAAGAAATTATATAGAAAGTCCTGCATAAAGCATTATGATTCTTTAATCCAAATTTTGATCCTTTCCGTACAAAAAACATGGGTCCCATCCAGAAAAAATAGCGGATAATCACTACTATTTTATATTCAATTTTGCAGCAGCCATAAATATAACCCACAACGCCTTCAAGCCACAAAATGCAAACATAAACTTCTACACGTTTTTTCAGCCTTTTTTCTTAACTAAAATTATTTGCCATGTAACAGGGTTATTCTCTCAAAAACAACGGACGGTCGGACGAACGAGCGAAATCGCAGTTTAGGTAGTCCCGTCAGAGCGGACAAAACACATTTTAATAGCGCGTGCATTTTCAATTAAGCTGTCTTATACGTTCGATCCATCGGCAGAAACTATGCTGCTAAATTGAAAATGCACGCCCTAAAATATGTTTTGTTCGCACTGACGGGACTACTTAAACTCGCCGCTTGGACATTCACTCGTCCGTCCGTCCGACCCTCGTTGTTCAGAGAATCACTACCCAGGTTTTTTTTTAATAACTTCCTAATGTCGCCCGCGGCGGGACAAAGCTGGGGATGAGAGTTATTACACATTCCCTTATACAGAGTGGTTCTAGTCTAAATTATACATAAAGGGATTGCCATAAAAAATCTTGTATTTTTCTGGACCTGTAGACACTTTCACATATGAATAAATAAATAAATATACGTGCGTGACTCAGTGTATGAATGTGGAAGAAGCTATAGAGATTTGTCAGGATCGTAGCTAGTGGAAAGAGATGGTCTCTGCCTGCCTCTAAAGACCTGATTTAATGTATGTACACATACATACATACATTAAATCACGCCTGTTTCCCAGAGGGGTAGGCAGAGACCACTTCAGTATCGCTGTTGCTTGGTACAAGGCATGTCGTGGTACGGGGGCAGATCGTAATAATCAAAGCAGCCGTCGACTGTCATTTACACTTGTCAAATTGCTGTGCTTTACATTGCTGGCAATTAACATTTTGTTAGAAAGTTAACAAAGCCTGAAAAGTTGTTACAGATATAGGTACGTTATTTTAAACTACTTTAAAAAAAGACAGGTTGCTAGTAACACACTGTACACGTATATGTTTGTCCGTAAGGTATTCGTAAAATAAAATTATTTTATTCTTAAACGGTATTCAACTATTTAGTAAGCAACCAATTGGTACAGCCAGACTGACAGACAATTTCACTTTGGTTTCGTATTATTAATATCGATCTGTTTATAATTTAGTAATGTTCACTTTAACATAAATTTGATGTACTAAGCAATTTGGGCACCTGATTCATAAGCATACCATTATCGGTATCATTACAGATATAAAAACACTATCGGCAATCATGTCCTCGACGTAGATCTTTAATGCTATAATAATACGGAATATAACGTCTCATTATATTAAGTAACGTTATGTCAGAGATCGTTGGCCTAGGTAATAAGGTCAACGATTATAGCTCGATGTGATAACCCTAGCGTATATAAAGGGGTTTAAAAGTTAGATTTTAATACATATTAAATTTAAATTTCAAAGTTATATAATTTAAACTGACCTATATTTTGCCACATTTATATTTTAAACCTACAAAGTGGCCTTTTTAATAGTATTATACATAAATTAACCTCTACTTTCCACCTGCTACGATTTATCAAATCTCTTTCGCTTCTTCCAAATTCATACATCAAGTCATGCACGCACTTCGGTTTCGAGTACTTATTATATTCAACAATATACAGTGTAAATTAACATTAACCTATTAATTACCATTCAAAAGGTTAATTAAATAGTTCAGATACTTAATATAAAAACCCCTCTCTTCACTTCTTTATAAGAATCGTTAAATTTTCCACGCTCTTATATCCTTATTTATACTTTAACGGCAACTCCATTAAATAATTCACTTAATTAAATTACCTATGTTTAAAACCTAAACATTCGCAATAATCCTGCATATATTATTGTTTTAAATTATAAGGCACATTACCGCAGTTAATAAGGTACACAGTCATTTCAATTTAATCAGGGTTGGCAAAAAAGTTAAACGCTAGTTAGCTATAAGCATCGTTTAATGGATGAAGTGCGATTAAACTGTTTTGTACCGACTCCCATATTATCTGTGATAATGGTTTTCGATTAATTTTTTGCTTTGGCTTTCCTAGTTTCTATTCTTGGTAATATTTTCAGGTTCTATAGACAGGTAGTTAGACCACTTGTTCGATTCTCACTTAGTTATACCATCAAGTCAAATCACATGAAGTATGCGGTCCCTACGTGTAGCGGGAGATGAGTATGCCATAAACAGACAAAGACCAAAAAGGGTTAAAGTATTTGTTAGGGTATAAAATTAAAACTATGTGGATGCTTATTTTCCAAAAATACTTAAAAATTAAGAAAATAGGACCAAACATTTTGTAAAAAGTGGAAGTAGCATTTCTATACATTTATCAATACGAGTATATGACCTTACTCTATTAAGTATAATTAAAATTAGTTAGTATATAACTCCTAAATGGTTGAATACCGTTCCAAATAAACAGTTAAGTCCAAAAAAGAAAAAAGTAACTTATTACTTTATTTAACACATCTGACACGTGTATTTCCATACGCCAAACATGATTATCAGTTAACTGATCGATATCCAAACAGTTTTTACACTCTTTTTTATTCAAAACAACAGTTCATTACACATTCTGGTTTCACATTTCAGGCAGGACATTATACCTTGTTTATTGCATTCTTTTTTGTTGAAGCCTACGTATATTTTTCGACGGTTACCATCGACCGTTTGCCATTGGCTTAAAGATCATTTAGACTGTTAAAGAATGGCGCATACGCATGTTCTGGGAGATTAATCTGCCTGTCAGTATTGTCGGCAAGATGATCAATAATTTTCTTTATGATCTTTACACTACTGTCAACGGAAGCCGGTCCTACAGGATTAAAAAACACAAATGGAATTGTAAAAAATCATAAAAAATGCGTTGTTTCGGTTAACATGACACCAAAGTAAACATCTACACTCATATTGTATGTATGCTGTTGACATGTCTTTAATAAATGAAAAAACGTCAAATTAACGCACTTAAGCTAACTTTTATACAAAAAATACCTTATTCTACAGAAATGAAGTCATGACTAGTATAACAAAAGTGATCATAGTTTTTCATTTTATTGTTTGTTTGTTTCATTTTAACAATATAAAACCTCAACTGATCGATATGAAATTTCGTACATAGATGGTTTACTCGATGATAAACGTCGGGTACTTTTTTTCCCAGAAAATCAAACAATCCCCTATAAAAAACGATAAACAAGTGAGTGGATGGAGTCGCAAAAATTTCATACTCATATTAAAATTGTCACATGTCTCGATGCTCGTCGGTCTTATAATGTCAGTTTCAATTATTATAATATAGTTAAATATACTTATATACATCCCAATCCAATGGTAGCTGTAGCCACTACCATAATTTATTTGGAACCAGACTCCCGGATATTATTATTCATACAAACGGAACGTGAAGCCTTTAACATTAATATGCTAAGTAATAGTTTCTCCCTAACGCTACCGATTAAAATGTTAACTAGTGTGACAGCCCTGAACCCAAGGCCAAGAATTCCACCCCTACAATACAAAAGAGCCCAAGCGTACTTCAACTGCTAAATCTAAATCAACCGCATTTCCTTCGAAATAAGGTTGAATTTACTATGCAAGGTTGATAGTGTATGTGCTGTTGTGTAGTTAGAACGCCTAGTATTCCTATAGAGACAGCAAGCTGTCACTCAATGGTAAAGCGAGACAGGGACAATGGGACTTTTACTGCGAGTACTGTGACACCACAATCTTGTGCTGAATATGGATAAGTCGCGGAGATATGTTACATCAGACTTTTTGTTAAAAAACATTTTTGAGGACAAGCTTTTGTTCCCCTCTGTCCTTTTTACACGGTGATTATGTATGTATGTATGGAAGCTCTTTATTGCACAATAAAAAAAAACAATTAGAAGTAAATTTGTACATAAACTTAAGATTAACATGTACAAATAGCGAACTTGTCCCTTTACGGGATCTCTTCCAGTTAACCTGACCATGATTGAGGAAACTGTACGAGGATAGGCAAGATTATATGGATGTGCACAAAAATAAATAAACTCATATTTCTACAGCTAAATATCCATAAACTATACATATAAATAAACATCACATATACAAATATAATAGCAAATATAAATATAATAAATAGTTATATACATATGTACATAAATATACTTACAATATAAGTAAATACATGATATCGAAATGGAACATTACTGACTATTTTGCCTTAAAAAATTAAACCTATAAACATACGTATGTGTGTGTGTATTTACCTATGAAAAAAAAGTAACGTGTCCAAACTTGGTAGGTCTACGTTAAATTCAGTGGAGATCCTATAGCAACCTTCCAACGTTATCACGTAAGCTGCCGAACGGTCGTGTACAGTCGGTCGAAAATGCGGCCTACCGCCCTAATGTTGAAGTTCATTTGCACATCATGATACAGTCACGAGATTTAATTTGGTACCCACCTTAGGTCCAAAGTCGATCTGACATTCTTCAACAATAAGGTTGAGCGTGCTAAAAGTTACAAATGACTTGACATTTGTAATGACATTGACGACTTCAAGCATATTTTTCTTGAAATGGGTCCAAATTAACGCTCGTGACCGTACATGTGGCATAATACCTATTGGATACTCTTCCAACTCATGTCAACAAAAATCCTGCAAGACAACGTAACAAGTACTAATGACAAGTACTTAACTCGTGTAAACTAAACACTAGGCAAACGCAACTTGGTCACAACCACATCTGCAACTTATTTTTAATTTCCCTTGCAATAATATAATGACAGTGACAAGCGTCAACCTTAGCGATAATTAGATCTCACAGAAACTTTTGTCAAAACTGGTAGGTCTCTTTCTTGGCCGATCTAAGTCAGTTCTATACACATATATAATATACAGATCCACTCGATATAATACAATAACATTAGCAGCAATTGTATCTTGGGTAGGCCTATTAATTTTTTCTTGGAGCCTAGGTTAAGACACCATTATACTTAATTGTGATGTAATTCTCGGGCCCCGTATGGTCTATATCCCGTGTCAAATGTGGATAAAGCATCCGTCACTCTCGTACTTATTTACGTGTCAGAAGGTGACGGATTGCCTTATCCAAGGCAATTTTGTCAAGCGATAAAGCCATATTACGGCCACTGGTTTGACATCTACCGTTCGCGTGGTTACAACCTTACAGCGTTCATAGAAATTGCGGGTGGTAGGACCTTGTGCAGGGTCCGTCCGGATCGCTACCACCATCTTATCCATTAACCTACCGCCAAACAGCAGTGTTCGCATTGTTGTGTTCCGGTTTGGGGATAAGACAGCCGGTGAAATGATGTATAGAGGCATTCCATATTAGCCTCAGGGTTGGCAACGCATTTGCAGTCTTAGGATTGCATTGCGAATGCGAATGTCTATGGGTCACAGTTTCCACTTACCATCAGGTGGCCTGTGTGCTCGTTTTTCTAATAAAATAAAAAAAACACCTTATCCCAAAATAAGCTCGAGGCTTGAACTATATAGGCTTGTTATGTTGGTTAAAATTAATAATCTACAACTTAATATTTTACTTTTAAGGTGTAGGATTATTTTATTTTCCTTATTTCAGGTTAATTACAACGTGTTGGTTCCAAAATTACATTCCGCTTTAGTTTTCTTAAAGTACTAGAAAAATTGCAAACAAAACGCCAAAACTTACTTGCATGATTTGAAATAAGCTTTCCGACAAAGATATGAAGTAAAAATAATCTAGACATTTCTAAAATCCCCGTAAAACTAGTATTACCACAAACACCAAGGTGTCGAGACACATCGACTTAGCAAGTAATGGCTGCAATTTATGTCACCCTAGTGAGAAAGCAGACAGACGGTCACGCGAGTCGAACTAACCACAATGCCCAGTTTACACGAGTATAGTACTTGCATTTAGTACTGTACCGCTAGCTGGACCATAGAGTTATGGTGGACAATTGTTGTTGGCTTTCGCAACTTTGCTAGTGTTGTAACAAATACTGACAAGCCTTATAGTGAACATAGGTAAGTATTGGACTAGATTGTAATATTGTTGAGATTCTGCACAATGAAACCTTATTGCTTTTGACGTGTTTTTTGTATTGTCAATATTTTGATAGCCCTTATTTGACAGTAATGGCGGACGAGTAGAAATAGTTTACTGACTTGCCCTGTAAGAGTACCTACACACATGCGAAACATTGGTTTATGATAGTATCTTCTTACATGTTAAATACGTTTACTAATTGTTCTAGATTATAAAGCCTTACTTTGACATGCTTGGGAATATTAACTAGGTACCAGGCTACAGCAAATAATTGGCAATATAAATGACATAAAAATAAAGAAAGAAATGAGACAGACAGTAATTTGTGTTGCGAACTAACCACAAAGTACTTGCATTGATTACTTAACTGCTGGTTGGTTTTTGACAAGCAATAACCGCAGACGAGGGGTAAAAGAAATGAATCGCATCGGCAAGACGCATTTGGCGAACGTTATCGATTTCAAATTGACGTATATGTGGCATAATGTTGGATACACTTCCAATTCATGTCAACAAAAATCATGCAAGAAAACGTAACAAGTACCTACTAATGACAAGTACTAAACTCGTGTAAACTAAACACTAGGCAAATGCAACTTGGTCCCAACCACATCTGCAACTTATTCATCACTCAGTACGTCCTTGTCCACATAAACTATAATGAAAGAGACGCATTGTGATAAGAGAGAAAACCAAGTAGTAGTCCAGGAATGTAAATTGGTTCTATTATCCGAATGCTATGTTCTCTGGAATCTGCATTGACTGACAAAATGTGTGCAAAAAAAGTGATCGTGCTAGCTTCCGTTGCATATTGCAGATATAGATACTTCACTATTTAACGGTATTGAGATTCATGCTTTATAATGCCGACAAGCCCTATAAAATACTACTAGGTTGTTTTTAGGATACGGTCTGTCCTTGACTTGACTGGTTCAAAATTCAAAATTTTATCTCTACCGTAAAATGTTCCTACTTTGCTCCCCCATGGGTAATTATGCTCCATGGTTATATTGAGGTACCTAATCTGTATTGTAAATCATTCAATTGCGTTCATACAGTTCGTGGCTACCTCAATTCTTTTCAGCAAATTTGTCATCGACTTGACTTATAATGTAACGAACGAAATAGTCACTATGGAGCATAGTTACCCATAAAGGAGCAAAATAGGAACAATTAAAAAAATTTATTTAGTAAAGTGGCCACATGACGGCTTTTTTATACGTCGGTAATATGGAGTGAATCTACTAGCGCTTCGGACAAGACCATCATTGCGGAGAAGCGGCGCAAAGCGCGCGTTTCTTGAGATTTGAGATACAGGCGAGTAAAGTATTTATACCAACTGAAAACATCAAAGACAGCACCAAATAACTTTTAAATAGAGAATTCGTTCATACTAGTTGTTTTTTAACGGCGTCGGAAACCTACACAACATGGTCAGACATGCCCTTGCGCGGTTTATGACATAGAGAAGGCAAACAGGCCACCTGATGGTAGCTGAGATCTGACCCAAAGCCATCGTCGAGTGCATTCTCAAAACTCAGACTAAGATGAAATGCCTCTATGCTAGTAATTTCCAGTGCTTCATACCAGTACACAACGCGATTTTTACTAGGTAAAAGGATAAGGAAAGACCCTTAAGCTGAAACATTTCGTTCTTCAATTTGTCAACAGTTTTCAACCGGCGAGCCCCATGGGCCTGCCATGAGCCTTTTATATTGACGACATTATCCAAACAGCAGATGGGATTTTAAAGTTTTTTTTTTCTAGCCTGTTTTTGTGTCCCACTGCTGGGCAAAGGCCTCCCCTCTTTTCCGCTACTCGTCCCTATGCAGGGCGCACTCTTGCTAATCCCTCGCGAACGACTCTAGGTCGTCTCTCCATCTCCTGGGTCCACCTCTGCTGCGATGTCCTTCGCGTGGAAGCCAATGGGGGGTATTTTTGGCCCATCTCTCATCGTGCATGCGGCAGATATGGCCCGCCCAGTCCCACTTTAACTTTGCGGTCTTCAGCCCAACATCAGCAATACCAGTTCTGGAGCGCAGCTCTGTGGTCCTCACCCTATCGGATCTTCGGGCACTTATTTTTTGTTAAACGTCTAAAAACTTCTTGCCGAACGGTACAAAATTCAAATTCAAAATTCAAAATATTTATTCAGTAAATAGGCCACATGAGGGCTCTTTTACACGTCGGTAATATAGTGAGTCTACCAGCGCATCATTGCGGTAAACAAGCGCCGCAAGAAACTCCAGCAGAAGGTCATTTTTTTTCATCATAAAAACATAATACTCGTAGTACTTAAAACTAAGTTACATTAACCGCCTGTTTCACAATCGACAAGTAACGGATATTTGACGGATAAGTTTAGCCCTTTCTTTGTAGTACTTACACTTGAAAATAGACAAGGAGAGAGACAACTTTATGTGACAGATAAATTTACTTGTCGATTGTGAAACAGGCCCTAAGTAAAGTAAGTTACATTAGGTAATAAAGTAATAAATAATAAATTCTTAAAACTGCCAAAAATAAAATCATTACAAATGTACGGTCAAAAACTATGAGTACAACACGACGTGGTCTCTACGTCAAAAGCCATAACTTGAATAATTTATTTAACAAGTAGATCGAGAGAGTGAAGTCATACAAGCGAGTTTTAAGCTATTGAGAAGGATGCACGCCTTAAAAAACATTTGTACGCTCTGACGGGATCATTTAAACTCATCGTCCGAGTGTAAAAGCTCTTTCGCAAAATTATGATTATTGAAATTAAGGTACGCATTTGTAACCCATTTGAGGAATAACTCCTACAGTAATCGCTGATTTACATTAGTCGAGCAAGCATACGAGTAGAAGTAGGTACATTGCGTGGTTACAATAGCTCTCGCCTCAAACGTGTAAACCAACTAATCAATGTACTCCTACTGGCAAGCTTTTGCTGGACCAATGTAAATCAGCCATAACGTCGTGGTACGTGTTTCTCACTTCGACAAGTAGTAATGGCGACGTTCCATCAACGTTTCGCGAGTGTCCGAAACAATTTGCTGCTTATTCAATAATCCAGTTTGCTATTAGCTTGCAGGCAAGGCGATTTAATACAATGTCACATTAATATTTGTTCCGTGGGTTCCGTTAAAGAAGTTATTTTATATCGGGTGTCCTTAGTTTTTATTTTTTATTTTAATTTAATTGCTTGACTTAGGTACATCGTTATTCCATATTCATAATATTAATATTAAACATGCGAAAGCTACTATGATTTTTTGCTTTTACGGTTAAACTGCTACACCGATTTGAATAAAATAGTAAACCATCATATGGCTACGTTTATCGCGTGACAAAGTTTGGATAAGGCATCCGTCACCTTCTGACACGTAAATAAGTACGAGAGTGACGGATGCTTTATCCACATTTGACACGCGATATAGACGCAGCCATACTAGGCTCGATGGATGTCCTAAAAAATTTGACTCTGTTCAAAATATGTATTACCCAAATTCACTAATGTGCACGGAAAACGAACAGGGGAATACTTGCTACCAAGTGTCCTTAACGAGCTACCCCGGGATATAGTTTTGAATTTGCACAAAAACCCGTAGCATTGTAAACGTACCCTAAAAGCTGCTTACCTCGGCTGACTTTTCACTTTTAGAATACGTGTAACAAAATTTAAAATATAATATAGTATGTCAACGTGGTATGTCGGCCGAGACTCGGCTTATGGTTTTTTAAACTATTTATTTTCAATACCTAGACATATAACGATATACCGTGTGACTCCAGCGGCAGATAAACTGTGTTCAGTTTTCGCCCGCTAGAACTGTTTTATAATATTACAATGTTTTTATTCCTACAAACTAAAAAAAAAAAAAAAACGTCTTTATAGCACCTTCAGGGCAAATTACGAGTATCAAGTGACATAATCTGCCAAGTTCGATACAGTGACAAACGGAAAAATAAAATTATAGCATTGACATAGCTGGTATCCTAGCGCAAGTGCGACTTTTTGTTTTTACTTATTCAAAAATTCATTAGAATTTTTCGCTAACTATTTTTTCCTAAAGATCTTTCTTTAGAACCTGTAGCAATACAGGAAAGTAGGGTATCAGAAAAAAAATATGGTATAAAAATACAAACTAACAAAGCAGTTCCCAACTGAAATTCGACCTTGTGATAGCTAACCTATATAGCCTCTCTGTCCCTTTGGAACCTATTGCCTGGAATTTTGCAGCTTTTAACAGTTCATCGTACTTAAAACTTGTACTACGGATCTCTAACAATAAGTTTTAAGCGTTTCACGCCTCGCCAAAGAACTTTAAGTACCACACGAGTTTATATTTTAAATGTTCCTTTTACTACAACCCGAGGTCTCATCTAATTATATTTATTCGCGTCCACGAGCTGTCAGAAACCAAACGTGAACATAGAGAAGACTTTTGTATGTTATTATGTTAAAATGGCATAATTTAAGGCTGACAAAAAACATATAAAATGAGCTTGGTCTACACAGGACATTGTATACCTACTAATGTTATAAATACCAGAATTTCTGTGTAATCTTTTTTTAAACTAGTGAAGATCTATGGCTTAAGGTCGTAGACGTAGGTTATTTTTAATCTTAATAATAACATGTAATGGTGACCAACAGTTCCAAAAGTGATATCTCATAAACAACATAATCGATTTTCATGATCCCTAAATTGAGAGATATCACCTCTGGAAGAACGGGTTGCCATTTCAAAAGGGTTTTTTTTAATTAAAAAAGGGGTTGAGCTCGAAATTATCGTCAACTTTATGCCAATCTGTGCGTTGGTTGCTCCTCAAGAACTTCACTACTGGGCCATAAATATGGCTGCATTTCACGTGACAAAATTTGGATAACGTATATAATAAGCACGAGAGTGACGGATGCTTTATCCACATTTGACACGCGATATAGACGCAGCCATACTAGTAAAACCGTATTGCTTTTGACGTGTTATCGTATTATTTTCGCCGCCAATACTGTCAAGTAAACCAGTAACGTTGACAATACGAAAATACGGCAAAAACAATAATGTTTTACCATGTAGAATCATAGCTCTGAATTTATGCAGTGGATTGGAAGATATGAAACGGAATGTTGTAATATGGTGAAGATGCCATAATGTACATATTTGTGTTTTTTTTGTGCAGATCAAAATTTAAAAAGGGTTTGAATTTTCAACCCTTTTTATTTTTGTGAAATGAAGCGCGGTTTCTAAAATAAAATTACCAACAAAACACATGAAACTATAACTGCATTAAGTTAGTGGCAATATGGCTTTGAACAGTAGAATAGAGACATTGGTCACTAAATTAATAATATTATCACTTTGTTTTTGTGTTATATTGAAGTGGCGATGGGTTGATGGAAATAAAACCGAACGAGTTGGCGTTGATTTATTGAAAAGATTGCGTCGTGATAAAAAATAGGCCACAGACCTGGTTCAAACAGTTATACAGTGTAGTTTATTAATGCTCAGTAGATAAATAATTAACGTGTCAAGGGGGTCGTTGCATAAAAAAGAAACAAGTTTTCGAACGTAGCTAAAAACATAGATATAGACTCTGGCTTACGAATAAATGCAACGATCGATTCTACTAGCTAAACTGAACTAAGATAAGATAAGATAAGATAATTTTATTGTCAATAACTGTGTACAAATGTTGTTAAGTAATATACAGCGTATGGAATCAACAGCTTGCCCATTTCGGGCGTACAATCAAATCGGGCTTTTGTTCTGCAACATTAAACAATAACTTAAGTTTAGATAACTAATTGGATAGCGTTATACAGAAAACAGCCAACTGATGTGAAGTTGAAACAGAGTTATGAGCGTTTAAAGTTTGATCGGTGAATTTCGGTCATTTTATGATGTTTAGGGCAAAGGTATGAGTTAAATTTTGTTAAACTAATGCTATATTTTTATTATAAATAGCGGGATCTCAAAAAACGTTCTCCGTTTTAAAGATATGAACGTTTTTTATGGATGGCTGTATTCTTCAATACTGTTTGTATGGTAAAATCAATTCACTTAAAGCGGCCAACTAACTTGGCTGTTTTCTGCATATTTAAAACTTGGATCATATCATTTGTTTTAATACAGCCAAGATTAAGAAATTATTAAATAAACTATTTGTAAATATCATTCTACACTGTTTTTTAAAAGAAATATAAATAAAAGAATTCATACGCGTATGTTGTGTATGTTGTCTGATTAAAAAAACTAAAAAAATTGTAGAGACTTCTTTATTTGTACTATATGTAAAGAAAAACGTTTAAAATTAAATAATGCAATAGAAATAACAAGATTTTAACTTAATGCATTATTTCTAAAAAGCATTTAATAATTAAACAAAAAAAAAAACTTTTGTACTAAAAAGTTTTATAATAAAATAACATTCAGTAATAACAAAAAGTCTTTTATAGTGTCTTCTCATTTTAATTAAAAGGAACATAAGTAATGTGCTTTCAATGTAATTGAAATAAAAATTCAACCCTCTACGGCTTCATCCTCTATCAAAAAGTCTAAATTTGTATTGAATCCGTCAACATCATCCAAAACATTAGGAGATCCAGTTAATGTATCATAAAAGAGCTGAGCATCACCAGGTATCAGATGTCTTATAGACAGGAGATCCTTCAACTTGGGCTCCGCAATAGGCTTGCCATTTGGCCACAATTTAGTCAAAAGATTCCAAAATGATAATATTTCATCATTGGAATTAGATAAAACATTGTCAGTAGCAGATCTTCTCGTTCTAGTAGAAATACTCCGTGCGGGTGTTTTCTTCTGTAGATCAATACAGTCATATTCATATGTACTGAAATCTGGCCTCATAAAAAAATTAAATGCCTCTGATTTTGTGATCTTTATTTGTCGAGCTAACAGCCAGTTGACTTTCTTATTATCTACCGTCTTTTTCCTATTAATAATGTTTTTTTCAAGGTTTTCGGTTGAATGAAAATCTTCCGATTTCATTTAACAGACTAGGTATCATAGGTTTTTTTTTTTGCATAAACGCATAATATCAAGGTACTCTTGAGGTGTGTATATTCTTTGATTATACTTTAGAGCTCTTTCGATATCACCAAAATCTTTATCATTGGGCAAATAGCTATGACCAGGCATTAAAAATTTAAATGTAATGGATTCCAAATGCGGCTTCATTTCTAGTGCTGCTTTCATCAGAAGCGTAATTTTAATATTCCGGTTTTGGCCTCCGCACGAGTCAGACCAAAAAATTAGATGCTTAACATCTTAACTCATAAAACCATCATTGTTAATGTGCTTTAATAAGCAAGAACCTACTTCTTGGGCACCTCTTCCAGGTTGTCCCTCAACCCAAACATAACAATAACTTTGATTGTTTTTTGCACTGCGCACGCCCAAGTTATAAAGCCAAAGTTGTCGCTTGTAAAAGATCAAATTAGTTTGAAGTCTCGGTAATGGTAAAGTTTTATCCATGTCGAAAGTGAGACACTCCACGTCGGCTTGATCTTTTGCCAATATTCATATTAACCTTCATTTTACGTCTTGCCTCTTCAGCTAGATCTAAATGAGCCTTCTTTTTATCTTTTATATGTTCTACATCTTGACCTCGGCGATCCGCGTTAATTTTTTGAACACGTAATCCATCGCAAACATTACAAGTATCTTTGCTTAGAATCTTTACTTTAATATTATAGTTGCTATAGAAAAACTCTTTAAAAAAGGCAAAACTAACGGCATTTATCCCTGTTCTTTCTTTATATTGATCGTGTACTGCAGCTAGACAGTCCAGGTTTGAAAATTTTTGCAGATGTTCTTGTTCTGCAGTACTCACTTACTCGGACTCTCTTATATCTTGTTTTCGATCATAAGTAATACAGTGCTTTAAACCCTCTGGTCCAACAATGGTTTTCGTGAATGTAATTTCTGCATTGCTGTTGATACTCGCGTACTACAGATTTTCAATACAGACTTATAACACCCCTCTGTTTGGTTTAACAACCGGCTTCATTAAAAGTAGGTACCTATTTTTAGTTGTTAAATTTCTATTTACAGTGGTTGACCTTGATTAAAATAAAAATTCTATCGACACTAAAAATAATGTAGGTAGGTGCATAAATACTGACGTTAGTAACTGGTGATGCGACGATATCCGAAAGCACACAGTTATCATCATTCCGCCGTTCAGGGCTCAAAACAGGTGATGTACTCGTAAAGGACGGATCAGGATTTTGATTTAGATTACCTAAATCTTCTTCTGACGATGAACATTCGTTTTTAGGATTCAAAACACGATTAACTAAGTATTTGCCACGCCAAAGTTTATTTGAACTTTTTTTCATATTGACTCAAACGAACAATACGAAACGAATCATCAAAGAACACTATTCACTGACACTAAGTAGGTACTTAGATCCAAACAAAATATTAAACTGATCTTATAACATAAACATCGATTGAATTAACATAAACAAAACTTGTACGGCACGCGCAGCGCTGATGCGATGCGACAACTAATCAAACCTGTTCATACAGGCGCTTGCGAGCCGAGCAGCCAACATAACACACCTCAATTTCATTGGAGTTTTTTTTCCCGCCTAAATATTATAGTTTTTAAAAAGTCTGGAACAGTCAAAAATCTCCCATATTATAATGAAAACAGCCAAAATTGTCCGTTATTATAATGAAAACAGCCAAATATGCCAGCCGAGATGACAGAATCACTCATATTCTACAAGAAAAAAAATGTAAAAGCCAGCCAACTCTCATGGATGCTTTTTGCAAAAATTAAAATAGCAATACGTAATACAAAAAATAAATTGCTAAACTCAGCCATATGTTTGGTTGCTTTCTGCAAAATACCTTTTTTTGCTTTGTGCTAAGATAGGTTATTTCAACCGTAATATGAGTGTTTTTTACTAAATTATTTCAGCTCATGACTGTTTTTTACTCTTTAATATCTCCGTATCTAATAAAGATATTAACATGGCTGTCTTTGGCAAAAATTCCAAATGATGTAAATAGTTGGCTGAGTTCAAAAAGTAATTTTTTGAGAAAATGTCAGATGGCTGTTTTCTGCATAACGCTATCCAATTGATGTTGAAGTATGTATGTATGTATGTAAAAACTTTATTGTACAAACAAGAGATAACAATTATAAAATAGACAAAAATATAACAGGGATGTACAAAGGCGAACTTATCCCTTTAAGGGATCTCTTGAAGTCTAATTGTAAAATCAGCGGGTCTAGTATGGCTGTGTCTATTCGCATGTCACATGTGGATAATGCATCCGTCACTCTCGTACCTATTTACGTGTCAGAAGGTGACGGATGCCTTATCCAAACTTTGTCACGCGATAACCGCAGCCATATTAGGGGCCCTAGGTCAAAAAGTTAGACAGTGTAGTTTATTAATTCTCAGTGGATACATAATTAACGTGTCAACGGGGTTGCATAAAAAAAGAAACAAGTTTTCGAACGTACTTAAAACCATAGATACCTATAGCCGGAGTGGCTTATACAGTATGTAAACTTACTAAAACCATTTATTTGAACCCGAGCATGTCTAGGCGATAGATAAGGTTGGGGTATATAAACTATTGAAATCTTAACACTTTTTAGGGTTCCGTAGTCAAACTAGGAACCCTTATAGTTTCGCCATGTCCGTCCGTCCGTCCGTCCGTCCGTCCCCAGTCTAGCTCAGAGACTCATAGTACTAGAAAGCTGTAATTTGGCATGAATGTACATATTAGTCACGCTCACAAAGTGGTATAATAAAATTTTGAAAAATATTTTTTTTTAATGCACCTCCCCTACACGTAACGTGGGGATGTCTTTTTTTTTTCTTGCCTACCCCATAGTGTGGGGTGTCGTTGGATAGGTCTTTCAAAAATATTGCGGGTTTATGAAAACAATTTTTCGATTAAGGGATCCGTTTATGAAATATTAAGCTTTAAAGCGCTATTTTTTGTTAGAGTCAAGTGTCCCCCCCCCCCCTACAGCCAAAACTACAAGTACTAAAAATCTGAAAAAAATCTTCAACGAAAGTGCATATAACGAATTTTAAAGGAAAACTATCACGGCTAAGTAGACATGATTAGTTCCTGAGATACAGGCGACTAAAGTGTTTATACCTACTAAAAATCATCTAAGACAGAGCGCCAAATAACTTTAAATAGAAAATTGTTTCATACATATGTTGATTTTTGAGATAGTTTTTTGTGTTTGTCGTTACGGCTTCGGAACCCTACACTGAGCATGGTCCGACATGCTCTTGCCAGGTTTTTCAAATTTAAATAAAGAATGCACTGAACGCAAGTTCAATAATCTGTTACGATGAAAACATCACATACGGGTCTTATAATGGGCACTGAACAACGATGTAAACATTACGCATAGGATGATACTTTTATGGTTAACCGACGTTGAAAAAGGTGAGATGTTATAATTTTTATGCAATGATAAAATTAAAAATATTCGACACACACTAGAAAAAAATGTGGTAAAACACTTAACTCAACTAGCCTAGCAACTGGTTGAAAGAGATGGTTTTAGTATGTTTACATACTGTATTTATTCTGAGCTATCCCGCTTCTTGTAGTGCTAATCAGAAGACATTAAAGTGGCATTATAAAAAAAACGGTCACCAACCTTCACACTTTTTGCCCCGACCGCTAATCACTCGGCGCCGTAAGCGCAGTGGGTGTAGCCTTTAGTTTTTACCGCGATAATCCCGCGATAGTGATTTCATTAACGCACGTAATGAGCGTTATCTATAGCAAGTGCCAATCAAAAGTGTTATTGATCTGTCGTTTGAATAAATATAACTAGATTAAAATAATGTGATGATTATGATGGCTTTGGTTTTTGTTTTGTAGGCGTCCGTGTTTTGGAAGATAATTTAGCTACGAGTACCTACGTGTTTTTTTTGAAAAGCGACTGTTTTAGCTAAAAGTTAGTTAAGGCTCACACTTGACTATTAATGTTAGCATTGACGACTTCCGGTGACTTCATCATACAAACGACTTCCGGTTTTTAGTCGTTTCAGCCAGTGTTTTTTAAATAGAATTGCAAAAAATCTAAGGATTTATTCCCAAAAATGGATTTTAATTAAAAAATATATATTTCTTAATACTTCACTGGATCTAAGAAATCTTAATTTATTGTTGTTATTTATTTTTAATTACGGGGCGCATTTATGTATTTTTTAATAAAGAAGAAGACGTATTGTTTTCGTATTTATTGTTAGATTAATTGTGACTATTTTTTTATATTTATTAGGTCGGCATCAACCTTAAATTATTTCTGTTTGGCTTTTGGTTGACTGGTAGGGAATGCTTAAGGCGCCTTAAGACCAGCATTTGTACCTACTTGTGTATTGTGCAATGAAATAAAAAAAGCCCGGAAGCTAAAAAAAATTCGACCATCAATTAATCATTCAATCAATCAATCCAGTTCATGAATTATTTCATGATTAATTATGTTAAAAAAGATGCGACCACGTATTGTAAACATGCTAAAGTTTGGTAAAACAGGACACCACTAACATTTATAAAAAAAAAACAGCCATAAAAAACACTCAAGCGCTTCCTGAAGATGTTGTGGGCGTTGTGGACGTTGTGGTCAAAGGTTTGCAGGGGTGTTATTCTCTTAAAAACCACGGACGGTCGGACGAACGAGCGAAATCGCAGCGGCAAGTTTAAGTAGTCCCGTCAGAGCGAACAACACACATTTTAGCGCGTGTATTTTCGATTAAACAGCCTTATACGTTCGATCCATCGGCAGAAACCATGCTGACAAATTGAAAATGCACTCGCTAAAATATGTTTTGTTCGCACTGACGGGACTACTTAAACTCGCCGCTGCGATTTCGTTCATTCGTCCGACCGCCTTTTTAAAAGAATCACACCACTATTATATTAACCTTGTTTTACAAAGAAGTAAAGCAGAGGCGATGTGTGAGCAGTGACCTTTATTTAACGACGTGACGAATTTAACAATAGAACGTTAAGTTTTTGTCTATGGTCGGCGATGACCACAAATTAAGGAAAACATTAAGTTCTATTGTCATCCTGCATTTAATGCCATTTTAATTAAATGTACAAAACTAAGTGGAAGTAGACTTCCAGTCAACCATTTAAATAGATGAGCCACTATAGACCCTTATCGCAGAAAGCCAATGATTTATTTTGATTTAATTTCCTTCTCGTGACTGTTGCTGTCATTATGGTAGGGTGCTATAGTAGTTTAATCATTAAAGTTATTGGACCTTCTAAGAGGAGCTGATTACATTTATTGTATTGTTTATTTATTTAATCAGATTGCAAAAAGATATTAAATTGTAATTCTGTATATTAATAGTTTCTAACTTATTTTATAAATATGGTGGACTTTTTTTAATACTTATAGAATATATAAAATTAAATAATGATTTAGCACATGAAACAAATTTGACCCTAAAAATACTTTAAATAAAAATACAACAAAATGAAATAAATTATAGTAGTAAATATTTCACAAAATCGGACGCCTTGATACCTAGTATTCTATATTTAAATAAGTCCACCATATTTATAAAATAAGTAACAAGCTCATTCTTTGAAAACTATTACGTCTAACTTAAATCATCATTTAGCACATAAAACAAAGTTAACATTAAAAATACTTACAATGAAAATACAACAAAATGAAATAAATTGAAAAACTGACCAGTATTCGCAGGTTTCATTGTTTTTTCATCTAAAATCTAAAATTTTAATATAATCTAAATCCTTTACCAACCATAAACGTAATAACCCCTTTACGATTGCTATTCCGTTACAAAATCACGCCAACTCCTTCACAGATGCCGACCAATAACTAATACCTAGGTCTCATTAGGAACCAAATGACAAACTATCTAGATCACAGGTCATTGCTAATTTGCAGGAATAATTTAGAACACTGTCCGGCGAGAAATACTGGTCGTACTCCTTAAATCAAACGACGTATCTGCCAAATCAGCTAATACATTTTCAACTTTACGTTTATGTCTTTAAGAAAAGTAATTCTTAAGCATTTTTGATGACACACTTCGTTTTTGTAAGAGTTTTATTGCTGTTCATGTGTTACGAGTATATGGATCTTTTCATGGCAGTGAATGATTTCCGTATCTTTGTAGGACTTTATCGATGTGAGATGATTGTAAATGGTATCATAATATGTTAGAGCCTTAAAATTTTACCTTTTGCCACAGTTTTATGTAGTACTTTAGTAAGATAGCACCTAAATATACAAGAAATACACATACCTTTATTATGGCTTGGGGATGGCAAACGAGCACACAGGCTACCTGGGTAGTGATTCTGTAAACAACGCCGGTCGTGCGGACTGTCGAGTGATATCCAAGCGGCGAGATTAAGTAGTCCCGTCAATGCCAACAAAACACATTGTAGCGCGTGCATTTTCAATTTAGCAGCACGATGGGTCGAACGTATAAGGTTGCTTAATTGAAAATGCACGCGCTACAATGTGTTTTGTTTGCACTGACGGGACTACTTAATCTCGCCGCTTGGATATCACTCGACATTCCGCACGACCGGCGTTGTTTACAGAATCACTACCCTGATGGTAACTGGGATCTGTGACCCATAGACATTTGTATACTCAAGACTATAATCTTAAGACTGCACTATTAAATACAGTTATTTAGACTAATGACAAGACATGCAAGCTAATAAGAGAGATATTAACCCTCAAAAAGTACTTCCAAATAAGTTTTCCATTTGCCTTTCAATTTCAAACTGCATTCTTTGTCAGCAGCCAGTTTCGTTTGTAATATCTAGCGTGAGTCCCAGTCGCGATACCAATGTAAATCCATATATATCCACAGCATTCTCCTCTCATTGCGCTTTCTATTTGTATTATTTAAACAAAGTTATCGCTTGCTTTTGTATTTGGAATTGCGTAAAAAACCTTGAGCTAGTTTCGTCCGGATCGCTACCACCATTTTCTAAATTACATGAAGAACAGCCCAAACCGCTGCATCTAAGGACGACATGACGTTATGGCCGACATGTTACGTGACGTCACTGTGCATACCTATTGGATTTCTACGCCTTAAGACTGCGCCGAGCGGACGCCGGACGTACAGTGGCGCCCTCATTACTATTATTGTGTTTTCTATTAAACTAAAGTATTTTCTTGAAATTGGTCGGTAGATTTTTGTCCTACAGATGAAAACACAACTTCACACACATAGTTTAATAGCAATTCACCGAGTTATCAACTTAACGGAAAAAAGTGGCCACCTTTTCCCGTTAAGCTGACTACTCAAAGGGTATTAGTTATTAAAGTTTGTTACGTATCCCATAAATTGTGTTTTTACTTGCGCTAAAAAAAAGTATCGTCTGATTGCAAGGAAATTCTTTATTTAATTAGAAAACACAATAAAAGTAATGAGGGCGCCACTGGACGCAGTCTTAAATGCTGTCTAATTAGCTTAAAATGCTCGTATCATCCGTATTGGCTGATTTTAATTTCACTTAAGGTTATCTCTGTTACATTATTGGCCCGTGTGGTCGCCGGGTTAGAATAGTGCCACTCCTTGTCTTCCCGTGAATGTCGTAAGAGACGACTAAGGGAATATAGGCTTCTAGTACTGTTAGGCGATGGGCTTGCAACCTGTCACTAATACACTGGTAAACATCTTAGCCTTATTGTGCAAAATGTGGTTACAGGATTATTAATAAGTTTTTAGAGTTGTTAGTGATTCTGCAGCTCTGCCTACTACTCTGAGAATAAAGGCGTGAGTTTATGTATGTATGTATTTTCCATGTTGAATATTATAAAAAGATTATATTATCTAAATTTCATGGCCCAGGCGATAACTACTGTAACTGGATAATAAATTGTAGGAATATAATACTTACACAGACTACCTAACATAACTTTTAATAGTCATAATATTTAATTAAAACTAACTATGTAAGAAAACAAATAATGTGTATAACGCTTTTATGGCAAATAATATGCTGGATATGTCGGCTTTATGCATTTATTATGCATATTAATTTAACCGTCGTTAAGCTTAGCTTTAATTTGCACGGTTAATGGCTGAATCCTATATTCAAGCCGCGGACAGATAGGTTTCTAATTAAAATTTGACACATTTTGTATGGGAAAATGACAAATTTCAACTCGAAGTAAGTAATAGCCAACAGTAGAAATGCAGATTGTTTTTCTATGATTTAAGAGTAAGTAAATTAATGAAAATCATAGTTCTCATAAATCTTAATGATGTTATAATATTTTAGCTCAGATTGCTTATGACGCATTGTTTAAAAATATTTAACTGTTACATTATGTCTATTATCGTTTATAATAAAATACCATACGACATTCGAAAATTGTTAAACCCCCTTTTCAAGACAAAATTACGGAGATGGTTACTGGACAAAACTTTCTACACTGTCCGTGAATTTTTAGATTTTAGAGGTTAGGTTATAAATCTTATAATGTAGGTATCTGTAATATTTAACTAGATTTAATAAAAATATTTGCATGCCTATAAGGTTAATCATGTGATACTTAAAAACTACTATTTGACATCTGAAATGTACCTACCATGTTTAAGCAAATAAATTATTATTATTATATTAATGATACGAAGTTGTAATTTGCCATTTTAGATTTAGTATATGTAGTTGTTTTTATTGTACATAAGTTATTTTATTTTTAGATTCCCCAACTGATGAATCAGCAGCTGTTTCTCAACAAGCATTTTCACCGATCACGTGTAACTTTCAACCTTGACATTGGTAGAATTGTCCCACTGGACAGTACGCTGCTTAAATGCTAAAGCGCCTTAAAACAAAAACAGACATAGTTTGATTTAAAACTTAAAGTATATGGCATTCCGAATTTAAATGCAACACAAACACATTTTGATTTGAGGCCCTTTAGTATTTAAGCAACGAGTAGCCATAGCCATTCAACAAAGAATTGAACTTGAAGTCAATTACGATAGTTTTTACCACCTGGAATTTCGGCCCAGGAGGCCTAATATGACTATCTATCAGATAAAAGTGCTTGGCCTAAACTAAACACCCAAATAACTTAATAATAACTTAATCGTAAGAAATATGTAAACATTGTATATTGTCTAGGGGACACGGTTTCTGTAGGAGAATATTTCGAAACTTTTTATGTAGTTGTTACACCATCCTAATTAAGTATAATTTTCATAATTATTTTTCTAATACTTACTACTAATTAGTTCTGGAGAAAAATCAGAGTTTTGACACATTTTCCTGCTCAACTACGCGTGAATACATTTATTTCTTATCGTATGTTAGATTCATTGTTTTATATAATGCTAGGTTAAGTTTTATAAATTGTATATTTAAAAAACGACTAACTGTTGAGTTTCTTGCGGCGTTTCTTCTCAGCAGAGGTCTCTTGCGAAGCGCTGGTAGATTTTTAGCGTGTAAAAGTGCCCGTGCGGCCTACTTACTGAATAAACATCTTTTATCTTTTTTTTATCTTTTTTTATCGCGTGACAAAATGTGGATAAAACATCCGTCACTTTTTCCCACTTATAATATGCGATAGTGACGGATGCTTTATCCACATTTTGTCACGTGATAAACGCAATCATACTAGGCCCGTTGAACTAGACTCCAACCTTGAGAACCTGCAGTACCCTTGAGTACCTTTTTCGAGCTTAATTAAACAAGTGGAAAGTCCCGTAGCCCTCATCAGCTACCGGCATTGTCGCGATAAACTTGCTTGATTTAGCCGCTGCGCTAGATTTATTCCAGCGCAGGTATTATTCGCTACAAGCGTTGATATCGCCATAGGCCGCGACCACACTGACTCTAGACACGGGTTACCTATCTTAAGTTCGAAAGTATTGTCTGCTGTTTTGTACATACAAACATAGATGCATTAAATCACGCCTGTTTCCCAGAGGCGTAGGCAGAGACCACTTCTTTCCACCTGCTACGATCCTCACCAATCTCTTTCGCATCTTTCATATTCATACATCGAGTATTTGACACACGATACTGAAACGATAATGACAACGATATATGATTGGGAAACAGGCGTGGTATAAAATATATGTATTTTTGTACATCAATGCATGCACGCACGTCGTTTTCGGGTACTTAAGATTTGGCCCTTTTCTTGTACTTCTCCGATTTGATTTGAAAAAGTACGCCTGGGGGGGCCCCTTCCGACCCTTCCACTCTTTTTCGTGTTTGTCCGAAATTTTTCAAAAAAAAACAAAACCTACCTAAGAAGTATGTGCACTGTACTCCAGCCTCCTTATTATGGTCGCCCTTATCGCGGTGGATATAGCATCCGTCACTCTCGCACTTACATACTGGTCAGAAAGTGACAGATGCTTTATCCACATCGATAAACACGATCGTAATAGGCCCGCTGTGTTGGAATAACAGAGAAATGACAAGTATAGAGCCATTTTATCTAAGTACTAGCTTCTGCAAGCGACTTCGTCTGCGTAGAATTCATATTTTTGTCATCCTATGGGAACCGTTCATTTTTCCGGAATAAAAAATAGGGTATTACTTACGAAAAATGTAGCATTCTAAAGGAGAATGAATTTTCAAAATCGGATTAGTTTTTGAGTTTACAACTATACAAAAATACAAATCTTTGCTCTATTATTAGTGTAAATTTATAGTCTTAAGATTGCAGTCTTAAGAGCCCTTTAATATCAGGTGGTATGTGTACATACTTTATAATCTCCATAATGTAAAAAAAAACTTTGGACGCATTGTGTGTCGGTGTGGAAATACCTTTACTTTACCGCCACTGCATTCCTACCACTTTATGCCGACTAGCAAAATTGTAAACTATCTCGCCATCTTTGAATACACACTTTTTAAGTTTATGTGTAAACTTGGATATAATTTGAATAATTATTTATATACTAACAAGTGTGATGGTGTGCTGTGCTTAAGTAATAATGTTTTTTGTAAAATGTTCAACTGTAATTGGGGTGCATGTTAAGTTAACTTTGATTAATTTGTCCCGTATTGAATAAATGAATTAATAAAAAATAAGTAACTCGACTGTTGACTTTTTTTACGAAAGACAAATTCAAAAGTGAACCCAGAGCTAATTTAATTACAAATCCAATAATTTAAAGAATTGATTTTAATATTATAATAATATACACATCGAATTTACTTTATTTACTACCACTGGCCGCGACTCCGTCCGCACAGAAAAATAAAACATAGCCTATGTTCATTAGGGATAAAGAATTTTTCAAATCAGTCCTGTAGTTTCGAAGCCTATTCAATTCAAACAAACAAACAAACAAATCTTTCCTCTTTATAAATAATATTAGTTGATTTAGTTCCTGAAAGATCGAACGTCACTCGGATTGATCAAGAATTTTCTCGAAGATGACAACTTGACAGATAAATAAAAATAAATAAATAAATATCATGGGACAATGTCACACCAATTGTCCTAGTCCCAAACGAAGCTCAAGGCTTGTACTATGGGTACTAGACAACGATATAAATACTTATATAGAGAAATATATACTTAAATATATAGAAAACATCCAAGACTCAGGAACAAATATTCGCGGTTATCACACAAATATCTGCCCTTACCGGGATTTGAACCCAGGACAGCTAGCTTCGTAGGCAGGGTCACTACCAACTAGGCCAGCGCGTCGTCGTTTTTCTCCCCCGTAAGCCCCACACATTGCAAATTTCATCGTGATTAATGAACATATTAGACAAATTAGCGATTACATTAGCGCTCATAGCAAACATCTAGAGGTCATAAAAAATAACGGGTCTTTATTTCATACTTGTCCTTTAATACTAAAGTTGAAAATAATCGACTAAATTGCTGCTCGAACATTAACTGCTTCCAATCGTGTTAGCTACCTACAAATGGTTTTGACACTAACATTGCCAAAGTATCTATATTCTATTATAAAATTAACCACAACTGGAACCAACGGCACTGAATCGACTTAATAGTCGAACACTAAAACCAACTATCAAACAGTAGCGCCAGCAACATAGTTTCTTTACGGCCAGTATCAAAGGTGAATTTAACACGTGAAACATTCAAAAATAGTTCTACCTACGTTCTGTTAAGGTTGGTTGAAAAACAAAATGGCGTCTGGTCGTTAATCTGCTGCTCATTGAATTGCTCATTTAAATATCGAAGCATGAAAGCGCTTCAAGTAATTCGAGTTGCCATGTACAGTGAGGTTTATTAGAGCTTTAAGCGATTAATGGTATGAAACCAGCTGAGAATTATATAGGTTCTGGGATTTATTTCATTTGGTTTGTTCCTTAACAGTTTTTTCAACATATTTTTTTAAATTTTAGGCCCTTTTTTTCAAATGTTAAAAAGCTCCTGAATCATATTCGGGATAGCACTTCCCTCTCTCTCTCATGTAACCTCATCTCATCCTCCTCTTAGTCCTCATGATCGGTAACGGATTTGGAGTCTAAAGGCTGTATAAATAAACTCATCTTGGCTGAGACGCCCGTCACAAGATACGTCAAAGTAAACGTCAAACCATAGGACACTGTCATTTTTGACGCATCTCGAGACGAGCATTACAGTTGAGATTAGTTTATTAATACTACCCTAAGGATTGCAGTTTTGAGATTGTAGTCTTTAGAATTCAAATGTTATACCAACTTTACCCGAACAAAAAAGACTTTTCTACGGCTATATTGACAATAAGATAACATTATAGTATATAAATTTATGACAACGTGGAATAGAGACTCAGACTTACAATTTTATTGTAAAAATTTGTAAGAAAAATAGGATATAATTACGATATGACATAAACAATTTTGAAATAATTCATTCAGAGGGCATTGGGTAAGTTTGTATGAAGAAAATTGTTTTCAGCGACCACGGTTGACTTCACATAGTTATTTAGAGGATCTCTAAACACACATAGATATATATATATATAATAATATGGCGTTAAATAATATCGGAGCCGAGATCGAAAGGCAGCCTTATACGTTCGATCTTATCGACAGAAGCCAAGCTGCCAAATTGAAAATGCACTGAGACATTGAGAGAATAACACCCCTGGAATGCGTGGAGGTATCAAACTGAAATTTATATCAAATACTCAAGTCTACCTGTACCTTGGAGCTGTGAAAAAATCAAACTTCTACGCCAACGCAATCAAAAGATACAGCCGTTTATCAAAATGGCACTTTCTTGCACTACTCACCCCATTTTACGGGATTAAATCTAAATCCATTCAGCAATATAGAAACGTAAAAAACGGACAATTATCCACACATTCTTACCAACTTTCACATATTTACAATATCACTATGACTTTAATCCAAACCCATTAAATATTCAACCGCATACAATTTACAGCATGCAAATATACACGACGCCTGAAAAGGTTCCAATGGCGTCCATTCGAGTTTCCTTAACCAGATATATTTATGTAAAACCGCCGAGGGTTGTCCTTTTAGGTCATTAATAACGTTTATCAATAACTAATAAAGAAAACATACCAGTAATTTTGCAGTTGCAATAAAGCTGCAGCGAAAGTGCAAGTTTATTGCAAATAAATTCCAATTTAAACGCGTCAAATGTTGATTGCGGGTGCGCACCGTTTTTTAGATAAAATCCATACTTCCATACTAATAATTATAAATGCGAAAGTGTGTCTGTCTGTCTGTTACGTCTTCACGCTTAAACTGCTGAACCGATTTAGGTGAAATTTGGTGCAAAGATAGTTTGAATCCTAGGAAAGGACTTAGGATAGTTTTTTTCCGAAATTTATCCCCAACCTGTCACTAATACACTGGTAAACATCTTCGCCTAAGTGTGCAAAATGTGGTTACAGAATTATCAAAAAGTTTTTATAGTTGTTGGAAATTCTGTAGCTCTGCCTACCCCACTCTGGGAATAAAGGCGTGAGTTTATGTATGTATGTATGTATCCCCTAAGGCGGTGAAATGGGAGGTTAAAATTTGTATGGAGCTACGATATAAACGAGTTCTACGCGGACGGGATTGCAGGCAGAAGCTAGTTGTAGATAAGTTTGGAAAGTTTTGCATTGAATTTGATTTTGAGAATTTCTAAGCTTTGAACGAAAAATATTTTTAGGTATTAGTTTCGCAACAATTATCACTATTAGTCGTTACTTTTCCTTATTTAAATATAAGTTATATTTATGTGTATTACTGTTGTGAATAAAAGTTTTTATTTATTTATTTCTCATTAAACCTTATGCTTCGGGAGAGCAGTAGAAATGTACAATGTCTGTCTGTCTGCTTGTAACACCTTTACGGCTAAAAAGCATCACATTTTTTTCAAATGTTCATTTATCCGTATTTTATTTATCTTAGAGCTTTTTTAGAATAAATAATTATAATCTAATTGCCATACGTAGGTCGAGTTAGGTTTCATTTAAAAGCAATCAAAAAATAAAGTCTTCCATAAAATCATTGCATTTAGAAATACGAAAATTCGAAATGTTGATAAATTCGCAATTATGATTCTTCGTAATTTATGTACCCAACCAGAATCGCGTTTTCTTAAGACCTTCCAGTATCGGCATTACGCAGCCCATATCAACCTGCCCTTTGTTAGTATCCTACCCACTAATGGGGCATTAGCGTGCAGATTAGCGCTTCCACTGATAAATGCGCGCGGGAGATTTATAATGACAAACTGCGCGGGCGCAGCAGCGCGGCAACTTAACGTTAACTAGATTAAACATGATGGATTCGGTAGAGCGAGGTCGGGAACTGATTTTTGCTGAAAGCCAGTACCCTTACCATGAGAGAATGACTCTGTCACTCACAGTTTATAAGAATATTGCGAGGTCTGCGAGGGATAGAACATTCGACTCGCTAGCGAGTACGTTAATTGGGATTGACCAAAAAAAATTACTCACGGTTTTTACTTTCTAATTAGAAAGAATAGGAAATTTCAAGACACAAATTTCATTAATTTTGTATTTGACCCAATAGTTTTGTTTAAATATCTTAATTTATTTAGCACACATTTTATGGATGACATGAGTATTTTGAATTTGGGATGGCATTCTCTAATAAATTACCACAATTAAATGATATCCAATGAAAAAAAGTGATTGTAATAGTGTATTAAAACATACTACATATTTCCAACTGTTTTCGCCTAACCCGTAAGATACACCTAGGATGGCTTCAAGCCGAAAACGAAAGTCAAACAAAGGTTAAATATACTTTTGTCGAAATATCCAAAATAGATAAATATTTCAAAAACTTAATAATGCAGAACGGCTTTAAAACCCTATTCCTCAAAATGGTTTTCAAATTGGAGTAATTGTAAAAATATGAACAATCCCAATTGTACAGTGGTGTTATTCTCTCAAAAACAACGGACGGTCGGACGAACGAGCGAAATCGCAGCGGCAAGTTTAAGTAGTCCCGTCAGAGCGAACAAAACACATTTTAGCGCGTGCATTTTCAATTTGGCAGCATTGCTTCTGTCGATAAGATCGAACGTATAAGATAAGACGATAAAATAAGATTGAACTTAATCCTCTTCGCGATTTTAAGTTTGATATGATTTGAGGTTTTTTCAAAGCAATGACGGTATGATCATTTTGGGAAACGTTTTTGTGCCAAATAAGGGTTAGATTAGGTTTTATTTTGTAGAATAACGTATTTAAGAATTTACATACAGTCGAGGAAATTCATTCTTCGGCCATTTTAGACTATGTCAAAGTGACACTGTAAATAAAATCATAAGAAGTCTCTTACGTTTTGATTGATTACTTCACTATGACACAGTTCAAAATGGTGTAGGAATCAAAGTCCGTTACTGTACCTATAAGTAACTGTTATGCAGCTTGTTTTCTTACAATTACACGATGATAAGACGAATTTTGTTAATATTTATCAGTTTTTAACATTTTCTCACGACTTTAGAAGTCGTTTGTCGCAATTTAACCGGTTATAAACCGTTTTTGTATGAAAATAACCGGTTAAAACCGGTTATAACCGGTTTTTGGCATTCCGTAGCCAAGAGAGGCAAAGGTGTACCTCAAGGTTGCGTTCTTTGTCAGTATCATTAAAACTAATTGACATATTAAAAAGTTTAAACTATATTCTGGACCGGTACGGAAAGGGTTTTTTATCCCTAGGTATTCTAATCAAGTTCTAGGACACCCTATATAAGATATTTTAGCGAAGCGTCACCGTTTTTATTCTACATCCTTTTTGTTTAACAGCCTGTCAGCGCAAAAAACCGAGTGTTTGTCCACTTCAAAGAAACTGTTAACTCGAACAAAACTAAGCAAACAACTTGAGCCGGTACAGTGGTCTGCGAAAGTGACAACGTCAAAATAAACTTAAAGTTTGAACTTTTTCAACTGAGCCTATCCACTTAAGAATACAAAGCCATTGTGTGGTTAACCAGATAATAACCGCTTTCGAAGGTTAACATGGATTATCGACTCTATTTCTTTAGACAATAGACTACTAAATACAGTAAGTAATAGAACAATGGCAAGCAATTATTTCTTGCATTTTTCAACCGACCGACTAAGAGTGAATAGATACAATGACCATTATGTTTACAGAATTATCACCTTTTTTTTTGATTTGTTGGTAATTCTGTAGCTCTGCCTACCCCACTTTGCGAATGAAAGCGTGAGTTTATGTAAGTAGCACAAGTAACACTTTGTTGTTCAAAACACTTCTGTCATCTCAAAACTATATTCGTTATTATGAAAAACTATGTCTGTAATTTTCCTTCCCAGGACTTTAAAAAAACGAATCAACAAAAAAAAATAAGAAACGGAAACGTACAGACCCAGTTTTTCATATTAACTATTCAAAACGCGTGAAAATCTGACTTGTTTTAGGAGGTGAGAAATGTTATGACCGGGAACTAAATTAGTATGTTTTTTTTTACAGCTCACGATTTAAGCGTTTTTTTTCACAATCCTCTTAGGGATCTCTTCTAGCTAACGATTACTTACTGTACCCACCTGTTATACCATATTCAGCAAATAATTATTCATTTCATTTAATTTCATTTCTAACAAGTCAATAACGTTGCCCTTTTTAAACAGTCTGGTAAAAAACGGTGTTTTCATTGATGAATGCGACTGTACGTAAGGTGACATTAGCAAATTTGAGATGACACTTATGTCTGGTAAAACAATTGAATAGTGTTTGACGGTCACAGTTCTTTTAATGAATAATGAGGTTTATCACCCTCGTGCTTAAGGAAATGAATTACGGCACGCCATGTTTACCGTAGCAGTATGTAAGCGGGTGAAATCCACGCGTTGGTTCAAAACTGAATTAATTTCCTATTACATTGATGTTTGCTTTTTTTTTAAACCTAACGAAAATAGGGTGTTCTATGTTTAACGTGTTTACAGTCAGCATCAAAAGTAGCTAAGCAGAGTAACATGCTCAAAATGATCTATACACGAAGTATTCTCATGACAATAGAGTTGAGTGCAGATCATTTTGACCTCTTGGGTTGCGTAGCTACTTCCACTGCTGACTGTACAGTTCATACCTACAGTCACCCAAAAATGGTGAGCATACTTAAAACCTTGTCATTGTGACTGCCATTGTTATTGTCATACCATACTTGTCATTTGATGTTCTGGTATAGTAGGTAGGTTAATTAAATTAATTTAACAGATTTATAATACAATACTCTATCGGTCACATTTTCTTTATAGACATAATCGATAATCGAAAAAACAAAATCACTAAAATGTGCCAACTGACGTCTGTTAAAGGCACAATGGAAAATATTATAAGTACCTAATTATTAATTTCAAAAGTAAAAGTCCATGCTTAGTTTATTTAATATTTACTTATAATTATTATTTTGAACTACGAGCGTTTGTCGAACAGCATGGTTCGAACACATGATCAAAATGATCGAACGTATAAGGCTGCTTAATGAAAATGCACGCGCTAAAATATGTTTTGTTCATCCGACCGTCCGTTGTTTTTGAAAGAACAACACACCTGATGTAACAGAGATTTTAATTAACTTACTACATAACAAACACATCAAGTCAGTAATCTCCGTCTCGAATCTCTTAACGAATGCTAAACTTTTGATATATGTAGATGTTCATCTCAATTTCCCCCATTACGGCTAAACAACGATATAAATCGGCTTCCATCTCCTATGGAGCTAGAAAGCATGAAATAAAGTTTTAATTCAAGTAGTACCGTCAGCAGAGATAAATTAAGGTCGCTGTTGGTGAGATTACTATTATTAATATTATTATGGAGACGAAAATGTATGTACAGTCGCGGAAGGCAAAGGTTGACCAGTTTTCAAATAAACTCATTTACGCGTTGCAAGCACATGGTACCTTTTTAAACTTTGTAACAGACGAGAGAAATAATATTGAACTAATAGTAGATGTGGTTTATTCGTGACCATAGCAACTCTTTTGTAACGACCAATGAAGACTAAGTTCAGTTAACCAATAGTGGTTGTTGTTTATACGTGACTATAGCAACACTTTTGTAACGACCAATAAAGACTTGAGTTCAGTTTGAACCAATAGTGGCTGTTGTTTATACGTGACCATGGAAACCATGTATCTGTGGGCCATGTAGTGAAATGACATTCATTATGACGGAATGTGTCATACTCGGTCGATAAGCAGATACTGATAACAGTGATAACTTATACTGAGCAAAAAACAGATCTTAAAGTGGTCAACCTTTTCATTCCGCGACTGTACGTGGCGGCCCGCCTACATGGACATAGTTTTAAGGCTCATTGTTACTAACATATTATATCAACATTAATCTGAAATAAATAATTATTTATTTTTGAAATTATGTTACTTAGAGTATTGTGAAGCTGAAAATTACTAAACAAAATGTGACAGCATTTCTCTCCCCTTTAACCTAGTCCGATTTTTGAATAGCTACGTTTATATTTTTATAATATCTAAACATATTATGTTGTAGATATTATGAAATAACTAGGTCTATACGTTTTCCTTTGCAAGATAATATTTATTGCAAAGAGGAAAAAAATAAAAAAAATAAACGTAGCTAGTTTTTTATAATATCTACAAAATATTCAAAAATCGTGAAATCAGATTTAGGGTGTGAGAACGTTTTCGCTTGGAGCTAAATTTTTAAGGATTTTTTTGACAGCTTTGCGATATTAAGTTATCTACTTGCACGTTAAATGCTTTTTTTAGCCACGTAATATTGCTGACAATAATAACGCTCTATTCTCTATTCTGTCTTAAGCATTAATTATTTTGCTATTTTTTATAGCGTTGAGACCATGGAATTCATCCATGCAAGTCACTATGTTGACGTTTCGATAGCTCGAGGACTATTTGTCGAAAAAAAACGACTACAGTTTCCAAAGCTTAATTTAGTCCTTAACTAAAAAAGTTTAACACCACCGTATCATTAAGCCTACGTGGTCCGTCCATCCTGTCAACTCCAGCCAGCTCCACTGGCATTACAGGGGTGTTATTCTCTCAAAAACAACGAACGAACGAACGAACGAAATCGCAGCGGCGAGTTTAGGTAGTCCCGTCAGAGCGAACAAAACACATTTTAGCGCGTGCATTTTCAATTAAGCAGCCTATACGTTCGATTCATCGGCAGAAACCATGCTGCTATATTGAAAATGCACGCGCTAAAATATGTTTTGTTCGCACTGACGGGACTACCGGCGAGTTTAACGCCGTTTGGACTCGTCCGTCCGTCCGACCGTCGTTGTTCAGAGAATCACTCTGACGTCTACCGTCCATCAACTAGTCCATCTGATAATTTATTTGTTTTCTATAGTAACAAAAAAAAACAGCATAACTTAAAACCAAGCGAAATAGGTGCCCTGTTCTCATATCGTATCTGCTTGTTTATCTAACGGTACCGGTCCTAAATCCAAGCTGTGACTATCCAAAGACATCTCCAGACTGCGATTAATTTCACGAAACAAATACGACCGTCTGATACGCATCTTAATTGGTATTAGACTACTGAGCGCTGAGATCTAGATCTCCGCTTCATAGTAAAAAGGCTGCATCTACTGTAAGGTTGATAATGTAATTACCACCTTATTATTATTACGAGAAGGTTGCATTTGCTTCTGCAATTAAGTGGTCGATATCCCTTTCTTTTTTTTCTTGGAAAGTCGAGATAAAGGCATCTAATTCACACCACCGCCTTCGAATAAGCCAAATATAATTAATATAATTATGTTTACTTTGAAGATAAAGGTGTTGATATTTAATGAAATAATGCTATGTAATGCTATAATGTATTGTTTATTGATGATAAACGCATTACTTATATTAAATCTCGCAGAAACGTCGTCACTTCTTATGTGATATGATATTTCATGTGAGTTTGTGTTTTGCATCTACGAAGAAACGATAACATTTTTTTTAAATAGTTTTATAGTCAGGGAATGCAAATAACCAGTTGTAATCGGTTTTAACCGGTTAATTTCATACAAAAACGGTTTATAACCGGGTAAACTGCATTCCTGAATAGTGATCCAGCTTATTGTAAAACTATAATATTTAGTGCTAAACCAACAAGTCTTATAAAAGTAAGCTATAAAAATCCTTTTATGTTATGATATTATCGTCAACATAATATGAATTATGTTAAATAAAATCTCACTATTTTAACCCCGCTCTCATATCTTTGACTAAAATATTATAGCCTATATCACTCCCACAGCCAAGGATGAATCTTACGACACCTCATGTTAAAATCCAACAATCCATTTAGTCTACCGAGCGTGTCACAGAAGTACATACATAATATGCATATACCTACTCTAAAAATGTTACCGTTTTTCTGACGCAGTCCGATAAAATAGTACATTGAGCATCAAGGGTAGTAAGAAGGGAATTACTAACGAGTGTTAGAAGCCCGACGCCGAAGGCGGAGGGCTTTTAATGACTCGAGTTAGTAATCCCCTTACTGCCTGTGATACACACAATGGTTTTTATCACATTTGCGAGGAAAAAACACTTTAACTCTGCAAAATATAAAGAAATAACTTTTGACGAACGGGAACGTAAATGGAAACGATATTTTTTTTGTGACTTCTACCACAGATAATAACTGCGTTTAGTTTCGACCTGGATTCGAGCCAGATTTAGCCAATTTGATAAAAATGTATAATTACTAAAATTAATGATAAATGTTGATATAAACTTGAAATTGGTATAAAAATAATGAAGTTTAATGAAGCGTATAGGTTTTGTGTAATGTAAGTTAGTCTATAGCTAATTTTTAAAGATGAAATTAGAAACCGATTTAATTTTTGGCTGAAAATTAAACCTCCTTAGTCAGAAATGATGTACGAAAGAGTTGCAAATTTTAAAAAGAAAGTCATTACTCCCTAGGGATGACAAACTCGCCATAATTCCCGCGGGAACAATTTAGGCCATTGTCCTTCTGTATACAGGCATGGAATAACACCATTTACGAGCAAGTGTGATGAAAAGGTTATTAGTAGGTTTTGAACGTACATTATTTTCGCCGAAGACAGAAAAACATTACAAACAGAGTGAACATTAGCAACATAAGTGGCCTGTTGTATAAAGCTACAAATAACAATTCACAGGTTACAAGTTTCCATTTGACATAACCTCGACCAATGACGACCAGCCATTTGAGCAGTGTTGCCAGTTTAGAAAGAAAGAAAGAAGAAAGAAAATAAATTTATTCAGAGAGAACGCACACAGAGCGAAAGTAACAATGTTTTACAGCACAATTATATTACAGTTTGTCGAAAACTTGGCAGTTATACAAAGAAGAACACACTTGTGTGCACCGGAGCCCAGGGTAGTGATTCTGTAAACAACGCCGGTCGTGCGGACTGTCGAGTGATACCAAGCGGCGAGATTAAGTAGTCCCGTCAGTGCGAACAAAACACATTGTAGCGCGTGCATTTCCAATTTAACAGCACGATGGGTCGAACGTATAAGGCTGCTTAATTGAAAATGCACGCGCTACAATGTGTTTTGTTCGCACTGACGGGACTACTTAATCTCGCCGCTTGGTTTCACTCGACAGTCCGCACGACCGGCGTTGTTTACAGAATCACTACCCTGCCATGTGTGCGGATGAATAGGTTCTGGCTCAGCATGTGTTGTGACGCAAGGTCACAACGCTGTTATTCTGCCAGTACTGTTTACTGTAAATTTGTAACTTGTATTGTTGTGTTATTGTGGTATTTATCGGTGTGGATAAACGTCGATAAATGTGTCACTTTATGCCCAGTGTCCGTAATATGGCAGCTTTTATTGCGGTAGATGAAGCCTCTTTCACACACGCACTTACATACTGGTCAGAAAGTGACAGATGTTTTATTTACTTCGATAAATACGACTACAGCTTATTAAGCGTTAAACTTATTACACTCCCCCTTTTTGTCAGGAGGTAAAAAAACCTCACTATCATAATTATAACATTAATTAGTAAGTAATAGTAATTAAAACGGAATATTCATGACTTTTTTTCACAGCTTCGATAAAAGCTGATTCATATAACAAACCTTTGAGAAAAATCAATTTTAGAATAGATATAAGAATTACCAAGATGGCAACAAAGATTTGTTCCTATCTATATATAGCAAAACAAAATTTAACATGGAGTTTATATGGCCGATTTGTTACATGACCATGACGTCACGGTGTACATATCGAATCTCTAATGAAAGTGTAATCGCTGCCTAATTACAAGTTAAAAATGCTTGTAAGTATCATGCCGTATTCTTTATTTTCTTTTACGGTATTTTCATATTTTGTAGAGAGATTGGATTTAAAAAGTCCTTGCATATTTCCTATTATGATTTATAAAGAAAAATTATAACACGCTATTTTATAACTTAAAAAAAACGACCACTCCAATATGAACTAACGGCCCATTTCACTATGAATGACGTTATGATTATGTTGTTTATTACAGCAAAAACTTAATTAATCGATTTTCTAATTATTATTCAACGTTACCCTTATAAAGACCATTACGTGTCAGTCTGTTCCGCAATCATTACTTAATTTATGCAAAGCTGTTTTGATCACGAATAGAACTAAATTAGACAAGTAAAAATACTAATAAACGTTTCAGGCATCAATTAAATAAAAATTATTGTCACTTCTCACGCTCTTAAAAGTTCTTTGTCATGCTTACTTAAACGGACAAAAATGTTTTTTTTATGCTATTACCTATTTTTTTTACATTTATTGTGTCGGGGCTATACAAATCTACAATAAAATAATATAAAGCATAAAACTTACGTGTTTTGGGTAATTTAAAAACAGGATCAAGTCAGTCTATTATCCACGATAAACTGCACCTGAAAGGAAAGAAAAAAAAAATTAAAAAAAGGAAATATAACGTTTGCTTTGTATGATAACTATGCGTTTAAGTTTTTGAGCCTTAGGTATTTTCTATGTATCTCTATGTATGTATTGATTTGATAGCTCTTATTTACTTAATAGTAATGGAGGCCGAGTTCAAAACAAAACGATGTTAAGGCAATATGGTTTTACAGAGTAGATATTTATTACAAGTCCCGTGTGGTTGCCGGGCTATAATAGTGTGACGTCCACAGGAAGACATATAGTGTGTCTTCCTGTGGACGTCGTAAGAGGTGACTAAGGGCTTGTAGTACTGGTTAGGCGATGGGCTTGCACCCTGTCACTAATACACTGGGTAGTGATTCTGTAAACAACGCCGGTCGTGCGGACTGTCGAGTGATACCAAGCAGCGAGATTAAATAGTCCCGTCAGGTGTCGTCGTCAAAACACATTGTAGCGCGTGCATTTTCAATTTAGCAGCACGATAGGTCGAACGTATAAGGCTGCTTAATTGAAAATGCACGCGCTACAATGTGTTTTGTTCGCACTGACGGGACTACTTAATCTCGCCGCTTGGTATCACTCGACAGTCCGCACGACCGGCGTTGTTTACAGAATCACTACCCTGGTCATCTTAGCCTAGTTGTGCAAAATGTGGTTACTCTGCCTGCCCCACTCTGGGAATGAAGAGATGAGTTTACTAACAGCTATAGAATTACTAACAACCTTAAAAACTTGATAATAATTCTGTAAACACATTTTGCACAATAAGGCTAAGATGTTTACCAGTGTATTAGTGCAGGTTGCAAGCCCATCGCCTAACAGTACTACACAGCCTTTATTCCCTGAGTTGCCTCTTACGACATCCACGGGAGGACATGGAGTGGCACTATTCTAACCCGGCAACCACGGTATTTATTACGATTCATTTAATATCCATGGGACCCTTTTTTTGGATAAAATAAATAACAAGCACATTACCATCTGCCGTAGCTTAAGCCAATCAATCAATCAATCATTTATTGTTGTCGCGTAGAGGCACATGCATTGAAAAGAAAGGTGTTGTTGTTATTCTAGATTAGTCAGTTCCACATGGACGCCCTGAAAGGGCATTACAATATTTAGGTACTAGGCTTGATACTAGAACTAACAAATATTCCAAAGCCAAATCGGACGTGAACCTGCGGATTTCAATATATTTAAGTAGGCCAATGTCCGCCGTCACCTCCTAAAACACTTGCAGATTAGCCACGGAGGTCAAATTTCAACTACCTCGTAAGTCACCAAGGCTTATTACTATCCAAGTCGCGGGAGGTCAACAGACGATGCGCAAGAGTTCCGAGGATCCTTGGGAGTTGAGGAAAAACTTTAGATGAAGCGTCTAAGTAAACGCGAAATACAAGACTACCCCCTTACTTATAAGCGTTGAGTAACGGCAAGATATAGGTACAATGTTATTCTTATCTGTCAAATTCAAATGTCACAGTGACAGATAAGGACAAAACATTGTGTAGCTATACACAAAGTTTATTAGTAAGTATTTACACATACATAGATAAACTCACGTCTTCGTCCCCCAGGTAGGTAGAGCAGCAGAATTAAATAGATCTCGAAAAAACTTGTTGATAATTCTGTAACCACATTTTGCACATTTAGGCTAAGATGTTTACCAGTGTATTAGTGACAGGTCGCAAGCCCATCGCCTAACAGTACTACAAGCCTTTATTCCCTTAGTCGCCTCTACACTACAACAACAAACAATCACAATCGAAAAAAAAAAGTAATTCGAAAGTAGCATTATATAGTAGCATTAAAAAAAAAAGTAATTCGAAAGTAGCATTACCCTAGGGTGTAAAGGCCTACATATAAATATATCTTAAGAAAGGAAGCTATAATGCATTTTTACAATGAAAAGGATTAGTGTACTTAATAAAGGAAGTCAGTCATAACATACATTGCCTGCTTTTATGTCCGACATCATGTCGGCATCCTATAATAAGCCTTGCTGTGGTTTGAAATGGATGTTGCTTATCTTACACTAATAAACAATTTGTTTTAAATAGAATTAGGTAACGATGATATTTTAAAATCTATTAAATATTTTACCCGTGTACCTAGTTGCCGGGTTAGAATAGTGCCCCTTCATGTCTAACCGTGGATGTCGTAAGAGGCGACTAATGGAATAAACGCTTGTAGGACTGTTAGGCGATGGGCTTGCAACCTGTCACTAATATACTGGTGAACATCTTTGCCTTATTGTGCAAAATGTTGCTACAGAATTATCAGCATTTTTTTACGAGTTGTAGGTAATTCTGTAGCTCTGCCTACACCACTCCGGGATAACAGGCGTGAAGGAATGTAAAGTGATATAAATTTTAAAATTTTCAGCAATTGGTAGATCCACAATAGAGCGTCAAAAAATATCACCCACTTCCCATTTTAACCTTTATTTTTGTCAAGTTGCCACACATGTTACGTGACGTGTTACTGAGGGCCTGTTAGTTGATAGTTAACCCAATTAATTATTATAATTCGAAAATTTGTCCCTCGAGATTTAACCATTACTAAAGATTTTTAACGATCAAATAGTTAGTTTAACTACTGATCAAACAACAGGCCCAGAAACAAGGTCCCCTCATTTCATATAACATATAACTTCGTAGAAGATTTACGTCCCCTCATATGATATGTTATTAATTATAAAAAAATATAATAATTTAATATTATGTATGTTAAATGGTCCAGCACCGCTCACGCTTAACTTGACTTCTTGCAAGATTCCAAAACAGTTACTGATCCAACGTTACAAGATATAAATCGTCATCATTAATCTATCGGCAAAAAGTCGACGCGTTAAAACAACGATCAATCCTCAGTAAAAAGTTACATGTTGATTAAAATCAACAGCTGTAAAAAACGTGGCACGTGCTATATGGTGAACTGAAGTCATTGACGTACAGTAAAACACTACCGATATGGTTTACCGATGTACCTGCGCAGATGAATTTTTTTCGAAGCGCGGGAACCAATCAGCGTAGCGTGGCTGTATTCTGTGCTATTATTGGTTATTAGTGACGCCATTTTGTCGCGCGCCCGCATGTCATCGTCAGTTGTCAAACGCGCGTGAGTGAGATGGAAAAAATAGATGCAATTTAATTTGCACCTTATAACAATTACGTACAAGTCTGATCGTGGGTTTTAATCGTGCTTTCGGAAATCATCGGAATCGTTGTTCGTGTCTGCGCGAACGAAGATTCACGACACGCCATATCGGTTGTGTTTTACACTGTAGCTTATTGGTCTAGCTAGCTTTTTAAATCGCTTTACTCAACATACATACAAACGGTATGTATGTCACGCCTGTAATCGCAGATTAGGGTTGAGCTACAGAATTACCTACAAGTTTTAAAAATTGTTGATTATTTTATCTACATTTTGCACAAGTAGGCTAAGATGTTTACCAGCGTATTAATGACAGGTTACAAGCTCATCGCCTAACAGTACCTACTAGAAGCCTTTATTGCCTTAGTCGCCTCTTACGACATCCACGGGAAGACATGGAGTGGCACTATTCTAACCCGGAAACCACACGAGCCACTACCGTAAAAGAGATAACCAAAAAAAAAACTGATATTTGGACCACCCTACAGTCCATGTTATAATGAGATGATAGGAAAAGATCTTTGCTGGCATTTATCTTGATTATTATAATAACTAAGTATCTATACCTATGTATATAAACAAAATGATTTTTCTCGGCTATTTGTTACATGAATCAGTTTTTAATTAAGCTGTAAAAAAGTCATGAACATTCCCTATTAGCAATGGTACGGCCTTATAAACCGCGAAATTGATAACCTTTGGAGTAAGGGGTGATAAGACCACTTGCTGCTGAGGAGTAAGACAGCATATCTCGTCAACGATGTTAGGCTTGTTTACAGCATGGAGAAGACAAACAAGCACACAGGCCACCGGTCAGTGGAATCTTTGACCTTATAGACGTTTTCATTAAATCAAAAAGTACAATTGAAATTGTGAGTATTAGTCCTTTCATATGATACCCATTTGCCATTTGCCATTTCTGTAGAACGACTCATTTTTCAACCCCTCTTTCTAGACCCCCTTTCAATTTTTTTTTTTATTGCATAGAGAAGGCAAACGAACACACAGGCCACCTGATGGTAAGTGGAAACTGTGACCCATAGACATTCGCACTCACAAGACTACAATGCAATCCTAAGACTGCAAATGCGTTGCCAACCCTGAGGACTAAGATAGAATGCCTCTATGCTAGTTAGGTATTTCACCGGCTGTCTTACCCCCAAACCGGAACACAACAATGCGAACACTGCTGTTTGGCGGTAGGTTAATGGATAAGATGGTGGTAGCGATCCGGACGGACCCTGCACAAGGTCCTACATACATACACACTAGGCGTACTTTTTCGAGTTAAATCGGAGAAATACTGGAAAAGGGCCGAATCTTAAGTACCCGAAACCGACGTGCGTGCATGACTCGAAGTATGAATGTGGAAGAAGCGAAAGAAATTTGTCAAGATCGTAGCAAATGGAAAGAAGTGGTCTCTGCCTACCCCACTGGGAAACAGGCGTGATTTAATGTATGTATGTATGTAACATTTTTTTTACTAAAAACAGATTTTACAGGTGTGCAGCTTTTGAAGTTGCTGAGAAAACCTGTTGTGACTTACAGACATACAGACAGACAACGAAGTCTCACCATAAGGGTTTCATTTTTACCATTTTGGTACGGAACCCTAAAAAGGTAGAAGTCATTCGCATGTTACTGATGTGAGTCATAATATTGTATTACAGTGATGTCATAGACCAAATTGACAGCAATCATTTTACTCTACCGTTATAAGATATACAATAAAATGAAATTTTATCTCCACCTGTGCTTAAAGTTATCTTTAAAAGCCCACAGAATAACTTAATTTAGCAATCACTAAAACAAACAAATAATTTAACGGTTTTTAATTTCGCAAAATTTGTTTCCATAATAACATTCACAGCCAAATACTCCATACGGAGTTCAATTCATATCAATAATAGAAGCCTTGGCACTGTAACTGTAAAAGGTAAGTCACTTAAGGGAGACGGCCTTCGTGTGTAGTGGTAATGAGAAATCAGAACTAAATTGACGCACACACGGCATGTTGTCATTCTATTTGTATACGCTTACACACATACACAAACGATAACTTTAAACGATTTGAGTTTACGGCAATATCGATTCGCTACAGATTATTTATCTTATTTATTTGATTGTTTTACGAGAATTTGATTTAAATGAATTCGCCATTTTTATTCAAATGAGCGTTTGATATGAATGCCTTTCAAATGATGTAAGGTTTTTTAATATAATTTGGCCACCCGCCATGATTGGGATAAGGAAAACAACTAATGTTCTGACAAAAAAAAAGAAGAATCATTAAGAACTTAAAAATATAAATACCTACAAACAAATAAAACGAAGGGTCATCATAACACTAGAACAATTTTTTATCTGGGTTTAAAAACTGAAAAAAAAGTTGAATAAGTTCAGAGGCTTGATTCTACACAGTATTAGCCCACCTTGCTTAATATAGCTATATTCAACTTGCGTACTACAGATCGCTAATATTGATATCGTTAATGGTATCAGAATACCACCAGTAGCGTAACCGAAGAGTGGAAACAATTCTGTAATGAGCGTTGCCATGGTAATAACAGTTCTTAGTTACTTGAAAGTAATGACTGTCATAATGTCAAACGAAGAATTAGGATATCGTAGCAAGATGGGATAAGGCTAAACCATATTAGAAGAAAGCCTAGATAAAGGTTGCTCTTTGACTCGTCCATGAAGGGTTCCGAACCCTTCTTATATTATTTCTTGTTATAGCATCCTACGAGGGCTGCCTTTTAAGTTCTGTCGTTTGCAAGCCTTCCGTGATTGCATAAAAAAGAACTAGTGTCATCTTAAAATATTTGAAATTAGAATTCGAAAACAAAAGAATGACTCGAAATCGGCCCAACCGTTTTAGTACAGCGCTCGTTCAAAGTTGACAAGTCAGTTGTGAAAATGGAAATTTCGAAGGAAAATTTACGTGCGATATTTTTTTACAACTTCAAAAGGGGCTTAACGCGACTTCAGTGCTTCGAAGAGTTGACTACGGTTTTCAATGATAAAGCACCATGCCTCCGGACTGTGGAACGCTGGTATTTAGAATTTCAACGTTGTTGCTCTAGTCTTGGTGATAGACATCGTGAAGGTCGACCAAAAACAGCCGTAACCCAGGAGAACATTGATGCTGTACGGCAACTGATCGTCGAAGATCGCCATGCGACATACCGTGAGATAGAAGCTTCCTTAAGTATTTCAGGGACCAGTGTTCACAGTATTTTGCATGATCACTTAGGCGTAAAAAAGTTGATCTCTCGCTGGATACCACATTTACTCAGTGAAGACCAAAAAACGGCTCGCGTTCGATGGTGTCGCAAAACTCTGCGGCAATTCAACCGAGGAAACTCGAAACATGTTTACGACATTATCAGTGGTGACGAATCTTGGATATATGCCTACGAACCCGATTCTAAACAGCAGTCGACTGTTTGGGTGTTCCAAGATGAGCCAAAACCGACCAAAGTAATACGCTCACGGAGCATTTCGAAAAAAATAGTCGCCACGTTTGTGGCGAAAAGTGGCCACGTGGCCAACATCGTGCTCGAGGATCGTAAAACGGTTAATGCTGACTGGTATACCACTGTCTGTTTACCAGAAGTCATCGGCGAGTTTCGAAAAAATAACCCAAGACGTCGTATAAGACTGCATCACGATAATGCGAGCTCGCACACCGCCCGGCAAACAATTGCGTTTTTAAAAGAGCAAAACGTCGAAATTCTGGAACACCCGCCGCACAGTCCAGACTTAAGCCCTAACGATTTTTTTACTTTTCCAAAAATCAAGCAACGACTTCGTGGTCAACGGTACCAGACGCCTGAAGAAGCCGTTGAGGCATACAAAACGGCCATTTTGGAGACCCCGACTTCGGACTGGAATAAGTGTTTCGAAAACTGGTTCGATCGAATGAAAAAGTGTATTACATATCACGGTGATTACTTTGAAAAACAATAAATACCATTTAACACTTAAATTGACTTTAGTTTTTCCAAACGACACAACTTAAAAGGCAGCCCTCGTATTACCACAGATTATAATACCAGTTACTACGTCACTATTTGGTTCATGAGATACAGCCCGTTGATACACAAACGGACAGACAGCTGAAGGTTTATAATAGAGACTCGTTGGCATCCTTTGAGTACCTATTAAACTCTAAAAATGTCCTTTAGTCGTATTGGTTGTATGAAAAACATAACTACTTAATTTTAAACTAACAGCGAACTCCACACCTTTCCTTGTCTCTAGGAATTTTGGATAAGGCATCCGTCACCTTCTGACACGTAAATAAGTACACGTGTCAAAAGGTGACGGATGCTTTATCCACATTTGACACGCGATGTAGACGCAGCCATACTAGGTCCGCTAGACCATTTTGTACTATGTCAAAGTGACACTGTAAATAAAATCATAAGACATCTTTTACGCTTTGATGGATTACGTCACTGTGACATAGTCCAAAATGGTCTAGGAATCAATTTCCTTTAGTGTACCTACGTAACCTCCAGTTAATTCCAAATCATAAAATCCAACAATTAGTACCATTACCCTCCATAACAACTAAACAGCTGTTATAAAACCACTAATGGACATAAAGAAAGTATATATTACACAATCAATTAAGTTCGATACGCAGACTCGCGAGCAACGATAACTGGTCACTGTGTGAACAATTTCAGTACAACATGACCACGTTTTTTTTGCTCGTGACTGCTTGCCAGCAGTCGAATTGATTTGAGATGCATTCGCTCGAAATTGGCATTAAAAATAAAAGCGTGAATTATCACGATTGAAAGTCTGCCAGGGGACTCGTTAACGGATTTTATTTTGACTTTTATTGAGCGAATTGGTTAATTTTATTGATGTACAGTCAGCAGCAGAAGTTTTTTTTTATGGCATTGTGGAGACAAACTCACACAGGCCACCTGATGCTAAGTGGAAACTGTGACCCATAGACATTTGCATTCACAAGACTGCAATGCGTTGCCAACCCTGAGAACTAAGATGGAATGCCTCTATGCTAGTCATTTCACCGGCTGTCTTATCCCCAAACCGGAAAACAACAATGCGAACACTGCTGTTTGGCGGTAATGGATAAGATGGTGGTAGTGATCTGGACGGACCCTGCACAAGGTCCTACCACCCGCTACACTAACTAACTAAGAAGTAGCTACACAACCGAAGAGGTCAAAATTATCTGCACTCGACTGTATTGTCAAGAGAATACGTCGTGTCTAGATCATTTTGAGCATGTTTTTCTGCTTAGCTATACTTTTGATGCTGACTGTAGCTAGCGGTTTTGGGTTTGATCCCCGGTAAGGAAAAATATTTGAAGGGTATGTGACAACTAACACGGAAAAAACATGACAATGTCACGTCAATTTTTCATTAAAAAAAACCTGTACTCAAAAATAACGTAGGTATGAAAATGCATGTTTTTTTTTAATCGCCATAACTTAATCTGTTACTACCTTTAAGGTGATATAGACCATGCTCTGCCCGTGTAAGTACCCTTCATTTGTGTGATGGGCGTAAGTATTTGTCCGGGTTGTTAGGAGAATGACTAGGTCGCAAAATGACCACATTACTTGTAGCCTACATCTAAAATGCCCGCTGCCCGCTGAGCGGGGCTCCTATTTTGGGGCGATTTTCCCTTTGGGCTGTAATATACCTGACAACGTATTTTAACGTATCGTCCATGTACATAGACAATACACACCTAGAGATATTGCTCTTTTTTTTATAAGCCTGTAATAGAGTCTGACTGCTGGGAACATCCGGATTTCCAATTCTGTGTGACCTTAGGAATCTCTGGCCAGTCGTTAGTCATCACACCACTTTCGCCTTGGTTCACTTTAAAAAATAATAATTGCGTAAAAAACTTGCAGGCCCATAAAAATATTTTTCTAGCAACATCAATTAAAAACCCAATTTTAATATTAAAATTGTAATATTAAAATAATTTTCAATTAATATCCGATCGATTTGAAAGTGGAAAGGAAACTCAATTAAACTTTAATAATCTACTCTCTAGTAATAAAACCTTTTAAAGTATTTTAAACGTGTGAACCATAAATACGTGATGGGATCGTAAATATTTTATTAATATCAACAAACATTTAATCGGTAACATCCGGTAATTTAACATCGCTTAAAGTTACAACTGAATTATTTAGAAAACGTATAGGTACTGCATTTATATCTTTTACAATCGAGATACATCATAGGTACCTCTATTTTATGTCATTGTCATTCAAAAGATAATAGTTAAATATTTTTTTTACAGTTCAACATTTAAAAAAAACTACTAACTTTAACCATCCTATAAGATACTTGTACCTATGTCAAGTGATAAAAAAAACTTAGCAACTGGTGTGGCGGGACTTTGTCCCTGTAGAACTCTTTGGGGGTTAATACCGCAAAAATTAGAATGCTTTTAGTTTTCCTAAATTGTAATCTAGGTGATGAACTACCGGATCCAAATACTTTTCAAAACAGTTTTAAAAAAACATTTACACATTTTAATTATGTAATCAATTTTCACATTTATAAGATTTGCAGGATTTATAAGAATTTCCGATGGTTTTTGACACACCCAAATAGAAAAACACTGTCGTGCATTGACACTACCAACATAACAATACCATTTATTTTAGTCACACCTTCCTACTTAAAAGTAACCCACCTGACGCCCTCATTTACAATTCAAAGCTGTGCCTAGATCAGGCATATAACACCAATCTAGGGGCAATCTATTCAGATAGGTTATACATAAATCCAACAAGCCTAGCCATTAGCGCTGCCACAATAGTTGTACAACGGTCTGCGTATATTTTAACCGTTGTATGGTTTAAAAATAGAACGCGGAAGTGGATAGATCGGGAGCCGATTTGTAGGCAAGTGAATGGTTGCGATAGGAGGATTTTTGGGAGATTGACGGAAAGTTTAAAAATATATTATGAAGAAATTAAGTAGTGGACTTTGTAGACGTGTCAGTATAGCATAAAACTATAATTATGGCTAGTATAAAGCATATCTTTTTGTGTTTGTTTTGTTGTTGAGAAGTTATTCTTTTTGAGAGTTATTCACGTTTCATATCATTCACATTTCATAAAAATAACTGGGCAAAATGAAACCTCAATTGTCACAGTTATCATTTGCTTGTTTTAGCCTGGTTAAAAATTAAACGAAATGGCACTTCCGCGATAAAATTAGTTCAACTTACACAGACTAGAAAATTAATAGCATCTCACTGGCCACTTACAAACTCGCGTGTTCTATAATTAAACATTCCTTAATGACATTAATTCTGCATAACGGTTGCCCTGCAGATTGGGCTGCGACCAGGAGTGTGTAATGGGCATATTTACATTTAAATTGTCCATGGTTTCCCTGTCGGGTGTTGTTAGGGTTAAAACCGATGTTAACACGACTACTGTGCACGCGAGGCCTGGATAGGATTTATTTACGATGTGGTGATGGGCCACAGAGTAGAGAATATGCAGAAGGACCAAATACAAATAATACTCAAGAGACACGCTTACATGAATTGAGTTCTAATCTCCCGTAGATTGATTGATTGAAGCTCTATGCTTATATTATGGATGGTACCTACTCGATAAACATAATTTAATATGGTGAAAATAAAACCCCTCAATGCATAGAATATTCAAGACTCAGGATTGAAAGACTCGTACTTAGGCTCTTAATGATAAAATTTATTAAAAAGTAACTGTTGCCAAAAAAGTGTCATAATTAATTAACGCTTGCTGTGAAAGTGCTTTTTCGACAATAAAATTATTATTGTATTCTTAGCAAATAAGTGCCCTCACTAGTTTATTTGTTGCTGTATCTACTCTATAGGGTCCATTATGATCTCATAACTTCCAAGTTGATTTAAGTACCTTTGTATAATTTATGGATTGCAATAAATAATTGAGTATTGAGTATTTCTCAATGGAATTTAAAATTTTAATATCTTGTATTTAAAATACTGTGTATCTCATTTGAATATAAAGTTCAAATTTAAATTCAATAAATTATTGCATATCATATTACAAGTCAAGGTGGAACAAACAGGGATACATGTGACACCCTGCAAGGGCGCAGCAATACGAGAGGGGTAGCTATATTTATATAATAATTAATTTATATAAATGTTAAAATTCTTAAAATATATTTTCTACTTAAACAGTCAGTCACAGGTCAGTTAGTTTTAAAGTTAATGGTTACCCTTGTTGATATTAATTTTATTTCTTTTTATTTATGTTACACGTCAGGCTCAGGGTAATAATAATAATAATTTATGTTAATACTCTAAATTGTATTTGTATTTGGGTTGATCGTAAAATGTATGTAAATTGATGTCAGCCGCTGAGGCGCCTGATAGTGATCTACGTTCTCGTCACGTAATATGTAACATTGCACTGTTATAATGACGTGATGTGCATAAATGACGAGAATCAATTAGGAGGTTATTGTGCTACAAGTAATGCATACATTACTTTTTTTCCGTCACATTTTTTTAAATGATTATGAAATTTTACAAGATGTTCATATAATTAATCATCCAGTTGAATGTTTTATTGAAATTCATACCTTTGTGATCGTATTTTTTTGTTATACTTCTTTCATATAAAAACAAACGACACAAATGTACGTTCATGTTTTGCTGATTTATAGTAAAAAAAAAACTCGTATTAACCTAAAAATAACTTTGTCCGAAGAATCCGGGCATTGTCACAAGCAAAATGTTGTTTATAAGTCCAGGGTAGTGATTCTGTAAACAACGCCGGTCGTGCGGACTGTCGAGTGATATCCAAGCGGCGAGATTAAGTAGTCCCGTCAGTGCGAACAAAACACATTGTAGCGCGTGCATTTTCAATTAAGCAGCCTTATACGTTCGACCCATCGTGCTGCTAAATTGAAAATGCACGCGCTACAATGTGTTTTGTTCGCACTGACGGGACTACTTAATCTTGCCGCTTGGATATCACTCGACAGTCCGCACGACCGGCGTTGTTTACAGAATCACTACCCAGCTCTAAATGTTCTTATATCTACTTATTTCGCCCCCCGTAGCGTCTGAAGACCTGAGTCTAGACCAGGGCTGAGATAAGATAAATCTATCCTATAACGTAAAATAATGCTCCAGATATCGGAGGGACAGTTGGCGCGTAATCTCCGCGATATGCATTTCTAATCGACATGTTACATGCAAATTATATTTGATTTAGCATTTGAAGGGTTAGAATGGAACTTGGCAGTTTATTTATGACTATTTGTTAAGACCAATTCCATTTTATTTATAGATTACTTTGGACAAAGAGCTTCTCAATTTGTTGAGAAATTATTTACTGGCGAATTTAAGTTATTTTCAAAATGAATGCCTATTGTAGTACTTATTGTTTGAACATTGTCATAGGTATATGAACGTTTTAAAATGCGGTAACGTTTCAGTAGACCAATTTTTACTATTTTTGAATACGTCGTAGATATTATGAAAAATAGGTCTAAAAAAATACTTCTTATTCATCCTTAATTTGGCAATGTTCGTCACAGTCACACCGTAATGTCCATTTTTTGGTTTGGATTGTGTTTTATTTTATTGCTGATTCAAAATCAAAAAGGGTGTGAATAAAAAAAAACAACCTAGTTTTATATATGTCATATCCAAAAATCGTTTAAATCGGACATGATTTAGATGGAGATGGAGATGGAAATTTGTACTTATGGTTTTTTTTGACAGTTAAGCCATTGTATGTTTATTTTTGATATATGACGTTGAATTATAGAACTATACCGAACCGGAGCAACGGCGGAGCGATACCGTATAAATAATATTATTTGTGTAAGTGTTTTGACGTTAGTCGTAGGATTTACCGAAATGGAAAGTAGGTACCTTACTCTACCTTAACGTACCAATGAGATTGGGACAACTTGAACTTGCCGGTTTAACTTTCGTTGAAGAATGTTCAGGGACGAGACCGATCAAATTATGATGATGATTAAAAATATGATACGTCTGAAAGTTTAAATAAACATTTTTATTAAAAAAAAAAAAGAATTTAAACTTGTTTGTATTATGGCGAACTCTGCCTCCATTGCCTAAAAAATCTTTTTTTAAATCTATTGCTATAAAAAAGTAAAAATACTAACGACAAATTATGCAGCACCGTTATATTAAAGATGATCTTGCGCTTTGTTTTTCGTATACGTACCTCGATTAGCGGTAGAATTACACCGCCGACTTGTAATTTGTGGTCATTGCATTTAGAATTCGGTCGAACTGCAGCGCAATTTAATTCTATCAAAGGGCTGCCATTTCTATCGTAATTGAACACGTAGACCACTTATAATCAAATGTTGCTTCATAAAACCTCGCTGTCACGGAGGTCTGGGGAGTGAAAAAAATATTACTGCCCTAGGGTGGTAAAACAAACTTAATAGCATTTTAGATGACGCCATCTTATCTAAAATATGTTGAATTACATGATACTCGTAAAGAACATAGCTCGCTGGTAAAATAATTAAATTTGATTAATTCCGTTTAATTCCGTTTAATGATGATTCATATTTTAACAGCTCGTTAAAACTGTATTCACCGCCTACTTTTTAAAGTATTCAAAAAGGATTTTTAATTTCAGTCGAAAACTGTCTATTTAACTGTGTGAAGATGCTTAGCTATGAAGATACAGAACTGTTGCTTAGTCTTGTAAGGTGAGATAAGATAAGATAAGATAAGATAATCTGTATTTAACTAAATTGAACTCAAAAATGCTCACATATTTCGACTAAAACACGCATGCATTTTGCGGGTGGTAGGACCTTGTGCAGGGTCCGTCCGGATCGCTACCACCATCTTATCCATTAACCTACCGCTAAACAGTAGTGTTCGCATTGTTGTGTTCCGGTTTGGGGATAAGACAGCCGGTGAAAAGACTAACATAGAGGCATTCCATCTTAGTCCTCAGGGTTGGCAACGCATTTGCAGTCTTAGGATTGCATTACAGTCCTCTTACCATCATGTGGCCTGTGTGCTCGTTTGTCTTTTCTTTGACATAAAAAAAAATGCTCACACTCAAACACACACACATGCACCCACACGCAAAAATACACACGCATACACACACATACACCAACACAACTTAGGCTCACGACACCATATCAGTGATACCTACTTTGATCGATTAATATTTTGTCGTTGTAGATTTTTCTAGTTTTTAAGTTAAGTAGGTATAGATAAGTAGCTATACTAACAAACAACAACTGCTTGTTATGGAGGAGTGGAGGCTTCCTGCCACAGATATTTCTTACCTACTAGGAAGACCCAACCCTGTTATAATTTTTGTAACTCGCATTTTTATTCAATAAAATTATTTTCATTTTCATATTGATTTTTTTTATTTTCAAGTGTACAACGTTCTTACACTGCGGTTATAAAACGTTGTCTTAAATCATTAAAAAAATACGTGTAAGGTACCCTAAACACAAATATGATAATATTTTATTCTACTACTTTTTCGGCGTCACTAATATGTATATTCATGCAAAACAACAGATTTCTAGAACTAAGAGTCTCTGCGGACGGACTGCTTGACTGCGGGACCCTAAAAAAGCATAAAACATAAAATTTGCAATTAGGTAGGTACTGTGAAATTGAAAAATAAATTAATTACCTTCATTTAGAAAGAGCTAATTATTCTCACTTCACATGCTTTTAATGTTCTTGTTTATGCCTGGCACTAAAACGGCTCTGCTTGCACTAGTGCATAAAAATATTAATATCTTGTTAAACTTAGACTATTAAGCCTAGCGACACACAATATAATTAAACTCCATATTACAAACTTTTTACTATATCTCTTTCACTTTAGTCAACCATTTGATTGCTCGTGCAAATTTGATTCATCTCCCATATAAAAAGTTGTTTACCCTTGTTTTTTACTTATTTCATAGAACAAAACTTCACAGAATCTTCGTTTCATAGAAAGCTATTTTCTGTTGAACCCATGTTGATTCCAGGGTCAGACGGACGGACGAGTGAATGTTCAAGCGGCGAGTTTAAGTAGTCCCGTCAGTGCGATAAGCAGCATGGTTTCTACCGATGATGGATCGAACGTATAAGGCTGCTTAATTGAAAATGCACGCGCTAAAATGTGTGTTCACTCTGACGGGACTACCTAAACTCGCCGCTGTGATTTCGCTCGTTCGTCCGCCCTTCCGTTGTTTTTGAGAAAATCACTACCGGCTATCTCGTGATGATTACGTCAAACCTAAGCTGCATGAATAATATTTAAGATAACCTGAAATCAACACGGGTTCAGCCGAGAATTGCTTTCTATGAAACGAAAATTCTGCGAAGTGATACGTTCTATGAAATAAGTATCGGTGAAACAAGGGGACACCATATAAAGTAAACACCAAGTGGGGATAAAAATACTGCGCCAAAAAAGAGTAATGAAATATGTTTTAAACAGTGTTATTACATTATTGGAACTACTCTTGGGTATATAAATAATAAAACAAAACGATAAAAAATCACACAAATTAACAGTCCCAAACCAAGCTCTAGGTTTGTACTATGGGTAAATACAGTCGGCCAAAAATGTGGTCTACCACCCTATGGTTGAAGTTCATTTGCACGTCATGATACAACAAGTTCGATTTTCCCTTGCAATTATATTATGACAGTGACAAGTGTCAACCTTAATGATAATTAGATTACGTAGAGACCTCGTCATGATGTTCTCCTAGTCACTATTTTTAATTTAGGTAATGTTATTGTGCTTACATTTGCAATGATTTTATTTTTGTTACTTTTAAAATGATTATTTCCGTGCCTGGCGTGAATACGTTGATATGTCTAAAACGGCAATTTTACAGGGCGCCAATTTTAAGGTTTGACATTTTCTGGTAAATCGCTGTTTGATTGTAACTTTGATGTAAAACTTGATATATCCATAATTTTCTGCATACTTTTGAATGATTAGAAGATTTTTGTGAGATTCCTCTTAGTTTGATTAATATTAGACTTATCAACTTACGTCTCATCGAGTTATCAACGTATTCACCATACAAAGAGGGGAAAATTGACGTTTCGAGAAAGAAAAAAAATCGTGAAAAATCCATTTCATGTTATTATACCTCACAAAAGTTTTGTTAAATACAACTTTTTATTATCTTTCAAGTGAAAATGAGTGATTTAAAGAATTATGTCTAGTTTTAATAATAATAGACATATCAACTGGTTCACCGACGAGAGCGACGAGTTATCAACAAATTCACAGTATTAGTAAGAAAAAAATTAGAAATAAAACAGCTGTTTTTTTAATATTTTTTTAATTAAAGAAACTAAAATCATCATATAATTTAATTTTTGGAGTCATTCCAGGAATTTTATTCTTCTACATCCTCCAAATCTGGGTTCATCTCGTCAATATCCGGGTCAGCTGAGGCACAGTTTACTGTTTTTATTTGCAAATATTGCAAGAATTGGGGTCCTGACGTATTGTGATAGTTTTAGTCCACGTATAATATTTTTTTAAAAATGCTATTACGCACGATAGGGCGTAATGGTAAAAAAAGGCCCCCGGGTATTATTTTGGATTTACGGTCGATTTTTCTAGCATGTTAGGACACTATTTACGAGCAAGTGTGATGAAAATAATATTAAGTGCCCGCCTACTACACTCCATTTATGTATAATATCCAGTGCCTGGTATTACTCTTATTAAACTTGGATGTAGGGATAGACATACATATACAGACGACCCAAAGCGAAATACAACATTCGAATCGAACTTTAGATCTAGCTTTGCACTAAACAAAGGTTTACTGCTGAGGTGGGACAGTACATTTTATAATTTAGTATTAGAAAACGAGCGATAGGAAAACCACTATCAATATGCGTGTTACAGTTACGGTTAACTTATTGAAAATAATAATAAATACACCAACAAACAAAAAACAAATAAAGTCGTAAAGAGTGTCTCGTAACCCAAATTCTTAGTTCTTCTGTTAATTTGTAACAAATACGTAATTTGTAATACAAGTACGTTTCAACATCATCAATATACATTTAATTAAACCCCAAAACTTTCTAAAATCCTAGAAGCGAGCTACGATCGCTTTAAAGTAGAAGTTAAATCACCTATTTAACCCTACAATGCATGAGTTTTTTATTTCTGTGAAAAAAATATATGTGGTTTTATTTAGGGCTTAGTTAAGAGAAAAAATAATGAAAAAATATATAAGTAATATTTCAGGAGAAATTAACTTTTTTTTTATCCGTTCCATATGTGGTACACAATGCTATTAGGTATCGGTTACACTGATATTTAATTATGAATTAGATTTTTAATTTAAACTTCAGTAGACTCTTAACTTAAAGAAATAGTATTAGTTTCCATTATGTAAACCATTTTTATTAGTATTTCTCGCATGATTTGTAAATAAACCGTTTTATGGCACCATGCTATAAGGTTTGGGTAACACTAACGTATTATTATGGAACAATTTCTTAATTTATACTTCATTAGACTCTAAACTTTTAGAAATAATTGTTGTATTTGGATAAACAAATTTCTCTGAGTATTTTCACATTTTTCACATTATGTGACAGTAAAATATTTCATGTACTTATGAAAAATCCAAAAAATTACTGCATGCAGTGACATATATGGAACATTCGGACACGCCGTCGATGCATGGTGTGACAGATCTGAAACGTTTGGAAAAAACTGTATATAGGCATATAGATTATCATTGACAGTACCTATATAATATTCACAGCATACTTACGCAAAGATTTTCACACATAAAAATATTTTTTTCTTCGATTTTTGATTATATATATTTTTTTTATTGCAATATGTAAATGAAATAAATCCATTTTTCACGGAGAACAGCAACATTTGTATAAATCCCTTGGTAATTTCAAATACAATGCTATCTAGTGGATTGTTACTGTGTTACACTTATATAGTGCCCTCTAGGTTTGCTTTTATACAAAAAGATGTCGCTCCCTTTACATTATTTTTAACTACTAACGATTAAACTGGTTGTGACATATCTGTCACTGTATGCATTGTAGGGTTAACTCAGAAGCACTAATCAGGTGAACTCCTATAAAACCGAGAAGTTAGATTTATGTATGTTTCAAGACCACTTCGTGCTTGTTTTGCATATATGCTCGATAATTCCTACAGGACCTATGGGAAAGCTTAGTCCAGCTTCAACACTATTCAATTTAATAAAAAGCCGATCTATTTTAATGACAATATAAATACGTATTTAGGTACAATTTATAACTTACATTTTAACAACTTCATTCTATTTTAAATCTTTTATATCTAGGAAAGGCCTCAAAGATACTGGCAGCATTTACTCGCTGGATGGTTAAACTAATGCGTTGAACGAGGAAACTGCCACCTTCTCAACGCCGAATGAAATGAACATATCTTATTTATATTTAAGGCATTCTCTACTAGTCCACCAACTGGCCAAGACCACTACATTGGCCAACCTTTAAGCTTTCAGCTAGTTCAGCTGCCGCACCAGCCCTATTAGGTATCCGGTGGAGATGTGACTGGGCTAGCATGTCTACTCAGGTTGCATCTCACACTAGCACCCGTCCCATATTCTGCACGGAACCAAGGACATTTTGTCAGGTATTTTGCCATCATATCTACAAATGCCGGTCGGGTCTAAAAGGGCCGGCACGTTTATTGAGGCAGGAGACCGGCGGATGATGTCATTTAGTGCGGGGTTTCTTGAAAACAACAGGCGTTACATATCGGTTGCTGTCGCACATAATCTGGTTTTCACAGAATACCAGCGTTGCAGCACTAACAAGTTTAGTGTCGCAACACAATGCTGAGCGCACCTTTAAATGTTAAGATAAATTAGTGATTAAATTGTTAATACATTAGTGAAACTATTTTAATATTATGATAGTAAACAGAGGCAACACTTTTATTGGAATTAGTAATATTGACAACTGTACATATTCTTACTTTGTTTCCCAGATATTACATTATAATCTGAAAATATACAAGTATACTGGTTTGTTCCCTTGATTAAAAACATTGATAACTATACACGTCAAGGTTTCAGGTACTGATTTTAATTATTTGTCTGTTAATATTCCAAGATATTCTGGAGAATTAAAATATTTTTAAAACATAAGTTGAGATATCGTATTACTGTGTTGGTTCATAATTCTTTGACATAAGTTTCCATGTTGAGATATCACATGATGCACTTGTTTGATTTACTCTACGTAAGTTGATAACTTGGTGGCCAGTAGTACAAATTGAGATGTCATATAACGCACTTAGATATATTACCTGTACCTAAATTGATAACTCGGTGGATAGTCGTACACATTGAGATGTCATATAACAACCTTAGATTTCTTATCTGTAAGTAAATTGATAACTCGGTAGAAAATAGAACAGGTTAAGATGTCATATTACGTACTAAATTTATTTACTGTACGGAAGTTGACAACTCAATGGACATGAGTATAAGTTTAGATATTATGTTAAGAACTTACTTATATTAACTGTACATAAATTGACAAATCGATGGGCAGTAATATAAGTTGAGATGTCACATTACGCACTTCGTTTTAGTTACTGTGCGTTAGTTGATAACTCGATATATTTGATTTGTTTGATTGATATGTCGTTATGTTAAAAAAAGTACGTTATTACTGTAGTCGAGAGTAAATTGATAAAATTATTTATAAATCTATACACACAATGTGATGTGTAATATGTCTTTTTATCCACAATAACTTGCCAAAAGTATAGTTATCAATGTATGAACAATGGCCATAAGTCAAAAAGTAAATAAGATAAAAATATGAAAAAAATTACCAATATAGAAAAAAAAATAACGAAGCGTTTAAAGGAATAAAAAAAAAACGTACATGTCGAGATATCAACGTCTTCACGCCAGCCACGGATTTATAACCTTGTAATGTTACTTTTAATTCGCAATGATGGTCTTGTCCGAAGCGCTACTAGATTCACTCAATATTACCGACGTGTAAAAGAGCCCTCAAGTGGCCAATTTACTGATAAACATTTTGAATTTTAAAATTGGTTTTTTTGAGATCCCACAGAAACTTTCGTCAAAATCAAAACTGGTTGATCTATTTCTTGACCGTACTACACAACTATTGTGTATAAATTTACTCTTAGAGAGAAATACATACTTAAATACATACTCGTAGTAGTCATCCAAGACTCGAAAAAAATACTCCCGATCATCACACAAATACCCTTACCGGGATTTAGGTAGACCTAAGGCAGCCTCGTAGGCAGGGTCACTACCAACTAGGTTTTTGTATCATAAATATGCCCTCAAGCTTCTTCCAATTAGACATGTTCAAGTTAAATTTAATTATCTTTTATTCAAATAATTCACTGTTTTATTTCCTTGTAATCCAAATGAAACCAAATAACTCTATCGGACTCTTAATCGGTTACGTGTATATGGGGCTTTATATTCACTCTCACTAAGCTCGGGTGGGTTTAAAAATGTCACGGATATAAAGTCTTGTTTAATGCCCTTGTATAATAATCTTCTATTTGTTGTGAAATGAGTTGTCTTATAGGGCTGATATAAAGTGAATTCAACAAATGATTATTAATGAAATAATGTTAAGATTTTAGGTTATTCCTAAAACTAAAAAGTGAATAGTCATCACTTTTTCGCAGCTTCAATAAAAAACTGATTCATGTGAATACTCGACAAAATTCATTTTTTTAATAGCTGTAATAATAACCAAGATAAGGCAACACAGATTTGTATCTCTTTCTAGCAAAACAGAATTTAACAAGCAGTTTATATGGCCGAAGTGCTAAATGACGTTCGTCCAATAAACATAATCTAAAAGCAGAACTAAAGATTCTTTTATAAAAAGAAAATGCACACGAAGATCGGGTGATACCTTTTGCGCCATCCTGTATCACACATTAAGCTGATTTGCCTATTCTCATTTGACAAACATGTAGGTACACCTAGTCCATATGATATTTTTGTCGTAAAATATTGATATAACGCGAGGGAATTAACTAGTTCTACACGGACAAAGTTGCACAGAATACAAATTAGCAGAGCTATATCTTATATCTTATCTGTTATTAATATTGATTCTATTTTAATACATCTAAGAAATAAAAACATGTTATTAACCTGATCATTTGAGTGGCTTATCAGTTAGTACTACACTATAAAAAATAATGGTTTACGCTCTAAATTACTTCAAGAACAGTTAATTTTTATTATAAAGATTACTGTTGTTATACTCGTACACTTCTCGTTAGTTAGATATTAAAATAAAATAGTAAACAAGTCTGGATTTTATTTATTTTCTTCAAGGAACAAGAATCGTTTTTATTGATATAAGATAAGATATATTTATTGTAAAAAGTGTGAAGGTACAATCGGTGTTACATTTATTATAATACATCAACCTCAACAGTTCACTTATTTCGGAAGTACAACCTTCACTAGTATTAGAAAGAGAAAACATTGTTTTGTTTGTTTCTTTGCTTAGAAAAGGCTCCAAAACTTATGGACCGATTTCAAACATTCTTTCACCATTAAGTCGTGGGAAATACCTAGTAGTTAATAATTTAATACACCCGTTTAAGCATCGTCCGTTTTAACCGTAGTTCTCTCTCAACACTTCCATCTAGTTGTTAATCATATTGATTTATGTTATGGCAAAATAACATTGCATCTTGTCGATTCACCATATTATTATTTCGACCTTCATAGCTAAAGCATCTTATCCTTCTAATATTATAAACGCGAAATGTTGTGTGATCGTTTGTTTACTCCTCCAATGAACATAGCATTACCAAGGACAAACACATAGGCTACTTTTCATCACGGACAATTTAAAAGTTCCCGAGGGAATAGCGATAATCGAAATCTACGCGGACGAAGTCACGGGCAGACGCTAGTTTATTACAAAGCAGTAGTGTTCGACCGAAATTTCGGTTTCGGTTTCGGTTTCGGCCAGTTTCGGCCAAAAAATCAAGTTTCGGCCCGAGTTTCGGTTTCGGCCAAAAACGGCCGAACCCTTCGGCCGCGCCGAAACTTACAACATCGTACCTTGTGTTAAAAATAATGTATTTTTTTCACTTTATAGGGTAGTTAAATTTTCAAACAGAACCTCTGTAACTGTGCTGAAATTTCATTGTGATAAATCTTAGAAAGTAGAAACCTGTAATTATAGGTCGGCGAGATATTAATTAATTTTTTTTTTTTTTTTATATAAAAGGTTCGGTTTCGGTTTCGGTTTCGGCCGAAACTACAATGAAATCGAACCTGCGGTTTCGGTTTCGGTTTCGGCAAAATAACATGTTTCGGTCGGTCACTACAAAGCAGGTATGGTTGCGTTTTTCACGTATATAAAGCATCTGTCACTCTCACTTATGCATGCGTCAGAAAGTGACGGATGTTTAATCCACATTTTGTCACGCGAAAAAAGCAGCCATGATCGCGAGGTGATGTACTAAAGCTTTTTTTTTTGATACTGAATTAGAAAATCGAGAAAAGCAAATCGAGCATTGTTCTTAAGTTAAATCAAATCAAATAGTACGGTCACGAGTGTTAATTTGGGACCCATTTCAAGAAAAATATGCTTGAAGTCGTCAATGTCATTAGAGATGTCAAGTCATCTGTAACTTTTAGGAATCTCAACCTTATTGTTGTAGAATGTCAGATTGACTTTGGACCTAAGGTGGTACCAAATTAAATCTCGTGACTGTACAACATATACAATAAAATAATGTTTTTAATTCTTTAAATAAAACACAAGTGACTACCTATTCTCATGATGAAATAAAAATAAAAAGTTAACTATAAAATCATTCGTTTTATTTCTGCGCGCTTTGCCACTTTACTTTATTCCCCAAGAGCAGTAAAGTACTTAAAAGTATAGTTACGCAGTGACACCGAGACCTAATAAATATATTATTTAAATACTTTAAGTAATGGCTCCCTGCGTTGTTATCTAGACAGTGGGACACCTACTGGGACTTACATTTTCTAGACCGAAATTATTACACCCCTGGAATCGTCAGATCGACAGTGTAACTGATAATAAACAACCTCAAAGCATTAACAACTTTAAGAACTCACGAAGAGATTGCAATTTGATTTGCGTTTTTAATATAAGTCTAAGGGTACATTATGGGTTAAACATTAAAATAAGATGAATAATTCATTGGGCGGGTAGATAATGTGGAATTTACGGAGTTGTTCAAGTAGTTGATTGGGCAGTACTGCCTTTTGAATACATTTAACCCTCCGTCTTAAGAAATAACGTCAGTAATACGTACGCGGTTCTATAGGACATAATAATATGCGCTTTTTTCTAAGGATAGCAGAGTAGTTCGCAGGGAATTTGTTTTGCAAATTGCATTTAAAATGATGATTTATATTTAAAAGCATCGGTGGTACATATTTTTTTAAGTCTTAGACTTCATAGTGCAAAAGAGGGCATGGAGTTAAAATGCGAATGTTAAGGTGTATGTGGTGTGACAAGAATAGGATAGGAGTTAGTGTGTAAGAGCGCCAGTGATAGAAATTATAAAAAACGTCTAAGAACCTGCTATCAAATAAAAAACCGCATCCAAATCGGTTCCTCCGTTTGAGAGCTACGGTGCCACAGACAAACACACAGTCACACACACTTACACGTCATACTTATAACACCCCTCGTTTTTCCGTCGGGAGCTAACAATGAAAGGTAATAGGTTGTCATGATACAGAAGAGTTTTGAGTATAAATGTGGAGGGTTATAAAGCAAGAGGAAGAGCTAAAAAGAGATGGATGGATTGTGTGAAGAGAGATATGAGAAAGAAGAGAGTGAACGCTGAGATGACGGCTAACAGGGATGTGTGGAAGGACAAAACATGCTGCACTGACCCCAGATGATTGGGATAAGGGTAAGGAAATGATGATAACTTCATAGAGATACATACATACATACATTAAATCACGCCTGTTTCCCAGAGGGGTAGGCAGAGACCACTTCTTTCCATTTACTACGATCTTGACAAATTTCTTTCGCTTCTTCCACATTCGTACATCGAGTCATGCACGCACGTCGGTTTCGGGTACTTAAGATTCGGCCCTTTTCCAGTACTTCTCCGATTTGACTCGAAAAAGTACGCCTAGGGCGGCCCCTTCCGACTTCCGACCCTTCCACTCACTTGCGATCTGTATCTTTCGTCAATCTTCTTTTATCCATCCTTTCCAAATGACCGAACCATCGAAGCATGCCCTTTTCAATCTTAGAGATAGGTATTCATAGAGATATTAAAAGGAAAACCTAATAGTTAATCAAAGTATGACGTTTGTTCCATCTGTATGGTTTTACGTCTATACTGATCGCTGTGAAACTTGGTAAGTGCCGTAAAACGGGGTGAGTAGGGATTAAGGGGTAGCAGGTACACAACCTAAAATAAGTCACAACAAGTATTCAATGGACAATAACGTTGTCTATTGTAAATTAATTCATATGCTTCATTTTAAGCTTTGTCCTTAATCCCTTTTCACTCCGTTTTACGGTACAGAAGTTATTTAAACACTGAATTTTATATTCTCTAGAATCAACTAGTAGATAATGGCATTAAGCATTAAGATTTCTTTGCAGATTCATTTTTTATTATTGTGCAATAAAGTTTTTTTTTATGGCATCGAGAAGACAAACGAGCACATAGGCCACCTGATGGTAAGTGGAAACTGTGACCCATAGACATTCGCATTCACAAGACTGCAACGTAGTCCTAAGACTGCAAATGCGTTGCCAACCCTGAGGACTAAGATGGAATGCCTCTATGCTAGTCATTTCACCGGCTGTCTTCTCCCCAAACCGGAACACAACAATGCGAACACTGCTGTTTGGCGGTGGGTTAATGGATAAGATGGTGGTAGCGATCCGGACGGACCCTGCACAAGGTCCTACCACCCGCAGAAATAAATAAATAAATAATCACACGAGGTAAAAAATATGAAAACATTCAAGCGTGTACCGATAAATTCCTAGCACACATCTCTTCATCTCATCTTTAAAAAATATCAGAAATGTCGTGCATTTTCTGATAACATCCTGGATTCGTCAGAAAAGGTTATTCCATTCAATTATAATCCTCCTTATAGGTTTTAACCGTCGACGGGACTTGGCCAGTTTTTCTGCCAATTCTTCGCCGTGTAAGGCTGCTTACATTTCAAGACGCATTGCGTAGGCGCATGACAGCTTGGATGGTTACTAGGAAGCAATTAATTCAAAATTCTGGATTTCCCTTTCACACGTCATTGGAGAATCATTTGGGAGAAAGAGGTGGAGTAAACGATGGTTATTTTCTGACTACTTATCGTAATTTGACAATTACACTCGTAAGTATTGTGTGGCGTTAGGAATCTATGATTTAAGTCAAAGTTAAGCATGCCTCCCTGGTGGGCTTTTTTAAAATCAAATTCAAACTCAATCATCTATTATTTTCTTTTAATCATTTTTTTCCATGAAATCGATCATTCCGGTTACAATTTTGAATCTTTTGAATTAAATTTCATTCCACATATCAGTTCGTTTAGCTAAGTTTATTTGCACAATATTAATATGATTTAAGCCAGAGTGAAAAGTGGAAGTGGTTGCCGGATTAGAATAGTGCCACTCCAAGTCTTCCCGTGGATGTCGTAAAAGCCGACTAAGGTAATAAAGGCGTGTAGTACTGTTAGGCGAGGTTTGCAACCTGTCACTAATACACTGGTAAACATCTTCGCCTAAGTGAGCAAAATGTAGTTACAGAATTATCAAAAAGTTTTTATAGTTGTTGGAAATTCTGTAGCTCTGCCTACCCCACTCTGGGAATAAAGGCAGGAGTTTATGTATGTATGTGTATGTATGAAAAGTGGAATAAGCTGTAATAGTTGAGGATCCTATTACATAATTAAATAAAAAAAACTATTAAACGGCCTGGTGAAGGTAGTGTCGTATTCGGATCGTAGACTAAACGTTAAAATTATAATTTTGAAAACTGCCAGTAAATCGGTAAAAAAAAAACCTCATTCAAAAACGCAAAAATAACTTGTTTCAAAATAATAGGTCAATTTGGCTTTTGGATTTTTTTGCGTTTTTGAAGGCTGTTAACATTTTTTTATACCTGTTTACTGATAGATTTCAAAATTATACTTTAGAAAAGCGGATTTTTGAAACATTATTTTTATTTTTTACTTTTTAGTGATCATAATAAACTGTTTTACTATAGTTCCGCTTCTTAGTTGATATGAAACTTTAAAACCTTTCAAGCTCGCCGCAAGCACAACAAAAACAATAAAATGTTTTTCATTACAATTGATCAACTATCTTAATCGAAATATCTTATCGCCACCCTTGAAATAGGTACCGTTGAGGAGTGCCGTTGGCTATCTGTGGTCTTCATCATCAGTTCCTACACTTGTTACTAAAAATACTATAATCGCTGTATGTATGCCTACAATATTTGAGGAGTTCCCTCAATTCCTCGCGGATCCCATCACCAGATTCAGATTCGGTGACAATGGGACCACCTTGGAAATAGTCTTTAAAATTGGTCCATAAATGACGGAGTAATCATTGAACATTAAAAAAATTACGTTCAGTGGAACATAGAACCTCCTTTTTTGAAGTCGGTTAAAACAGGAATCCTCATGATTCCCAGAAAGTCATCAAGCTAATGAATAGTGCGACTAATGCAGCATTAAACGCTAACCTGGCTTTAATCCCATTCATTATGGATCCATCCGGGGAAGAGCCACGCTGTGGTTGGTGCGGTTTGCTTTTTTTAATACTATTTTAAGGCATGACAATTTGCAAAGTGATTAGGTGTTAGAGATTGGAGTTAGACAGGCATTTATATATTTTTTTTCTATGAATAACAAAATAAAAAAAATAAAAATGTTTCTTTATAAACATAGCTGGGACAGGCCATCGCAATACAATCGCAGTACGGTTAAAGAACAATTTTAATGGAGTCGTATTATTTAGTATTTAATTCTATTTTTCAATTACATTTTTTTACGTTACTCAAAAATTCTCCATATGTGACTGAAGGTATTTTCATTAAAATAGGTTTTTTAACTGTTTTGTACGAATATCCCATGCTTTACACAATATTTCACTGATATGTTCGTCATAATAGAGCTTGGGTTAGTTCTTATAATTTCAAATTTCACCACATTTAAGATATTTAGAAGTAACCAGATGTAAATAATTATACTAATTTCAATTGTGACAAAACAGTTTCAGGAATGCCATTGGTTTTTGTCATTGTGACTGAAATGCAACTAGAAAAATGTTATATAGTGATAATGTCGCTTTAGACAATCATAGTTTTAGGTATTACGACTCTTTTAAATCTTGTTCTATTTCCATATCTGTTTTTGCGATGCCCTGTCCAAGCTATGCTCATAAACTTTACCAACCCACTACCGTGAGCTTTAATAAATTAGGATTTTAATTTTACCGAGGGACCATTTTTAGTATTTTGTTGATTTTATTTATTTATTTATTATTTATTTATTTATTATTTATTTATTTATTTTCTTCGTACCAAATTTGAAGCTTGGTATATTTTACCGTTTTTACGATATAACAACTACACGTTTGAAAAAAATGTGTCGGGAGCCCTTAATGATTTCTATTAAAAAAAAAGGACAGCGTAGGCATTTTATAGGGTCCCGTTGACCCCTTGGGCACGAGAAGATTTTTTTAACGAGATTATGTCGCTAATCTTAGTAATTACATTTTATTCAAAAAAAACTTAAAACATACAGCATGGGCGCGTGCGCAGCAAATTGGCTTCCTAAGAAACCGCGCCGAACTTATCAAGAAATTAACCTACAACCAAAACAACAAGAGTAACCCGGGTTTCAATACAAATTGGTTCTTTATTCCGATAATTAGACGTTGCAGTAATCAGCAATTGGACTATAGGAAGCTAATTTCATGCTGCTTTCTAGGCTGAATCTCAAATTAACATTCACTACAAAGTTAACAAATCTCTATACGAATTCGACTCAATGTCTTTGAAGAAACGGTTTGCGGTATGGAATGTATTAAGACAGCTTTCACCCAGTTATTCTAATTTGGAATACTAAGAGATCTCTAATGTGTTTTACCTTTTTTGGAAGATGTCTTCGCGGAATGGTTTGACCGCAGTATTTAGCCGTTTGTGTGCCAGGTCGGTAAAATTGCACATTTTATAACATTACCCTGCTTTCTTTGTGGGGTAAAAAGAACAACGGGGGTCACTGGGGCACAGATAGGGGTAAAAAAGTTTAACAAATTGTTTTCCTTATAAACTCAAAGGTAAAATAGTTTCTTGCATGGGGACCTCTTTATTATTTCACATTCTTTAAAAAAATAGTAAATCCCCCGTAACAACCTTACTCTGAAATATAAAACCGCTAACTATCACGGTTCAAAAGATACAGTTTTTTAAAGTTAGGACGGACGGACGTACGTACGATGACGAGTGTTAATTTGGGACCCATATTTCAAGAGAAACATATTATTATGTTTGAAGTCGTCAGTGCCATTCAAAATGTCAAGTCATTTGTAACTTTTAGGAAACTCAACCTTATTGTTGTAGAATGTCAGTTTGACATTAGACCTCAGGTGGGTATCAATTTTAATCTCGTGACTGTACCTACGCATATTAATAGGGTCTCGTTGGGCTTCCCTCGGTTACGGAACCCTAGAAACTCACCCAAATAGCTCTAAGCTATTGCTAGTTTTATTTCTTCATAATCAGAAGTTTCTCCGACGGTAAACGCTAGTTTGCCTAACAGTGAGAGTGCAGAAAGTTGATAATGATAAGCGAACCGAATGTCTGTTATCACTGGCCACGTGACTGTGGCGGTCTCGTGGGAAACAATGGGTTTACGACATCAATGGCTGTATGAGTCATCACGTCAGTGACCATCGGTACCCTTACCATGGGTTAAATTACCGTACTCACTAGCGAGTCGAATGCTCCCTCACAGTATTCTTATAATAGTGCGAGGGACAGAATCGACTCGCTAGTGAGTACGGTAATTGTAACCCATGGTAAGGGTACAGGGGGCCGTCAAGATGAATTCGACAAACGCTATCGTTGTCGAAAATGTACTGTCGAAAACGGTTTGACGTAAGCCTGTCTAAATAATTGTGACTCTTTTCAGAAATGCAGGTCATTAGCACAACCGACCTTTTTTACAAGCTTTTATTAACTTGCAATGTATGTATGTATGTATGTAGGGGTCAAACCTTGCAAGTTAAATTTGACCCACTTCCGGGTGTCCGATGAAGCTGAAAATTTGCATACGCCTTTACTTCTGATGACAATACAATAATATAGTACCATTGAGCTGGTCTGATGGAGACTCAAGGTGGACATAGGAACACCTAAATTACACATGGATGATAAACCCGTCGAGTAAGGGCTCGTAAGAATCTAGAAGATGACAACTGTGCCAAAAAAAATGTACAGTCGGCAACGAAAGATATGAAATTTGAACAGAAACTTATTTATTTTATTATTGAAAATCATTAATTACAACTTGACTGTGGAAATCTTGCTTAAAAACTAACAAAATATTATTAAATTTGAACGCTTTCGCAATAAACTGGGATCTTACTATAAAGCAGCAAAGCTTTCGTCTTTAACAATCGAAAGCTCGAGCTTTCTTTCTTTAAAATTATTGCCTTTTGTTTGGATCAATTTTCTTTCAAATTACTATGCATAAACCGACCCACCTAAACTATTAGCGTCATAAAATTGTCTATTTTCACTTTAATTTAGTTTCACGTAATTATTTTCATTTTAAATTAACCCAACGTGTAATTCTATTGTTTTTGAATGCACTCTTTAGCTGTTTAGTTTCATTTGCCGTTAATAACTGTAATTTTACGTTTTGGTACTTTTCTAGGGTTCCGTATTCGAAGGGCGGCCAACGGAACCCTATTTCTAAACCTACACTGTCCATCCGTTTGTCTGTCCGTCTTAACAAGAGTTTTATCTTTTGAATCGTAATAGTTTCGAATCGTTTTGAATCGTAGCAAATGGAAAGAAGTGGTCTCTGCCTACCCCTCTGGGAAACAGGCGTGATTTAATGTACATGTACCTATGTATGTAGTTTTTTTTGTTGTTGTAGAATATGTGTTATTATGGAGGATTTCTTAACAATAAAAGGGATGGAAAGGTATGGGGATACAAGAACGTCTTTTTTTCAAAGGTTATCTTTGTTGTATTGTAAAAACGGTAGTTAAACATACAAGCGTCAAGGGTTTGGGGTAATTAGGTATAGTAAAAACCCTAAAAAAACCCAATCAATTCTTAAAATTGTACAGACTTGACCTTGACCGGTTTTTAAGCTATTACACTGGACAAGAAGGAGGGTAACGTTTTTCCGATGAAAATAAATGAATATAAGTAGGATAGGTATTGTAAGTATGTGTGCATGTCTGATTTTTATAACCATATCAAGTTATAGTTGAATTGGTGTTTTTCCCAGGAGTATTATAGGTTATAAAATTATATGCTATTAATAATGAAAAAAATAGGCAGAGTCCTCCTACATTTTATAAAAGCAACACAATAATTTTATATTGTGCTTGTATCGTAATAATATTATGTGGTGTTCAAAGCACTTTATCTGATAGAGCTTGCACTTGATCTTTTTTTTGGACTACTTTTTTATACTTAATGCAAGATATGTATCACGAACAACAATAAGTATTTTAAAATGTAATTATTTAATTTATACTCCGATATAAATTAAACTTAATTACATGCTTGGAAAGTAAAAGGTTTTGAACAACTTAACTTTACAATTTATTTTGTTTCTAAACGTCAGATATACCGTGTAACTTATATTATAGAAGCGACTTAATTACAAACCGAATAAAGTTGTATTTTCTTCATTTAAAATTCCAGTTGTGATGTTTTGACTTGATGAGAAAATTCCCTTTAGGGCTGATGATCATTTAGTATATGAAATTGAAATTGAACTGGGTACTTACTTTAATCTTTAATTAAGATAAGAATACTTTAAATGTCAGTAAGCTCGTGAAGTTTTTTTATTATTTATGTTTCAAGCTTTTGTCCGTGACTCGGTTCGAATCGCGTTATTTATCGTTATTCCGTCGGAAACAGTGCGATTTTTCGTAATAAGTGCCTATCGTACATCTCAGAGATATAAAATATGTACCTATCTTTGTGCCAAAAACATTGATTAGTTGAGGCGTTAAATTATGGTGATAGAACAGACTAACAAACACACTTTAAAATTAATTATATAAGTGAGAAAGTAAATGAACCTGCGTTTTGGTTCCTTTCTTATATTGGGTATGGTGTTATTTAGCAGTATTAAAAAAAAATGTGCCAGTGCTTTCTTAATTAATTCAATCTATTTATATTATTGGATTAAATTCTACACCTATATCCCATTCGGGTTTACTCCCTTTGCTTCTAAATCATAAGAATACTTGTTAAAATAGCGCCTTAAACAGTTGGTATTAAGAGTTTTTATCACGTAAACAATAAATAAATCGAAACAGTCTCTGGAATATGTATACCCAAAGAACTCTAATATTTCAAAGTTAAATACTGGCCGGTAATAAAATTTCACGCCATTTATTCAATATTTAAAAAAAAACCTGTCACAAAAGTGAAAAAGACAGTAAGCCATAATCGCGATCGGTGGAAAGTGAGGCGCCGACGTGATCGCTATCCGATCAAACGTATCATTCCGCCGCAGAGTACGGTGGCACAGAGGGTTGAGAATAAATCAAGACGTCATTCAGTTGTCAGGTAGTCTGTTGATTTTCATTTACTATGTAGTAGTGAGATGAATTTGTATTTAATGACAGAACGTGTAAATTTATTACCGGTGGGATGTTTTGGATGAAAGATTTGACATATACGTAGCTGACAATTTTGCAAAATTCAAAAACTAAAAAAAATTGTTAAAAATAAACTAAACTAAAAGTTTTTTTAAAGTTTAGCTTGTTTTTATTAACGACACTTTTAAGATTATTTGCCTGTAATTAGGTACTCATTATTATACCATGTGTTCATATTATTATACCTGACACAATTACAATCACAAAAAAGCCTTGACAGGAAAACAGTTAAAACTTTTTTTTATTTTTACAAAAGTTTCTCGTTTTATTTTGTAATAAATTACTTTTATTACTTGCACAACGACATCCCAACACTCAACAAAACACTAAAAACCATATCATGATTAATGCATAGGAAAAACAAGACAAGCTATCACCTGCAACCCATTACACAGCACCAGGGTTACTCAATCAAACTTCAATTATCATACCACCGTCTGCCACGCCCCCGCCGCCTCTGTGACGTGCTACTCTACGCGCGACAGGTTGCCAGGTGTAAAAATAGCCCGGTCGTCGACCGGCCTTACCGCGGCCTTCACTACCTTGGCAACCCGCACATCAATTCTAGTAGCGTAAACCCACTGGACGTTTGCATTCTGTGCGCGGAAAAAAGTAAAAAATAAAACTGGCGAGATTGTTCCGAATGCGTTCTTTATTTGAAATTCATGTAAATGGCGATTGATTTAGCCTTTCAGCCAGTGGCATTTGTTTTTTTTACTTTTTTAAATTGTAACCTTTTCGGAATTGAGGGCTTAGTAATCTTAATTATAAGTATCTTAATTGGCATGAAATATACGCCAGATACGACTTGTTCATTAAAATGTAACTTTGCGAAACGTTTTGTTTTTTCGTACTGAGTTTTTTTAATGATTGAATGAATACGTCTAGCCACCACCTCTTTTATTCGTTTATGGTTGTAAAATTATTTTATCATCAGTGCGACTCAACTTTTTCTTTATACCTAATTTAATTAAGAAACCAATTTATACTAGCTATAAGTTTTGGTTCCGAAGCCAAAACAAATTTTCCATTTCAAATTATTTAGTGCTGACTTAGATGTTTTTTAGTAGATATAAACACTTTATCCGCTTGTATCTCAGGAACCAATGAAGTCTACTTTAACGTAACACTTTTCCTTTTAAGTTCGTTATATTATCTGTGCTTTCATTTAAGGTATTTCGTCAGATGGTTATCACTTAGGAAGAACACAACTGAAGCTAAAAAAATATCGTAAAACAAGAAAATAATGATTTAAGTTAACCAATGGTACCCTTTTTTATAACTTTGTCAGCGTAAATGAAATGTATTATTCCAAATTACAGCTCCGTAGTACAGTCAACGTCAAAAGTAAGTGATCAAAATCAACATTTCAAAATATCTATTGTCATGGCATCCCAAATATAACATGTTATATTAAAGTGCTAAATTAATTGATGTTTTAATTAGTCAAAAGAAAGTGATCATAACAGCTGTGCAAAACAGAAGCCTGACATGACATTTCTATCAAAAGCGTCAAACGTGAATTGAATACCAAAATAACGACATTCCAACAATATCAGCAAAATAAGGATTTATGGCAAATAATTCCAAGATGTAATAAAAACTTATTTTAAATCTTGGCGTAAGGGAGATTGCTATTTTGTCACTTCGCATGTTTTTCGACGAACATAACCGATATTAACCGAAGTACTCCGAGGTTGTCCCAAAACCAAGATTTTATAGTTAAAACTTTAATTCGAAATGTTCAACGATGACTTAAACTGTCATTGAGTTTTCAAAAATCGAAATAATGGTGATCACTTATTATGACACGTTATTGAGCTCATTTACTTTTGATCAACTACAATAGTCCGTAGCATTTGACTTAATGTATTGTATAGATAATTTTGGGACCCTATTTCATCAGTTTCTTTTGCTGTTGACTGTACCAAGAGCCTCTGAGCTAGACTGCGGACAGACGGACAGACGGACATGACGAAACTATAAGGGTTCCTTGTTTGACTCCGGAACCCTAAAAAAATATTTTAATAGTGATCTTAAAATGGCAGCAAATTGCAAATTGACTCATTTTGCATAACACTAAGTACAAAATTAATAAATTGAACACCGCGTTTTATCGATAATGTACTTATTTATCTCGTTTTCTCAGTAAACTTAGTACCTATCAATAAATTAACTGAGAGAGTAAGATAAATACGAACATGTTACTAAATACCATGCTCCATGAATATTTACTACATTTGTGCAGGTTTATTTTAACTTGTAAAGCGCTACAAGCTGTTTAATGATAGGAGACCGAACTATAACAAGATATCTTTTTTTTTTTTTTTCATGGCATCGAGTAGACAAACGAGCACACAGGCCACCTGATGGTAAGTGGAAACTGTGACCCATAGACATTCGCAATCACAAGACTGCAATGCAATCCTAAGACTGCAAATGCGTTGCCAACCCTGAGGCTAAGATGGAATGCCTCTATGCTAGTCATTTCACCGGCTGACTAGCTGTCTTATCCCCAAACCGGAACACAACAATGCGAACACTGCTGTTTGGCGGTAGGTTAATGGATAAGATGGTGGTAGCGATCCGGACGGACCCTGCACAAGGTCCTACCACCCGCACACCACCTATCACATTAAACGTTTACGTAAAGTAAATTGAATCCTGCAAAATTATTTTCTTAAAAACAGCTTACTTATATTTTTGTCGATTGGTTTGGGTTTCCGTCGCAAAGTCGGGTAAAAACTACTTAAACACGGATCAGTTAAAGCGAAAAAGCCATGAAAAAGGTAATAAAACAACCTATAGTCTGTGCCAATTGAAATTGGCAAAGATGTAAACACAACCAAACGAACCAATTTACCATTATTATTATTACTCGATAATCACGTGCTTTTGAACATCAAATGAGGTCTTAGCTATGATTTATACACTTGATCTTTACATTAACATTAAGTTTAACATTCAATAACTATTAATTTTAAATAAAAACACGCTCGATGTATATTTGAGGTTATGTGTCAAACAGTAGGTACTAATTTGTTTACACCTTTGGCAATTTAAATTGACACAAACCAAAATAGAACTAGGCTCTCTAATAAATCCTTGTTGATCGTCTAAAACTCGACATTGACGAAAAACGCCTCGTTAAAGCTAAAAGTGAAAGCCATTAATTAAGAAATAAAACTTGTCCGCATGTTGTTCAACAACTGACCAATATAATTTGATTGTAAACGACAATTACATCGTAAGTCACGTAGTAAAGTACGCGTGAAAGAAAACACGTAAGGTAAACGTCCGAGTGCTCGTCGCTGTAGTATTTGTGCCCACAATTTGAATAGCAAATAACAAAATAAGATTAACATTACTTTTGTCACCATTTTATTTTAGCGATGAGAAAATGTTTGTGGCTTTCATATTTAACACGCCAATCTACACTAACCCCCTTACTAATAAACGTTGAGTAACGGTGGTATAGCTATACAATGTTTTGTCCTGATCTGTCATTGTGACATTTGAATTTGACAGTTAAGGACAAAACATTTGTATAGCTATAGCACTCTTACTCATTGTTTATTAGTAAGGGGGTAATATTATAAAAACCGGGCAAGAGCATGTCGGACCATGCTCAGTGTAGGGTTCCGAAGCCGTAACGACAAACACAAAAAACTATCTCAAAAATCAACATGTATGAAACAATTTTCTATTTAAAGTTATTTGGCGCTGTCTTAGATGATTTTTAGTAGGTATAAACACTTTAGTCGCCTGTATCTCAGGAACTAATCATGTCTACTTAGCCGTGATAGTTTTCCTTTAAAATTCGTTATATGCACTTTCGTTGAAGATTTTTTTCAGATTTTTAGCACTTGTAGTTTTGGCTGTAGGGGGGGGGGGACATTTGACTCTAACAAAAAATAGCGCTTTAAAGCTTAATATTTCATAAACGGATCCGTTAATCGAAAAATTGTTTTTATAAACCCGCAATATTTTTGAAAGACCTATCCAACGACACCCCACACTATGGGGTAGGCAAGAAAAAAAAAGACATCCCCACGTTACGTGTAGGGGAGGTGCATAAAAAAAAAAATTTCAAAATTTTATTTTACCACTTTGTTGGCGTGACTAATATGTACATTCATGCCAAATTACAGCTTTCTAGTACTATGAGTCTCTGAGCTAGACTGGGGACGGACGGACGGACGGACGGACATGGCGAAACTATAAGGGTTCCTAGTTTGACTACGGAACCCTAAAAAGGAAAGATTTGTATTTTTGTGTGTGGGTAATGAATAAACAAACTCATAAAGTACTGTGTCGATTTCAAAAATTATTTCACCATTAGTAAGCTACATTCACCCTGAGCGACATAGGCTATGTTTTATTTTTCTACATGGACGACGTCGCGCGCAGCAGCTAGTTTTTAAATAAAGAAAAGGACTGCCTGCAAAAACAGCTGACATTTACTCATACAATCCGATTGGCTAACACTTCTTTTCATTTCATTTGTGACGAATGGAACTGCAAATAATGATGGTCGAATTTTTAACGCAATTTAAATAAGCTTCGTAAATCTGGTTAGTGATTCTCTTGGTTTGTTTTATATTACACATGGGCCCTTTCGGATACACTTCAACCCTTTGGGATTTTGTTTTGCAATTACCCTCTTACACACTCATCTGTTCGAATGTGGAGGTTTCCTGACGATGTTTTTCCTTCACCGTAAGAGCATCAGATAACGCACTTAAGTTAGAAAAACTCACCAGTGTTAATTTGGGACCCATTTTAAGGAAAATATGCATGACGTCGTCAGTGTTATCAGAGATGTCAAGTCATTTGTAACTTTTAGGCAACAACGTTATTGTTCACACACTCAGCTGTTCGAATGTGCAGGTTTCCTATTTCCTTCACCGTAAGTGCATCGGGTAATTAATGCACTTGAGTTAGAAAAACTCAATGGTACATGGTGACCGCGGGGATTCGAACTCGGTACCTTACGATCACGAGTCGACCCTCTAGGCCACATAAAATAATCATACATGTTGGTCAAAGCATGAAAAATGTTTTACAGTTCGATGTATTCGAAAGATATGTAGAATATACTAATTTAAATTTATCAACAATAATTTAACCCAATAACAATCAATCAACAACCCTCCAGGTGTTAAACGCCGAGGCGTGACATAAGAAATACTCGTTATCTCAAGATAGCAATTTATAAAGCCCTTATACAGCTACGCGAGTAAAAAGTCGCTACGGGCACATAATCTGACTTATCAAGGTTGTATTAAGGCTGTGTAAATAAAATAAATCTCACCTTCAGTGATGCATGCCTCTTGAGATCGCACTTGGAGTAATTTATTGGTTTCACGGCTTTTATCTTACGGGGTAGGCATTTGACAACTGTCACGGCCTAGTTTGCGGTTACTTTTTTTATAGCGCCTCGAAGTGATGTAGGAATGAGACGCAAATTATTTACTAGTGAAATAAATCGTTTTAAGGACGAATAAGAGCTTAAATTTTACAGCCTCCACAGTGTTTGCATTGTTGTGTTTCGGTGTGGGGATAACACAGCTGATGAAATTACTGGCATAGATGCATTCCATCTTAGTCTTTAGGGTTGGCAACGCAGTCTTGAGTTTTTTTAGATGAACCATAAAGGTAGCCTATGTGCTTGTTGGCCGTTACAATGCCTTACTAACAACAACCATTTTTATAGCATTCTTCTACAGGCGTTTTACAAGCCACTTTGGCCTTGTAAGGTGAAACTGTGGAACAAACTGCCCTTTGCAGTATTTCCTAACAGTTATGGTCCTCAAGAAAAGAGCTTTAATTTCCCTAAAAGGCCAGCAATAGCCTACCGACAAGTCCTTAGTTTCTTGTCTGTATGGACGGTAATGATAAAATAAAGTAACGTCACGGAATATAGGGGTGTTATTCTCTCAAAAACAACGCACGGTCGGACGGACGAGCGAAATCGCAGCGGCGAGTTTAAGTAGTCCCGTCCCGTCAGAGTGAACAAAACACATTTTAGCGCGTGCATTTTCCATTAAGCAGCCTTATACTCGTACGTTCGATTCATCGACAGAAACCATGCTGCTATATTGAAAATGTACGCGCAAAAATATGACATGTTTTGTTCGCACTGACGGGACTACTTAAACTCGCCGCTTGGACATTCACTCGTCCGTCCGTCCGACCGTCGTTGTTGAGAGAATCACTACCCAGTATGCAATACTGAAGGCGTACTTCCTAACGAAACAACAACGTTTAGATAGGTCGTTTAGATAGATCCTATTTGTTTTCTTTTCTACCACATAATTTGTATTCATTCGGAGGTAACTCCCACACAAAAGTCACCCTTGGTGACTTTTGTGTGGGATACTTGTATACTTGTATAACCAAACTAATCTATATGCCATTAATGATTATTTACTCCATAATTACGTACGTTTGGGATCAAAAAAGGTCACTTTAAGTATTTATTTATGCACTTGATCATTACTTACATATTAAGTTTAAGACTAATTTACTAAATTAATTATGTTTCTATGTAAAAATCACACACGATAAAAAATTGAGGTTATGTGTCAGACGCTACTACTAATTGGTTTACATAATTTGCTTATTTGAATTAGTACACTCGGCCATAAATGTAGTCTACCACTCTATGGTAGAAGTTTATTTGTACGTCATTATAATAATATATCAAGTTCGACTTTACCTTGCAATCATATTATGACAGTGACAAGTGTCAACCTTAGCGATAACTAGATCTCACAGAAACTTTTGTCAAAACTGGTAACGGCGAGTCAAAATAAATAATAAGGTATTTTATATTGTTTTAATGTTAGTCTAAAAAATTACTAATCGTGAATAATAAAATTTAAGAACGTAATACAACTACAGACATTAACGCGCTATGAGTTGTGCTAGTAGCGCTTTACGATTAGTCGTATAACGGTGCTTAAAAGCCTTTGTAATAATGCCAGATGACATCCTTATAAAGCCTTAACCTATTTAAAAATAATATTACTACTCAATTGGTTTTCAAAAACATAAAAATTCAAAGTGCTTCTTAAGTATGTCGTTAAACATTTAACTAAGGGAAAAAATTGCAAATTGGTTCATTTGTTTTTATAAAGGGTGGCCTTCCATTCGACGATGCACGTGATGCGTTTTGCTTCTTTTTTTATGCAATTTGCCTCTAGTTTGTACTCCGGAGCGTTCTGATAAGTTGTTAAACACGATTATAGGCCAGTCTATTGTTAATTTATTATGTTTGCGATGGGTGTAATTACTCTTAGTTTTATCAGATTTGTTTATTAACCGTTTAAATGACCATAAAGTACAGTAAAGGGTATCTAAAATACTCTTATAAAAAGTAATACAATTGAAATTGAATATTACAAAAACTCGAATTCGGTTGCATCAGCTTTTAAAAAAAAGTGAGAAGCTCCAATGGGAGACATCTGAATGGATCATTAAAGAAAAAATAGAGCTTTTTGTCCTAAAGAAAACGACAGATCGAACTAAATAACAAGAAAAAAAAAAACTCCTTCCCTTACCTAATCATGTCAATCATGACACAAGTTTTATGAAAAAAAATGTTGTTAGATGGTGGAAGAACTGGGATTTTTTTTGTTTTTTATTTTACCAAAACTATCGATTTTCTCTCACACTGTAATAATTCAAAAAAAAAATCAATTAATCTAGCTTTTTAAATTAGTAATTATCAAATTTACGGAGCTGCATGGATTCCAGTAGCAGCCATCACTGAGTAACCTATGTCGTCGTTCCATTCCACCCTGTATAATAATATGTACTTTATAACGTAAGGGACATGACAGGTACCTAGGGGCATGTTTTCTTTAGCAATAACTTAGCATGATCACTGAATAAATTACTATTCTCGTGTGAATATCGCCATAGATCCTAATAATTACTAAGCCTAAAGCAATATTGTTATAAATGCTGTTGACCTATTGGAGATATAAATTTTAATTGTAATAATTCTTGATATAATTTATTGATAGGGTTAAAGGGTCAACCTGTGTATTATGAATGGTATGTAAACAGTTTCACAATAATTACTCTTATATGTTTTTCTTGTGACTGTAGGGATGAGATAGATAGATAGATTTATTTATTTCAATTTGAAAATTTACATGTAATTTTTTAAACTAAAATACCATGTATTCACAAAAAGATCGTCAGAGTATATAAGAATAATAATAAAATAAATAATAGCCAAATTATAATAAAGTGCAAAACTAAAACAATAGAAATAATATGGAACAAAAATTATATATTATTATTATTATTGTATTTTGTTCCATCTGTTGTTTTGTGTAATGTGACATGCAATAAATATTTTGACTTTTTTGACTTTTGAATAATAATTAAAATGAGTAAAATGTGTCAAAATAATTCATAAAAGCTAGAGAATCCTAGATATAGATTGAGTAAGGAGGTTAATTGATTTCTAGATTGAAACATCATATTTTATAACATGTGAATTTATTAAAACATCATATTCTTCTATGCGAATAATAGTTGTATGTACATATACATATATATTTTTAATCACGTTCTCAAAAACGGCTCTAACGATTTCAATGACATTTGCAATACGGGGTTTAACGGGGGCGAAAAATCGATCAGTCTAGTTGTCATGTTCGGGAAAATCTTCGACGTTTAAAAAATAAGTAAATGCAATCTGGAGAATAAAGGCGTGTAGATTTTTTGGATACTCAAATGTTATCATAATATAGTTGACGTACCTTTGCCTCTTTCTAGCACAATAGTTTATATAAATAACTATTACTTACTTTATATTGTTTTTTATCAAAAATCTTTTTGTATCGTAAAAGCTACATCCGTTCATTTTTTTGTGTTTAATACCAAACAAAATGTTGAATTTTATTCTCAATGACTAAAAATATAACAAAAGAAACCAACATCATCAAAATGCCGCAAGCCAATCTCAATCGCAGAAAAAACACGAAAAAAATACCTTATACTTACAATGTTGCTGTTAAAATTACACAAACCCCTCTAGAAATTGCTCTATAAGTCTTAAAATTAATGTAATTATGCCTGCATTGTAATTGATTTTACAAAGCTCTGAGGCATTTTGAACTATTAAACCAACCAAGTTCCAAAGAGTGAGACAGCTGCATAACTACTATAACTATGTCCTTTTCGTTCACTAGAACTTTAAGAAGTAAAAAAACAGGACCCCCTGTATAAGCTGTCCGGTGTTTTTACAGAACTGTGGTTAGCGTGTCGTAGGGTGACAAGAAAGACAAGAGGATAATTCTGCCTTTCTAAATAAAAAGGACGTATGTGCAATTTTATAGTCAAAGCAAATTGAACCCCCCTGTTTTAAGAAATAAGGTCACTAATGCATTCGCGGTTCTGTGAGACACGCCATTTTTTTTCTAAAGATGGCAGTTTTATAATTAGGGCCACATTGGGATTGTTGTTAAGAAGTCAAGCGTCGTTATAGATGCTAGGTATTAAGTTAAAATTGGTTTTAACTTCGTTATTGAAACGATTAAAAGTGAAATGGTTTTTTTACGACTCATACTCTGAAAATAGGCCATTGTTTATCTTAGGAGCGGGTTGAAAGTGATACATGTCGATCCAAGGGAAGAAAAGTAATTGCATGTTTAAATAAAGTACCAGGAGCGCAGCGGTAATTAGGAGGTGCGTAGCACAACTTAGATCGCAGGCGGTGCGGCGCACCGTCGGGCGGGCACACGACACAGCGCGGATGTCCCCTACACATCACAGAAATGTACTTTTAATGTTTATGCGCTCCTAGTATTTGACGTTATAATTTTTTCTCAAATATGTTATAAATTACCATTTCTTTTTACTTTCCTCATAATCGAAATGATAACTAGAGTGTCTCGGTTGAAAGTATCAATTGCACCATCGGACTATAGGCGCACTCGCCATCGCTCGTGCAGCCTAAATATCTCGAGCTGCAATAGATCATTTTCATCCCTTGGTTAGCAATCTACTTTTTTTGTATCAGCCTTTTTACTTTTAAATCGGAGGATACACTTCGTTTGATATAATTTGCTTAGTCATAATATTCAAAAACAACTTTCATAAGAGGGTTTTTTGTAAAGTATGCAATAAGATATGGTTTTAATAGATGTTATTTCTCTATAAGGTATACATTTAATTTAGAAACTTAAGTATTATTAACTTACCGTTAAAATTTCTTGCCAATCACGTTTCACTTAGTCTGAAACAAAAAAAAACATTATTAAATATAAAACGTGCTTACTATAATTTAATAATTTAGTATACATACGGACAAATAAACTAGTTCAATTTACGAACACCCTTAAACAGTGTTCGGCGAAAGGTTAGTAGGAAATATAATGGTAACAATCGAAATAAGTAGACCACCACCACGACTTTAGTATAACTTTTTGGCCAAATTTGAGTAAAGCTTTATAGTTTGTACCAATTATACAGGCGGCCCAGTTTCGCTCTCATTAATATTTCACAACTTTAGTATGACTCTTTGGTGAAATTTACTAAAATTTCACCAAAAAGTTTTAAAGTTTGTACCGATTATACAGGCGGTCCAAGTTTCGCTCTCATTAATGTTTGTATTATGCCGCCAGCTTTTTGAGAATGATGGCCAATGGTAGCAGTAAATTAGATTAGTGTATTTTATAATTAATATGTAATAGCGCCCTATCCTCGTTTTCCTTCGGTTTAAGTGGATTTTCTGTAACACGCGTACATAAACCAGAATTCATATTATTGTAGGTATTTAATTTTTTATTTTTTTTATTTTTGACACCTTCCATCGCCATTCTCTTCCTGGTCTCACTGAAAACCAGCGTCTCTGGATGTGTTTATCACATTCAGAGGCATAAAGCTGAGCGGAGACCATTTTGGCCGTTAAGACTTTTTTTATGATTTCAAACTGTTTTTTTTTTATGTGCCAAATAAATCATTTTTCATTTCATTTCATTTCATTATACATAAAAACCTTTCATATAAAATTATCTAACTGTGGTTTTGGAGCTGTGATCCTTAGGAATCAATATATTTGTAAATGTATTTTCCTTTGTAATAAATAAATATTTAAAGATCAAGATTTTATTTTTAATTTTATTTTTAACTAGTTTTTATTTTATTTCAAATCTAATAAACATCTTCACACCTTACTTCCCATCACGGTTAAGCAATCCGTTTTCTAACATATTTTTTTACAAACTTCAATGTGTATAATTCGTAACACTTCCATCGCATTAACACAGCTGTATCGCAAATTAAGTACACAATTACTTTCGTTTCAGAGAAAAAACCACTCCTAATGCTGAGAACTAAATTTTAGGTTCGTATTTGCATACCTACAGGCTGTTCCAACAAAATTTTAACTAAGGTATACAGGCTGTTTAAGTAAAATTCTAACTAAAGTAAAGGCGAATGCGTCCATCATGTATTTATTTCTATAATACTTGCCTAAAACCTGTTTTTTTTTAGTATTTTTTATTGCGTATTTTTATATATGTCGTTTTAGATTAACAATTCATGTAAAATACTGAGAGCGTATTAATAACATTATGCGGTTTTTTACTTTTGGTGTCATTATTTTATAAACCTAACTAAACTATCATGCAAGCGAGCTTATACGAGCAAGCTGACTCGATGATTAAGCTACTAAATTAAGAATGCACGCCACAAAATATTGTTTGTACGCTAAAAAACTAAAACTTGTCGGTTAATAATTCGTCCATCGAGTTGGAAACTTAATTACGAATCACCTAGCAACTCAACCATTTTTTATTTCTTGTATTTCAAGCAAGCCTTAACAATTCGTCGACACCCCTAGCTAGGTAATTAATGGTATTACCTACTTACATTCTTAATGCTATGGTTACTTATGTGATGTATTATGCTCAGTTATAGGCAGTGAAAGAGACACAGTCATAGTAGTCATATAGCCGCGTCCCTTTTGCTCCCTGGAACTTGACAAGTGTTATGAACTGGTCGGGCTTTATAGCCCAGAGGCTTTGTCAACTGCCTTATTTCTAGAAAAGGCGTTGTTCTTGTCTTTTTACTGTTTCCTGTACTTGACACGGTAATATAGTTTAATAACTTAATGACACATTTTGTTTAGCTTTGCTTTCGTTTCCAGAGGGCCGAGTATGGCTGCGTCTATATCGCGTGTCAAATGTGGATAAAGCATCCGTCACTCTCGTGCTTATTTACGTGTTAGAAAGTGACGGATGCTTTATCCGAACTTTGTCACGCTAGAAACGCAGCCATTATTAGGGCCCTGTAACTGGTTTTTTGTTTCGAGCTGCCATTTTAATTATTTTTGCCTTGATACTTCCCAGAAATATGTTGTCAAATTGGAAAATAATTAGTTGATTGAATTTTGATTTACTTACGATTGTAAATTTATGGTAGTCACTTTGATGGTAATATCATGGATAAAACAATAAACAAATGAGAGTTATATACAGATATTAAACAAATAACGTAGTTGTTTAGGTGATTGAATTAAGGTACCGAGTTAAAATCCCAGCAGTCTCCATCAAGTTCTTCAAACCTAAATAATAATGTATGTATGTATGTAAACTCTTTATTGCACAATATAAAAAAACAATTATAAGTAAATTTGGGTAAATAATTCATTATTATTTTTTATTTATTTTATTTTTTTATTCATTTTTTTTTGGTTTATTATTTTTCGGGATAATAATCGGGTTCTTACTTTAGTTTAAAGATGTTGTTTTATGATATGGAGAATGCGGACGTAAGAGTAAGTAAGTAACAGGAAAAACAGGGGTGTTATTCTCTCAAAAACAACGGATGGTCAGACAAACGAGCGAAATCGCAGCGGCAAGTTTAAGTAGTCCCGTCAGAGTGAACAAAACACATTTTAGCGCGTGCATTTTCAATTAAGCAGCCTTTTGCGTTCGATCCATCGGCAGAGACCATGCTGCTGAATATAAAATGCACGCGCTAAAATATGTTTTGTTGGCACTGACGGGACTACTTAAACTCGCCGCTTGGACATTCACTCGTGGGTCCGTCCGACCGTCGTTCTTGAGAGAATCACTACTCGGAAAGTTTCTACAGGCTGTTATTAAATATGCTTCTGTAAAAGATGCGATAAGATAAAATAAAACATTCTGTATAATCTTCACGTGCATGTTGCGCAAGATAAAAACAGATTTTTAACGAAGTTAGTATAAAACATTTGTCTCATTATAATAATTAAGTTAAAATTTTGCCAGATTTTGCGCTAGTTTAAGAGATAAGCCCGAAGTGTGAACGCACGAATCGCATGATACATCCAATTCGAGGGAACCAGACTGGAACTTAACAGTAACAACGAAGTACTTGACAAACGGACTTAATTCTTTGTATAACGTTTGTATGCATTCTTTTGTTAATTATGGGCGCTTGTTTTAATTATAATTATAACGGTAATTTGATTAATTGTTTTGGTCTCACTGTTGTGGACATGACAATATGACTAACCTGTACATGTTTTATAAAATTAATCACAAAGAGAGTAACTGGAAGAGATCCCTCAAAGGGATAAGTTCGCCTTTGTACATAGCTTTTATGTTTCTGTTTCTTTTTTAGTTCGTTATTTTCTGTTTATGCAATAAAGAGTTTACATACTTAGTCATAGTCATAGTCATATCATTTATTGAATCAGTTTTTTTTTGTGCCATGAAAAAGGTGAACCACTACACAGGCCATCTGATGGTTAGCTCTCTAGTATCTGAAACCCAAAGATATTTGAAATCTGCAGATTGTAATCCTAAGACTGCACGGGCACTTTTACACGTTAAAAATCTACCAGCGCTTCCCAAGAAGAGACCACTGCTGAGAAGAAATGCCGTAAAAAACTCAAAAGTCAGCCATTTTTTATTTATATTAAGCTATAAAACATTAAATTAAATATATTACCAAATCGCATGCGTAGTTCAGCTGGAAGATAATATGCCGAAAATATTCCAAAGAAATAGAGGCAGAAAAAAAAAGAACAATAAAACACCTACCTAAATATGTGTATATAAGACGGTGTAAAACGACCATATAAAAGTTTCAATATGTCTTCCTGCCCCAACCACGTCCCCTAATTTAAGTTAAAAAATCATCTTTTTCAGTAAATTCTGTTTTTAGTATTTGTTGTTATAGCGGCAAAATAATTATACCATCTGTCATAATTTCAATTGTCTACCTATCCGGTGACAGACAGATGGACGGACGGACAGTAGAGTCTTAGTACTATTACTACCCGTTTTTACCCTTTGGATCCGGAACCCTAAAAACACTGCTATTTAATTAGCGTAAAATCGTCAGCTGGTCGTGGTTGTATCGTTCCCGTATCGTATAAAAACAAACCAGAAGAATGCATGTTGCATCACTCCTAATCTTGTTATAGAATTTAATCTGTATTGACAAACGGATTTAACCTTAACCGGCAGTTAAAGCAGTGCTATGCTTTAGATTTAAAAATACCACAGGAACTGGAAGTGATAATACTTTGTGGTTTTCCGTTTGTGCAATAAAAAAGTTTAATAAATACAGGGTGATGGAACCATTGATTCTTATTTTACAGAAGATAAAGGGTATTTGTTTTGCTAAAATTAATTAAGGACTTTAACCAGCTTTTAATTTAACCGGTTATTAATCGTTTTTGTATGAAAATAACCGGTTAAAACCGGTTATTTTCATTCCCTATTTAGGATTGTATGAAATTTAACCTAAGAGTGAAGTGTCCATTACTGGTGTATCTCATCTAAAAGTGTCCAGTTAAGGGGTGTTCAGTTTCTTGTTGGCGACCTCAACCGCAATTTTAAATAATCTTGATTTTTCATCCTCCAAAGGTTTAAGTAGCCTAGGTATTTATGAGTCAAAATAATATTATACCTACTCGTATAGAGAAGAGTACTTCAATTATACCTAATTATAGTTCGCATTGCTCAACCTTAAAAGCGTTAATCGTTTGAACGTAGCTAGTGCTCAAAAGCGATAACACGGCCGTACCGACCGATAGTATGCCAAGAAATTTAATCTAAACTTGTAGCAAAATAAAACTATAACTATTTAAAGCTGATGAAGATGTTAGTAAGTTTTTTTTTCTCGCTTTAGTATTCAGTGGAGGCAAAGCTATATTCGTAAGCAGCGGCCAGTTAGCCGAGATGATTGTTGGAATGATAAACTAAAACTGACAGATCGTTTAAAATGCTTCAAATCTTCATTCGATACGTCAACGGTTACACTACCTACTAAGTTATTTGGGTAAGGCCACGGAGCGTTCGAACCGCCCCCGCGAGAGTGTTACCAAAACAATACATGTAACATTACAAAAAGCATTTATTTTCCAGGTATTATGTAAGAACCTAATCATAACTACCTATTGTAATTAAAAATAAATGCCACAGACATAAATCTTTGTCTATTTTGGTAACACACAAGACAGGGCGGTTCGAACGCCCCGTGGCCTTACCCATTTGTATTACGACATACATTATTTAGGGTCCATATTGGCTCATATAAAATAGCTCTTTCGATTTTTTTGTACAAATAACGATTTGTTACTCCGAAAAAATTTGTACATAATTTTATAAGTCATAATTATCGCAACTCATAATGCATTTATTCAAAAAACTGTTACTTTTTTAGATTTTTAGAAATCTAACCTAACCTAACCTAATTTTATCTACGCTTAACATATTTAAGAAATTCTGAAAAGTGTACGGTTCCATGAATATTGGCGATATAAGTTCAGATGATTATAAGTTGCGACCTTGAGTATTTAAAAAAAAATGAAGAGTATGAAGAAAGATTATTAGGTTGTAAAATTATATGAGATACATTTTCTGACTTCCAATAATCTAATTTGCAATTTTACATGAACGTTGGCGCACCCCATTATTTTTGATAAAGTGGCGTAAGTAACAATAATAAATTCAGTATTCTTAACTTTATGTGCACGTGTCAAAGTTTAGTATATATTAACTTCGGTATGACGTTTAAATTCATAAATTTAGTTATTTTTATGAATGTGTCAGGTATGCAGTTTTAGTTGAAGATTTTTGCTTCCGTGCTATTAATTATTGTAATGATTTATATGAATATAAAACGTAATGATAAAATCTAAGCACTTTTTTAACATTTCAATTAGATTCAACTCTACAGGGATATCCGGTAATTACTTAATAAATGACTAAATTAGCACTTGCAAATCATTTATTAGAGCACATACTAAAACTTAATACAGATAAAAGTTTTTTTACTAGATATGTAACATAATATTACATACATACATACATAAGCTCACGCCTTTATTCCCAGAGTGGGGTAGGCAGAGCTACAGAATTACTAACAACTCTAAAAACTTGTTAATAATTCTGTAACCACATTTTGCACAATTAGGCTAAGATGTTTACCAGTGTATTAGTAACATAATATTAAGTTTCGTTGACAAAAACACACACTACAACACAACAAACATGGTAAAAAAAAATAGAAACAAGGTTAGAGCAAAGATAGAATCATAGCACTGTTATTTACATTATTAATAAATGGGACACCCTCTGTGGCTTTCGACACAATATATCAATCGGGCCCAGTCAATTCATACACCAGGCAATAAAATCAGCCGCGCGCAAACTTGTGACAAAATTAATTCAAACGTCCCATTGAAAAGTCTGTATACACTTCATTCTATTGGAGCCATTGCAAAATATAGCTCGGGAGATTGTCGTTCGATTTCAAATTGTATATGCGATTATAAATTCAGAAATGTCTACCCATTTTCTAATCAGTTTTTTTTAAATTAAAAATGGCGTCGCAGGTTGTCGCCTACAGGTTGATTTAATTTTAATGCTAGTATTTTTTGATGTTGTCTCGAGTTTTAAGCGTAAGGTAAGGTTTTAGCGACTTAAGACTGCGCCGAGCGTACGCCGGATGTACAGTGGCGCCCTCATTACTTTTATCGTTTTCTAATTAACTAAAGAATTTCCTTGGAACCAAACAAAATGTGTTTGTAGCGCAAGTATAAACACAACTTATAGGGTACATATATCAATAGTTTAATAACAATTCACCTTCGAGTTATTAACTTAACGAAAAAAAGTGGCCACCTTTTCCCGTTAACCTGACTACTCAAAGGGTAATTGTTATTAAAGTTTGTTACGTATCCCACAAATTGTGTTTATACTTGCGCTACAAACACATTTTGTTTGGTTCCAAGGAAATTCTTTAGTTAATTAGAAAACCCAATAATAGTAATGAGGGCGCCACTGGACGCTCGGCGTTTGCTCGGCGCAGTCTTAACAAATGAGATAAAGATAGGATAAAATAATTATTTTTTTATTCAGTCGGTAAGTAGGCCGCTCGGGCACTTTTACATTTCCAAAATCTACCAGCGCTTCTAAAGAGCAGACCACTTTCTTCCGATGGATCGAACGTATAAGGCTGCTTAATTGAAAGTGTTTTGTTCGCTCTGACGGGACTACCTAAACTCGCCGCTGCGATTTCGCTCGTTCGTCCGCCCGTCCGTTGTTTTTGAGAGAATAACACCCCAGCATAACTTTTATACAGTTCGTTACCATAGTGGATTATGTGGAACAGGCTTGTTTGAATATTCAGTGCGTTTGCATTTCCAATAACATGGAAGAAGTGATTGCATTGTATTTTATGAATATTGGACTAAACTAATTATATAAATGGACTGGTTAGAAAGTGTTCTAAGCTTTACAAATTTAATATTGACTAACTATGTTGAACACCTATATATAACACATTAAAAAAAACAATGACCTGGTTATATTTGTACAGTTACCGAGATTAAGTTATTTTTTTTATTTTATATAAGTCTCTCGTTACCTTTCATGCAATGTTATTAAGGCTATATATTATTATCAATTTCTTGCAGCACGTCAAGTCATTTCACAACTCAAAACATATTCTAAAGCTTGTAAAATAGGTCATCTCCTATAAACTTACACCTGTAAATGAATAAAAACATATTTACTGTTTCTAAACGAGACGTTCTTTTTACAGAACCCATTCCATTCAACAATTTATTCGTACTCTGTACGAGTTGCGCACTAACCGAGTCTGTTTGCTATTTTATTTTTCATTCTTACGCATAGAGTTGTCACAAAGCGTCGGTATAGTCAAAAAGGATAAAGGACATAAATCAGTGAGACGCAACAATAGAGAAAACTCCACCTCCTGCGAGAAAATAACAGTAACCTGTATAACAATAGTAAGTTCTTGCTTTGGACGTAAAGTGGTTTATATCTTAGCAAGTAGTCCGCTTAAATAAATTTAGGGTTAGTGAAATATTCTGCAGTTGCTAAGTCGTTTTTTACATTTACAATTTCATTTTGATTTCCCGTTGGTTGGTGTTTATTGAAGGAACACCATCTATGATATCCAACAGTCTACTATTGTATAGGTACCTCTATTATCACTGACGATCTGTTCTCGTTGGTAAGTATCCCTGCCATGGACCTAGTGGTATTGGGTTCCAATCCCGGTAAGGGTAGATATTTGAGTGATGAGCGTGAATATTTGTTCCTGAGTCATGGATGTTTTCTATGTATTTAAGTATATATTTCTCTATGAAGTATTTATTTCGCTGTCTAGTACCCATAGTATAAGCCTAGACCTTAGTTTGGGACATAGGTCAATTGGTGTGTGACATTGTCCCCCTGATATTTATTTATATTTTAAAACAAAGTCCTTCTGTTTCTATCTGTATTTGTGTCATACATTCTGGATTATGTACAGGTGTTACAGTTTCACATAAACCAAATCGAAGCGAGGGTCGGTCGCTTGTACAAAAATTGAGGCAATGCAAGTAAACAATCAAAAAATTTGTATTGCAAAAGAGGTTTAAAAGTCAAGACAGGTTTCCCAGAAAAAAAAACACACCTGTATATAATTTTCACTAGATCAGTCTATATATTGTTGTCGAAAATCATATTTTACATATATTTAGATAGTTTCTCTATCTTTGCTCCGTGTGTGGTCTGGTGCAGACTGCATTGTGTTGCAGGCGGGGCGCTGCACGGATTACGTGGACTATAAGTTGCACCGGGACTGCGGATGCATTTGATGACACGGCATTAGATTTAGTGTTTAAGGGGACATTTAGATTTATTTAGACTTTAGTAAAGGAAAGAACACGCTTCCATAGTCATAATTGATTGGAATATTCGTGACACTGGGGTGTTATTCTCTCAAAAACAACGGACGGGCGGACGAGCAGTGGCGAGTTTAGGTAGTCCCGTCAGAGCGAACAAAACCTATTTTAGCGTGTGCATTTTTAATTAAGCAGCCTTATACGTTCGATCCATCCAATGTTATTGCTATTAGATATGTCAAGTCATTTGTAACTTTTAGGAAACGACGTTATTGTTGTAGAATGTCAGATTGACTTTGGACCTGAGGTGGAGAACAAATTTATTTATACTTCCTAGTTCTTTGCCCATAGTAGTTACATGCTCTAGGTTCTAAATATTTATTCCTTACCCCTAGCCTAAGCTTACGGCTATATGTTTTAGGTGTTTTAAATTCAGGGTTCTTAAACTGTTCTAACGCTAATATATACCTAAGTTTCTCTTTAACAGGAAGTATTTTACAGGTCTTAAATAAAATATTATAATTATTATTACACTTCTTTTTCGTTTTCCTGTCTACTAACATTTTAATTATCCTGAGCTGTAAATTCAAAATTTTATCGAGATGACTTCGAAAAGTACGTCCATAGGCTATTATGCCATAACTTAAGATTGGATCGGCAAGTGCATGGTACAGAGCATACAATACAGGTTTACTGACTCTAAATTTAAGATTGTTAAATTTACATAAAACAGCTCTAAGTTTATTACAGACAATGTCAACATGTGGTTTCCAATTAAAGTTACAATCTATAGTCAACCCAAGGTATTTATACTCGGTAACAAACTCAACAATATCACAACTACACCCAGCCAAATTTCTATGGAGACAATCGTACGTATGACCATAAATGTTGATATTATCATTTGTTTTTTTCATATACGGTGAATGAATCAACATACATTTAGTCTTGGCTACATTTAGCAAAATGCCGTTATCATGTGACCACTTAAGTATACTTATAAAATCGTCTTGTATTTTCTCCTGTATGACACTCGGATCTCTATTAGCATACACCAGGCACGTGTCATCCGCATACATGTACACACTACAGTGCTTGACAACTCTGCATATGCTATTTACGTGCATGATGTAGCCGACAGGTCCGTACACTGATCCAGTTGGCACTCCATACCTGATATCTGCCTCTTCCCCGGTTTCCCCCTTGATGCTCGTACGCAGCGTTCGGTTTTCCAAATAGCTACGGAACCACTGACTCATTGGACCCCGGATCCCACTCTCATGCATAGCATTAAGTAACAATTCGTGGTCCAATGTGTCAAAGGCTTTTTTGAAATCAATGAACAAGGCTACAACAAACTGCCGGTTATTTAGTTTATCGTTTATATCGTCTACAAACTGCGAAAATGCAGTCGATGTACTCCTTGCTATTCTGAAACCATGTTGTTCATTGGATATGGCATTTGACTTTTCTAGAAAAACTTTTATCCTATTAACAATCACTTTTTCAACAATTTTATTTACCACTGACAAGATGGCTACCGGCCTGTAATGCAATGAGGAACATTTGAGTATTATTGCAGTCTACATAGGACCATAGTTGTGTAGTTTTACGGTACATAGATTCTTACATTGATCTACTTATCCACGAATACCCAATATTCAGGTAGACATAGTGGTAACTCACCATTCTAAGTTTACGATTTAAGACGTAAAACGACCTCTTATCCTAGGAAAGTGACATGTTTAAAGGTTTTGATAATTGTACCCGGATACATTATAATAATGTTTACTTTTTATTCCACAACTGAGGACACGTAATAGTCTATTATTACTAACATGCGAAATGTGTTTTTTTACAACTAAATTAAACCGTAATATTTCCGTTCGACTTATCGTCTTAATGCAAAAAAAGTAGCGATCCAATAATTACAGAGTATTAATACTTACTGGTTAGCCTAATGACGGCAATAAATATTCATTAATGAATCAATTAAAACAATAATAAGCTAATTATACAATCACCTGCAATAGACCTGCAATGAGACTAGAACGCATTCGACATGCTACTTTATTTTAATTAACGGTCATAATTGTGTTTACGTTTTGTAGCAGTTTTAAATCAAAGTCTATGTGAATACAAATTAGACATATTGGTACACACGTAACATTTATACAGGATGATTGGTAAATTGATGCATTCTTTTTAATCGAGTGAAGAACTGGTTTATGTTAATAAATGTGGTGTAGTATAAGTATGTCCGTAAAGGTTTTGTTTTTAGCTAATATTTTATAATGTTGTTATAGAAAAAGAAAAAAAAGTTATTTGGGAAATTTGTAATCCAATCTAAACTACTGCTTCAAAAAGTATAGGACTATATCATTGACGTTTCTATGTTTGTATATCTCACTGAATCGATAGTTAGCGAAAGCAAAATGTACGCTATATACTTTCATCCCACAGCCTAGGGTTGGCCATGTTATACGGTGGTAGGTATGACAGACTCTCTCCTCCCCCCACTATCGCACGAGAGTACATGGAGCAGCCTACCGTCTAAATCTCCGGTGTTTACTTCCACTACTGTTTTCAGGAGCACCATGCCTGATCGATTACTAACCTAACCTAACCCATATGTAAAAGTTCGCAGTACCTACACAATTCACAACAAAAAGTATGACAGATTTTTGGACATAGTACTACATGAAATCAGCGGAGATAGTGGACTCCGCAACAGAAATTTGCCAAAAAAACAATCCCCATGTATAAAACGAACGACAAAAACGCATTGTCTAATAATGAACGTGGAAATATGCGCTATTACACTGTTTGAAAAGCAACACTTTTGCAAAACAATATTTTGGCGTATACGTGTAATTTTCGCAAATTATATGCACGCGAGTGTTTATTTTTATTTTAGTGCCAGTCACCATCACGCGTCTAAGCGACATATAAACGTTTCTAACATAATAATGGTTTTTTGAACACTTTCTTCGACGAAAAAGTGTGAGCCCAACACTGCTCAAGGCAAAAAAGGCGGAAAAAACGTTAACTCAACTGACATTGCTCTTAGACGTACGGTCAGCAATGCAGTTTAATGTTTGATTTATTTTGAAGTATTCGTAGACTAACTAAATTAATACGATAATTCGAAGCATGCTGTATCTGTTATTTTTGGAGAAGTTGGCTTGGCTTGGATCTTATCTATTTGACCAAAAAAAATTAGTAATATTTATAACAACAAATACTATTTGTAAAACTTATACTTAAGCTGAATTAGAATTCAATATTCCATTTACACAAAGAAATCATTCTACAAATAACAAGGAAGATGCTTAAGTTTACAAAACCACGCTCTTAGGTATTATGCCGCGTTAAGTACCTACGACTTTGGTTAATTTTGCGTTGAATTATGGCCAACATTGAGACATGCACTAACATTCACTATATACGCACTGAGAGGTCAAGTTACACTCTCGCTTTACAACTAGTAGTAGTACATTTTTTCCTAGTATTTTTAGTAATTTAAAGATTGTTCTGCGGACGCCGCTGCCCGCCCACAGTCAATTATGTGTCTACTACAATTGAGTTCTTTTTACAAATTTAGTACGATTGTAGTTTTTTATTTCTCAAATTTAGTGGCCATTATAGTTTTCGCTTTCACTGTATACATCATGATGAGTTTTTACGTGTTGGAACATATAGAGGGTGATTTTATTATGAATGTAGTAAGATCATGTAACCTTACTAAGTTTTGATTTTATTTCAACTTCTAAATTAAATAGTGGTATAATTATTCTACACATGTAAACTATTTAATGCGCTTTTTTTGGATTTGAGATTAATTAATATATTAATTCAATATTTTATACCAACAAATATGAATAAACCTAAGTTATAGGTAAGCACCTTCTTTTTATCAAAGAAAACTATAGTAATATTTAATTACTAACTATACTAAACCACAGTATACCTTTACTAGGTCTTATTATGACAAACAACTTAACACTGCATTATAATGGTCTTATTAACCTTCTAGTTATTTATAACTTGCGCTGTTTTGCCGATCTCTTAAACTCGTTTCAGGGTTCAATTTAAATTGGAATAACTTCAACTTGCCAGTTAAAACTAACAGTAACGTTGTCAAGAAGATTTAGTTTGAAACGTAACAATTTTAGATGCTTTGATATAAATAACTAGCGACCCGCCCTCGCTTCGCTTCCGTTTATGTGAGGCTATCTAACACTAAATAATTTTTCAAATCGTACCAGTAGTTCCTGAGATTAGCGCGTTCAAGCAAACAAACTCTTCAGCTTTATAATATTAGTATAGATTAGGTTTTTATACTGGATGTTTTCGAAATAATTAATAAATATATAAAAAAATTTATAAGTTTTAAAGTACCTCTAGCAAGCCTTTGAATTTTCCTGTCAAATTTTGAATCATCAGCATCATCATACTAATTTAATAAAAATATTAAGAGAACGGAAACGGAATCAGTGTTCTGGTTAAAATTACCGTAATAAGTATTTCTACTGTCTTACCTACCTTTTAAAACTAAAATATATTAGCAACCCGCCCTCACTTCCTTTCAGTTTATGGGATTTTTCTGTACGTAGCACCCGTAAATAAACCAGAAGTTATAAACGGGTGCTTAACGATCGATATAAAAATATTTTCTATAATATCAGTCGATATAACGCTCATTTGATATAATAATTAAATCATATAACAACATTTAATATATTTAAATATGATATAATTATCATTTTATATAACGATCACTTGTTCTAAAAATATTTTATATAACATGCATTAAGTATAATGCATATTTACTATAATCAACTTATGATATAAAGCTATTTTCATATAAAGTACAGTTGGTATAAAAAAATATAGTAACCCCTATTGTCGAAGTTGTTGACCAAAAAAACACCCTGTATAGGTTAGGTTAGGTTAGAATTGTGTCAAGGCGCGAAGCGCCATAACTACGCGGAATAGGAGCTCCGCAAAGCGGAGCTCCGTCGACTTTGCCTCACTGTCAGCGTTGTACCAAAAAAACATGCGACAAAAAAGTTATTCCAAAGAAATATACTTAACAACTACCAGAAAAGTAGTTTAGGTTAGGTAAATAAAACGCAATTTGCACATTAATATATCTATTTATATATATTTTTTTTACTACCACTTGATAGTTATATAATATGATTTTTATACAAAATGATGATTATACCAAATGATGTTTATAATAAATAAACGATATACCAAATGATAATTATAGTAAATAAAAATAGATATTTTGATAATATACCAATCGTTTATTATATAAAATGAGTGATTATATCCTTTAAAATTATATCAAATGTTATTATATTAAATGAAATTATATTAATTATTTTTATAACGATCATTACACACCCGTTATAAACACAAAAACCTCCCGTAAAAATTATCTAACTGTTGGTTCTCGCATCAAGATATGTTGCGTGGTTTAGGAGACGTTAGCGAATATACAGACAGACAGACGCTTAAACGACTTTATTTTTACAACGTAAGTAGATTAAATCAGAGTAAGATAAACTTTGTTGTGCAATTATTTTATTTCGACATCGTCGTTGAAACGATATCGCGATAAAACTACAGGGTGCTACAAAAATCAATACTTTTTAAAGGAACCCACAATCTGCCTGGCCCACATTCTATTTTTCTTGACATCGCTCGGAGGTATGAACTAAATAAATGGCCACCGTTTAATCCTGCGTGCGCGCAGCATATTAACTAAGCAAAGAGGCATTATTGAATACCTGAGGCGCATGTTTGTGCTGTGTTGAAATGTCATAAGACTGTTGTTTTATATTGTGGCTCTAAAGGAATTTGGTCATTATTGGTCTGCCAGTTCTATTTTGGTCATGCTGAATAAATGTATTAATTGCAATAAAACTACTCTCGCAGATTATATCGCGAAAGACATTACCAACCTTACATTGGCGGTAAAGCTAGGCTTGATATAATATTAAAAAATAACTCACTGGTGTTCAGGCTGATGACTTTATACTGGCAGACTAGAATTGGGTAATATACGATCACGAGCGTTAATTTGGGACTCAATTCAAGAAAAATATGCTTGAAGTCAATGTCATTAGAGATGTCAAGTCATTTGTAACTTTTAAGAAACTCAACCTTATTGTTGTAGAATGTCAGATTGACTTTGGACCTAAGGTGGGTACTGAATTAAATCTCGTGACTGTACAACTATAATCATTTATCCATATTCGGATAATCCATTCGGATCGATGTTACCTGTTAAGGTTTTGTTATTTTAACTTTAATTTTCGAATCACCCTGTATTTTTATCAGATTTTAAAATTTGCCTATGCGTGATCACAATTTTTACTGTATTTCAAGATGTATTATATTTTAATCCAGAGAACATTTAAAATATACAAAACAAATAATTAACCATCGACAGAAACATTCACATTTTAGAAAAGGAATGTTATTCTCTCAAAAACAACGGACGGGCGGACGAACGAGCGAAATCGCAGCGGCGAGTTTAGATAGTTCCGTCAGAGCCAACAAAACACATTTTAGCGCGTGCATTTTCAATTAAGCAGCCTTATACGTTCGATCCATCGACAGAAACCATGCTGCTAAAGTGAAAACGCACGCGCTAAAATATGTTTTGTTCGCACTGACGGGACTACTTAAACTCGCCGCTTGGACATTCACTCGTCCGTCCGTCCGACCGCCGTTGTTCAGAGAACCACTTCCCTGGCGCCGTAAAGATAATACCTACTATTTCCCTCCAATAAACTATTCAATGTTCGCAACTGTTCGATCGATCACTATCTCAATATATCATCTGGTGTGATCTAATAGGAAAAATTACACTGTTCCAGGTTTAAATAGGCGTGGTTAGAGACGGTTTAGTAGAGGAAGCCATCAATATAACATAACCTATCTAACTAGTATATCAACCTGTTCCTAAACAGGTATACCTAGTATTTATAACAGATGTATATACTAGGTATTTGATGGGCCATAGACGGCAGATATTAAGATAAAGGCTTTTTGCTGATCGAGCCAGGTATATTAATTATATTGCGTCATAAAGCTCCGTTACCTTTTTAAGCTTCCTATTTGATATAATCGATCCGCTTACCTGTGATTTGTATGGAAATTTTACTCCTTGTGGAGCCCGTGGGAGCGTAAAATAAATGGCGTGTCGTATATCAAAGATTATGTTTTAAGTTAGGTACTGAACTGTTGCAGGTCTTAATAATTATTTAATACTGGCGGTGGGATAAATAAACTGTTATTTTTGGTTTGTCCCGTTCTTGAGCTTCTTAGGTGCATAATCAAAATAAAAAAAATAGATTTTAATTATAAAATAAATGTTTCGGTTAAAATTATTGCATGAAATTGTTTACGAATTAAGCTACATAATTTATTTTCTAAAAATATTTTTAAAAATAAAAATAAAAAATGTATAATAAATAATACCTTCCTTATTTTTAAAAAACCGTTTTATATAATCCTTACACCATAATAATGCATAAATTATGAATTATATTTGTTCACAGCTCTATCATACAATTTTGCAAAAATACCAAAGTTAAAATGAACATTTATATTAAAATTTCACATATAAACTAAACTTATAGACCGACAGATTATATTCTAAACACGGTTTTGTTTATACAAAACGGTAATTTTGGTATGAGAACTCATATAAATACGATATGACCTTTAAACATGGTTCACACGTAAACTTTTTAGTTGTGACTTAATTTCATCTTATAATGTTAATCATTTCCTTAAATCTGCCATTTATACATACTGTGTAATTATGCAATGAAGTTATTATTATTGTTGTAAGCCCAGAATGTCCCACTGCTGGGTAGTGATTCTGTAAACAACGCCGGTCGTGCGCACTGATATCCAAGCGGCGAGATTAAGTAGTCCCGTCAGTGCGAACAAAACACATTGTAGCGCGTGCATTTTCAATTTAGCAGCACGATGGGTCGAACGTATAAGGCTGCTTAATTGAAAATGCACGCGCTACAATGTGTTTTGTTCGCACTGACGGTACTACTTAATCTCGCCGCTTGGATATCAGTCCGCACGACCGGCGTTGTTTACAGAATCACTACCCTGGGTGCCAAAGAGCCCCCTTTCCACGTATTTCGCTTGAGGGCAATCTCCCGCCAATCGCGCTTAAAGGCTTCCAGCTCATCTCGCCATCAGGGGGGTTATTAAGACAAAGTTATGCAATTCTGTTTACGCTGAGAGAAAAGGACAGAGCTATATAACTGCCATAGCTCTGTCCCTGAAACTCACCGTAAAATGAACTGCATAGTTATGTCATAATAACCCCCTGCTCCGTGATCTGCCACGTCGTCGTATCCGATCTTGCGGTATTAAGAAAATAAATAAATTACTTCATTTAACACTTCCAGTTACTGCACAAGCATTCGACCCACTTGCTCGCAACAAGTCAAATTCTTACACGCACTTTGGTGTTTGACTGACAGAGGCTCGAGTTACCTAACTGATACGGCGCGGTCGTTTATCAAAATAAACTGCGTTTCACGCCTCTTTGAGCAGAGGTTTGAATGATAAGTTGTTAACTGGAGTGGTGATTAAATATTAAGTTTTAATTATTTTAGGTTCGGTTAATAGTTTAATGACGTAATGAAAAATTACAAAATTATTAAAGGTTCGAAATAAATAAGTAGCATATTTTAATAAATATTGAATAAGATAAGATATCTGATAAGTAAGATGTTTCGAGAACGAACTAAATACTACAAAGTATAAAACAAAGTCGCTTCCCGCTGTCTATCTGTCCCTATGTACGCTTAGATCTTTAAAACTACGCAACGGATTTTGATGCGCTTTTTTTAACAGATAGTGTGATTCAAGAGAAAGGTTTTTTAAATATGATAAATTCTGTTCTATGAACGGCTATTAGAGAAAACTCTCATAAACCAAAGCGAAGCGAGGGCGGGTCGCTAGTAATATTACAAATTATAAAGAGAGAACACAAACAAGATAAGTTAATTTGGCAGGTTTTTTACACCAAAGAACAAATCAAATTAAGTTAATATATTTAAAAAAGTTAAAACTACAATTTTAATGAGCCTACCAATATGGTCTTCACTGAACTGATGTGCCACAACGTTACCAGTTTCCTCAGGGTGGTTAAGTACAATGATTGACCTTTAAGCTACACAAAATAAAGTTAGGTTAACATGTCGACGCGCTGGCCTAGTTGGTAGTGAACCTGCCTACGAAGCTAGCGGTCCTGGGTTTAAATCCCGGTAATATCAGTGTGATGAGCGCAAATATTTGTTCCTGAGTCATAGATGTTTTCTATATATTTAAGTATATATTTCTCTATATAAGTATTTATATCGTGGTCTAGTACCCATAATACAAGCCTTGAGCTTAGTTTGGGACTAGGTCAATTGGTGTGACATTGTCCCCTGATATCTATTATTTATTATTATTATTATAACCTAAAAAAGTCAAAGTTTATTCACAAAAGATAATCTGTATCTCCCTAAGCGCTAAAATATACTCTCGTATCAACCACCGCACAAAAGCCCTTTCGCTATCAAAACGACGTATGAGATACTCTTTCTCCAGTTAAAATCTTTTAAAAGCACTTAATGTTGATTGATGAGGCCTAGTTAAAGTCCATGTAATATCGAGCTTCATGCATCTAGCGCGCATGCGTAATGGCTATAATTAGCCTCATCCTAGAGATTAATTAGCCACTTGAGGCTTAGATAAAACTAAGGACGCTAGATCTAATTCAACTAGCTAGTATTTTTTACGAGTGAGATTTGATAAATTGGTAGTATTTTTACTTGGTAAAAATACTTGGCTTTTGATATTGAAAGTTATATAGAAAAGATAATTTTTAATATTTAATAAAATTGTTTAATTGTTTCCATTTCATTAACAATCAAAAAACATTTGTTGCATAAATTATTTATATGATTAACTGAACATATAGAAAGCAAGTTAGAAATGTAATGGTTTAGTTCGTTTTGGTAGAAAAAGATTGCAATTCTAACAGACTACTACAACGTACCTAATTTTTTTGTGAATTAAATAAGTGCATAACTAAAGAAAAATAAATTTATACAAATAATATATTGATTACAAACTGAGAACCAATATTGCTAGATGATGTGGAAATCGCAAAACGTTTAAAAGCCGCCAATTTTAATACCGCTGCAAACTTTCTACTAAATAAATAATATAACCCAAGTACCAACCTTTAACTCATAGCAATTCTAAATTTACTTTCTCCAAAAGCATAACAACGTAACTTCAAATTGAAAACCTACCACTTACAACCTGACCAATAAAAAAATAAAGCTGCAAATCGCGTATCTTGAATCTAAGCTTATAGATTTCTTCTTCTGAAGAGATTTATTTCATCCACAGCGGAAGCGTTAATCCTTTTGATTAGGTATGCGCCTGCGACTGTCAAGTCAAAACGTCAAAAGCCATCTTAAAGTCAAAGAAATATGTACTCTATCTAAGTAAGCATAAGGTGTTTATTACCACGAGGAGTGCCAACGTAGATGTGTCGTTTTTGTGTAATGGATAGAAGTTATATTTACTTTAAAAGATCATTTCCATCACGCGATATAAGCACTATTAAAAAGATAGAGTACTCTATGTTAACAACTTGAAAATTGTAGTGTTAACATATAGAACTCGATTTTTATGGTCAAATTACAGAGTTGTAAATAATAATGTACGGTAAGTACAGTCAATGTAAGTGGTCAGTTGACGACACAGTTAGCCTAGTTTGTGTTGTCTACGAAGCTAGCGTTCCTGGGTTGAATACTATTGAAGCAAATATTACTTGTTCCTAAATCTTGCATGGGTTCTACGCCGCGTTTGTATGTCTGTATGTATGTTCACGTTGATGAGAGCTTCGGTGGCCTAGTGGCGTAGGGGGTCGACTCGTGATCGTAAGGTACCGAGTTCGAACCAGCGCGGTCACCATGTAACAATGAGTTTTTCTAACTTAAGTGCTCTTACGGTGAAGAAAAAAACATCATGAGGAAACCTGCACATTTGAACAGCAGAGTGTGTTTAAGGTTAATTGAAACAAAAGATTGTAAATCCGTCTGTGTAAGATGTTCGCGATGATCGGTTTTGCCATAATTTAGATAATTTTTCACTGAAGGTTTTAATGTATAACAAATTCTGGTTTATGTATACGGGTGTTACAGAAATTACGTTTATCTTCGTCTATTACCCATAGTATAAGTCTAACTAAAGCTTAGTTTAGGACTAGCTGAATTTGTGCGAGATTATCGCATGTCGTATTGTTACTTACATCTTTTTTTTTTACCTATACAAAAGAAAAACACAGAAACTTATAATGTACATACATACATACATACATTAAATCACGCCTGTTTCCCAGAGGGGTAGGCAGAGACCACATTCATACATCGAGTTATGCACGCACGATGGTTTCGGGTACTTAAGATTCGGCCCTTTTCTACCTATAGTATTTCTCGGATTTGTTTCGAAAAAGTAAACCGCGGGCGTAATAAAATTAAGAATAATTAGGAAGAATAATGTTTTAATACAATTAAGAGATAGAGGACATCTCACCAAGTCTCTTGAGATCCAGCGCAGTGTAAATCCAGTTATTTGTATCTTGAATCTGTAAAAGATAAGCATATTTAACAATAGTCTATTATACTAAAATTTATTAAAAAATCCAAAACCGTAAGTCACTTAGTTCATGTCACATAAATTTCAACCTTGTGTGATGCTATCACATTGGATTTTCTAATGCTAAGGGAAAGTGGGATACAGTTTTGAGAGTGAATAAGGCTTTCCATAATGGGTGAGAAAGTCGTTTGTTTTAATCTGTTTAGTCTAATTTACGCTGTTTTGAGGTTAATTAGTAAATTTTGCAAATTACTCCGCGGTTAGTTTATTCACCCACATCTAAGAAACTAGTAGTCTTTGTCTCCCAAATTAGAAAAACATAGCAAACACATAACCACGACAAAATATTAAAATAAAAAAGTATCAAATGTTCGAAATTTAAATTTAAATCCCCCTGTATATAACCGGAATGCTACTTCATTTTGCAAATAGATCAACCTATATCCGGCTACAATGACTGACCTGCAATCGATCCAAAATCGATATCAACGATATTTAAATCGATTAATGATAGAAGTTACTTAACATGACATCACTTTCATACGCGTCACTTTCTAATGTTGTTTTGACGGCTGATACAAAACAATCAATATGTAAATTAATAAATTAGAGAATTAAAAGGGTTATAGGTAAGGCGCTTTAGCTTTGCGTTTGCGCATATGTGTGTAAGCGTGTTCTTATAGATAACAATCTCAAATGACATTCAATCTCTCCTTAGTCTTTAGGGTTGGCAACGCATCTGCAGTCTGAGTATTGCAGTCTTGAGATTGTCATCTTAAGAATGCAAATGTTTATGGTCCCCAGATCCCACTTTACCTGATGTTAAGTGGTATTATCTTATCTTATCTTATCGGAGGCACATACATACATACACACACATACATACATTAAATAACACCTGTTTCCTAGAGGGGTAGGCAGAAACCACTTCTTTCCACCTGCCACGATCCTGAATATCTTTCGCTTTCATACATCGAGTCATGCACGCACGTCAGTTTCGGGTACTTAAGATTCGGCCCTTTTCCAGTATTTCTCCGATGTAATTCGAAAAGTACGCCTAGGGCGGCCCCCGACCCTTCCACTCACTTTCGCTATGTATATCTCTTTCGTCAATCTTGTATCCATCCTTTCCAAATGACCGAACCATCGAAGCACGCCCTTTTCAATCTGAGGCAAATCATCTTTAGACTGACAATGCAGTGGCATCCACTAGAACTAAGATGGAAGGTATAGCGAGGTAGCTAAGCGGTGCGAGGCTGTGTAACGAGGTGTAACGGTGTGAATGTTTCCACCAAAGATGTGCGAGGTAGCTGAGCGGTGCGAGGATGCATAGCGAGGATGTGTAGCGGGCTCTTTTTAAATAAGCGGGCGAGGTGAGATGAGACGGGAGCAGAGGCAGACGCCGCCTCGCAACACATTCCTCGCACACTCCCTTCTTTTGTTTTGTATGTACGAAAACCTCGCTTCGCTGAGCTATTTCCACCAGAGTTAAGTTAAACGAGGATAGGTAAATGAAGTGTTTCTATTCGTTAATGACAAACACATCCCTCGCAACGCACCCTCACACATCTCTGGTGGAAACGCCGCCTTATCCCCACACTGGAACACAGCTACGTAAAAACAATTGACAGTCAGATGGAACAAACTGCATTCTACTGTACAGCCGAAGAGTTCCATTTTCAAACGTTATGTACATAATTACTTTTCAAATATTGTTTATGTTAGTGGCCAGTTCCGGAAACTTTTAGTGAGACGTATACGTTGACTGATGCTTGGCGGTAAGTTAAAAAAAGATTCAACTACCGAGGTATCATACAAGGCCCTTTAACACCTGATTTATCGATCAACGGTCCCGGTCGATTGCACAAATGACTTAATCATCGATAAATATGCGGTACAAGAACGGAAGCAATCATCGCATTCCAAACAAATCGAGTTAACTAACTGTTGTTTACAAGTTTTTTAACAAGATTTTACAAACACAAGTTAATAGGTTAGCCCTGGAACGTGGAATGTAAACAAATACAAGTAGGGTTCATGAAACTTGCCGTATGAAGAAGCCGGTAGGCCACATGATGGTACCTAAGTGAGATCTGAGACCCAATCTTAAGATTAGCATAAGGCTGCATTTCTCCGTATTAGTAGGTAAACTTATCCTGGCTGTAGATACCGTTCTAAGCAATAATATACGTCAAGTACGTTTTCCTGCTCAACTGCATGTGATATTTTTTATTTTATATTCATTGTTTTATATAATGCTACGTTAATCATAACTGATTGATAGAGTAAGGAATGAAAAGTCAGAGAGAAATGTGGAATAAAAGAAGATGTAGTAAGATTGAAAAGGGCATGCTTCGATGGTTCGGTCGTTTGGAAAGGATGGATAGAAGATTGACGAAAGAGATATAAAGATCGAAAGTGAGTGGACGGGTTGTAGGAGCCGCCCTAGGCGTACTTTTTCGAGTCGAATCGGAGAAATACTGGAAAAGGGCCGAATCTTAAGTACCCGAAACCGACGTGCGTACATGACTCGATGTATGCATGTGGAAGAAGCGAAAGAAATTTGTCGAGATCGTAGCAAATGGAAAGAAGTCTCTGCCTACCCCTCTGGGAAACAGGCGTGATTTAATGTATGAATGTATGTAATCATAACTGCCATAATTATTTTTATGTTAGAGAACGACTGACTGTTGAGTTTCGTGCGGCGTTTCTTCTCGGCAGTGATCTCTTGGGAAGCACTGGTATATTTTGCAGGTGCAAAAGTATCCCCACACCAGAACACAAGTCACTTTAAACTAGCCCAGATCTTCAAATACAAAACTACACCTCCTTTTATTACACGTTGTATATTAACTTCACTTGTAACCAAAAATTCAAACAATCTAATCAATCAATCTTGGAAATAAGTTTTAACCCACTTCTACCTGTTGCATTGACTTCAATACTTAGTAATTCTGATAGAATAATAATGGGAACATCGAGCTGGTACGATGATGGAGACGGAAGATGGGCATAGGAACTCCTCAGCGGTTCATAGTAGATATGTCGAGTTTGGACTCGTTTGACTCGTCTTTTGATAGTTAAATTATTATCAGTGTTATAATTACAGTTGGCAATAAAGTTTGCTATAAAAATGACATGTTTGAAAAATCATATTTCAAATTATCTCATTTCAAGTTGAGTATTCTGCCCGAATCCATGTTTTAGTACAATCTAGATAAGCTAACGTGAATGTAATTGTCGCTAGCGGTATTGTCGTTAGGGAATCGGCGCGTGACCCGGTATATTAAGACATTTATGACGTTTGTTTGTCTCGTTGAGTTATACGCATAAACGGTATATGATTCAAAAGTTATAGTAAAATACTATGGTTGGCGAAATTATTAAGGACAAGGACTGTGACAGGTTCCCCTATGGAATCCCTATTCATTATTTGTCGTTATGCATCGTTTGTCCGAATTTTCGTTTATCCTAAAACCATTTCCGCGTAATTTTTTAAACTTTTCATTGTTGTTATATTACTTTAACCTAACCAAACAGCAGATATGATTGAAGAACTTAAAAAGTGGCCTGACTCATCTGAAAACCAGTTGAAGGCTAAGGAAAATTCGGACTAACGATGTGTTAGGGCAAGCGTTGTTAGAAACCATATTGCTTTTGTTTTGTATTGTTTTTAACTCGGTTAAGTAAATAAATAACGTTGACAATACAATATGACAAAAGCAATGTCCCTTTACCGAGTAGAATAAATAGAGCCCCATTAGTGAATAACTGTAGGTAGCATAAAGCCACGGTAAAACTGCCTTGGGTGTGATATCTATGATAACAAATAAAAAATAAACACGATGGCTTTCTGAAATTGATTATTAATACTAAAAATGTTTTTCAAATGCATATTTTAAACTGACATCATAAACAAAAAACGTAACTATTCTTTGAGCACGAACACAATAAAATTAACTCCTCTGAGTTGGCAACGTATTATCAGTCTTGAGATTGCAGTGTTAAGATTTAAAACGTCTATAGACCCAGAGCCCACACAGGCAGGTGTGGTGTGTGCTCGTCTGCCTTTTTCAAGCCTTTTTTTATGCTCCAATTTGTTTGTTTTTTTGGTAAGGTGAAGGCATTGCATATCAAAAAATACGAAATACACGACGAAACAAGCACACAGGCCACATAATGGTGGGATTTGAGACAAACATTCGCATTCTCAAGACTGCAGTCCTAAGGGCCGTATTAAAAAACTCATCTTGACTGAGGTACCCGTCACAAGTTAAGTCAAAGTAAACGTCAAACCACTAAAAACTGTCATCTTTGACGCATTTTGAGAGTGGCATTACAGTCGAGATCAGTTTATTAATACGGGCCTAAGACTGTAAATGGGTAAGGACCAAAAAGTTGTCCACGCTAACTCAATCAATATTTTTTTAAATTATTATTAATTAAATTTTCTATGAAATTTTTCCGTTGTGACACGAAGATTAGCCATACAATTGTAGGGATACTTTTCGTCGCACAACGGAACTTTTTTCGTCTTCGTCGTTTGTATGGTTAACTGTGCTTATCCGTGGTCCAACTTTTTGGTCCTCACCCAAATGCGTAGCGAACCCTGAAGACTAAGCTGTATAATGCCTCTATAATCAACAATAAAATCAAAAAAGCAGTTATTCCCTTGTCAAAATCACTTTTTTTTCTACACAACAGAGTCGATTAGCATGCATAGAGTTGGACGTTTGACGAAATTACTGACGAATGATTGATGTGCGCGTGAGTATCAGTCTCACGGATTTCCTGTAGCGCGGCGAAAGTGAAAAAATCGCTTAGACTTTCTTATGCGCCTGCGCAGTTATTGTTTAGTTTTTTATAAAGCAACGGTGGCAGTGCGCAACCGCTTGGTTATGAAGATTGTGAAGCTTAAAATATATTTTTGTTTTAATTTCCATACAAAATATGATAACGTTTCTCTCCCCTAAAACCTGTGGGGCTAGACAAGTTGCCATCGTTCACGAACGCTAGCGTTAGGTGATCACTGGCGACATGTGTTGTCATTGAAAAATGTATGGGAATGACATAAGTCACGTGATATATCACTCGTTACGACTGACATGCTGAAAACTGATTGTCTAGCCTATTTAATTTTGACAGCGCCACGTGACTGGTGATCACCAAAGTGATCGCCTAACGCTAGCGTTCGTGAACGATGGCATCTTGTCTAGCCCCACTGGTCCGGATTTTACGAATTTTGAATATGTTATAAATATCATCAAAAACTATGTCTGACGTTTTCCTTTCCAAGAAAATATTTCTTAGAATGACACAAAGGGTATTGGGTAAATTTGTTTGAAGAATATTGTATTTTTTTTTTCAGCGGCCTCGGACGATTTTTACATAGTTATTTAGAGGACCTCGAAATACACATAGATATGTAATTTATGGCGTTTAATAATATCGGAGCCGAGATATTTAAGATTTAAGTGTTCAGTTTTTGGTACTAAAAGTACGCCCCGGGAAAAATATTACATATCTCGGCTCCGATGCACTTAAGAGTATTACATTACATAACAAAACATGTTTATTTTGAATTATTCTATCATAATTTACCTTTACTAATGGCTGCTCACCTTGAAAATGTATGACTTTAACAAATGACATGAAATTAGTAGGAAGTAGGATTATGCGTTTCACTTGGTTGTGAGTGTGTCTACCAGCGATTTTAATTTTGATTTGATTTAACCCTCGAAATTGGAAACTAACAAGGATGTACCGCAAAACGAAAGTCAAGTAAAATCGCGGGCTAAAGCTAGTTGATAATAATAAAGACCTTCAAACACCGTCTAGCTTAGAGCATGGAGGAATGTAAACGGTACCGCAAGATGCGTACGCGCAGTAAAGGCTGCCCGCGGGCACGCGGCGTATCACGTCGCCTGTAATTTCTGACGCCGCATAATAGCCAGTGTGTAGCCACCTTTATGCGGAGTTTACACGAAGCTCTAACTGACTGAATATAAAATAAGGTTAATGAGTTTAATATCTTTATATATATAGTATAAAACAAAGTCGCTCCCGCTGTCTGTTCGCTGACGGTTTTTAATGCAGTTGTCAGCAATAGATAGAGTGATTCAAGAAGAAGGTTTTTATGGTTCCCTAATATTTCACCGACACCTTGTTTGTCAAATGTTCATTTGACAAACAACGTTTCTAATACTATTCATTTCACAAATATGTTGTTGCGAGAAATGTTTCGATTTAAAACTTATTGTTTGACAACTAGTCATTCACCAAATACTACAATTTATAAATGTATTAAATATTGTACTTTCATTTAGGTATTTTTCATAACACAAAATGATTTGTTAGGCAAATTACAAAACGACATTTAAAAAGTATAATTTTATATCATTTACAGTCGACGCCCAAGTAACACAGTAAGCAATATAACTACTCACTCGTGGTCTTATATACAGTTCTATGCTGATATAAACACTTACAAAAGTTCATCCGTGAACTTACAGCTGCATAATAGCATTTAGTGTCAATTAAACAGCTCAGTCTGAATAAGAGCTGTATTACGGTATAGAAAGGGTACACATTTACGTCCTTATTCAGCTCTAAGTATTTTTAAACACTATTAGCTGTTTAAGGGCAACTTAGTGGAGAACTTTATGCTAAGTGCTGTGTATGATAGCACATGTGAATATTTATTACGTTGACTTTTTAAGATACCACTTGTGAACTATTATAACGTCAATAGAGGTATAGTGAACTACAAGTGAACATTACTAATGCTTAGGGCTGATTTTTTCCCTGCTAGTCAGCCTTTATTCAGCCTACTGATACAATCTGCATAGCGGCTGTTTAGAAGTTCAGCAAAACGCTAATAGCTGTTTAGAAGAATATTTGTGAATCAAATTAACGGCTACTGCTGAATTTGCGGTCACGAGTTACACTTATTACTGGTTTAGGCTGAATAAAGGGACTCTCGTTAATCATTACGCAGCCTATAGCTGAAATATGGAATAAAAGTAGTTCACATTGGTGCAGAAAACTCATTCACCATTTTTTATTCTATAACCTTTAAATTATCGTACTTTATCTTTACTTTTGAGGATATTTCAACCATAAACTATTATTAAATTAAAATTATTGTCTCTTCTTAGACCAGTAACATCAGTTTATGGTATATTTTTGATAAAAAAAGAAAGAAAACGGATTTGGTATACTTTCTTCGGCGTATATTTACTGTTTATTTTGTAAAAAAACGCATTATTTACCGAGCGCGTGAAAATTTTCTTAAATAATATATATATACAGTAAAATCGAGACCGCAATCATTTTCACTGATATAACAAAACTTCAAGTATACTTAATTACTATTTAATAGGGTCATCTCAATGAAAAATCAAAACACTTCAACAGGTATTCAATGAATTATATAGATTTGTAACTTGACGTTTACATGTAGCGACTTTCTTGCTTGTCCAGCTAAAGGTGAACTTGTGGAGGTTTAAGATAGTAATAAGGGTTCACATGTGAACTTTAGTCTGAATAAACACGCCCTTGTGCTCTTTTAAACAGCCGTTATTCAACCCTTATAACTCTGTGACCCTTAATACAGCCATTATTCAGCCACTATAAAGCAATTAAACAGCCATGTGAACTTTAGGCTGAATAATTTGTGCCCAATTAAGATGAATAACGGCTGAAAAAGCGCTTTTTCAGCTCTTATTCAGCTAAGTTATTCAGCTTTAAGCGTAGACAATTCTAATAAACAGCTCTTATTACGGCTTTTTGTGTTACTTGGGCGGCGACGGAGCTCCGCAGCGCTGACGCGGAGCTCCTATTCCGCCTATTTGTGGCGCTTCGCGGCTTGACGCAAATGTAACCTAACCTAACCCAAATTAAGCAGTAGTTTTTTTATTTGTTGTTTTTTTTCGCACTATAATGTTACTCAAATAAATGGGTACCTCCGTCCGTCCGTCCACCCGTCCTAAAAAGGGCTAAATCTTTTAAAATGTAATGGCGATTTTGTACTAAAGCTTTTATAAAATGAAACCTATGACCAACAAAGTAATATACCAAAAGTTTGTAGAACGAACGTTAGTCAGTTATTTGATATCAATAATAAATAATCTATTTGACAAATTATACAATAGGAAATGAAAATTTGTCAAGTTATTATTCGAACAAATGAATTATTTGCTAAATCTGTTGTTGTAAAAAGATAAAATGATAAACGATGTATTTATCAATTGTTGGTTGCGAAATTAAATTTTGCAAAATGGGTGGCGAGAAAATGATAGGATCCTGGCTTTATGTACAATAACTAAATACTGATTTATGTATGGGTGTTAAAGAAAACTCGCATTAATACTTGCTGTTTTCCCAAAAACAAATGAAACAAACTGGCCGAGTTCGAGTACGACTGTCGCACGAAGGCTTGCGTAGCATTTTTTATGAAGGCTCTTTTAGTTTTATATTGAATATGTATTGTTATATTATGCAGGCAAATAGAAATACATACTCTGTGAAAAATTAAACTGTCTACTACTACGATTCATGAGACAGCTGATAAAGAGGCGGATAGCGAAAGCTTAGTTATAAGGTCCTGTTGGTACCCTTTGGGTACGGAACTCTAATAATGGAATAAAAACATATTTTTTATGGCATAGAGAAGACAAACGAGCACACAGGCCACCTGATGGTAAGTGGAAACTGTGACCCATAGACATTCGCATTCACAAGACTGCAATACAATTCCTGAGGACTAAGATGGAATGCCTCTATGCTAGTCATTTCACTGGCTGTCTTATCCCCAAACCGGAACACAACGATGCGAACACCGCTGTTTGGTGGTAGGCTAATGGATAAGATAATAAAATAATAATAATAAATATCAGGGGACAATGTCACACCAATTGACCTAGTCCCAAACTAAGCTCAAGGCTTGTACTATGGGTACTAGACAACGATATAAATACTTATATAGAAAAATATATACTTAAATACATAGAAAACATCCATGACTCAGGAACAAATATTCGCGGTCATCACACTAATAATATCTGCCCTTACCGGGATTTGAACCCAGGACCGCTAGCTTCGTAGGCAGGGTCACTACCAACTAGGCCAGCGCGTCGTCAAATGATGGTGGTAGCGATCCGGACGGACCCTGCACAAGGACCACCCTCAAATTATGTTGATATTATCACACAAGCTACATTATAATTTTAACAATTGCCGAGATCATAATTAAGGTTATAAAATTGGTAATAACTCCACAATACCCAGGCAAGTACACGCTGACAGGACAAAGGTGGAGCCATGCCTTTAGAGATCGACCACAACACGTAGGATAATGTAAATATAGTTTGTGAACTGCTATTTTGTGCAGATAGCTGTAAGTTTACTATGTAGCGCGGTTACTCTGTGGCAGGTGCATGGAAGGTAGCTATAAAATAGTCTAGGGAATTTATGGAAGTACCAAGTTATGTATAAAGAAATGGAGTAGTATTTTTTTGTTATTAGTTTTGGTATCTTATTTCATATTTCGTATGGTACTTACCAACTATTTACATACAAATAGGCATGTACGTACAAGTTAAGCATATGAAACCCTGTTGAGCACAAGTGCGTAGGATAGAGACTGATGTGTACATAGATTTCTCTTCAAAAAAGTCGTTTACTAAGAAGGATTTTTGTACCGATTTTTTTTAAATGTATTTTTAAATATTTTCATACATGTTTTTTTTTTTTTGATATTTTTCATTGACATTGTGTTGGGCCGTGCAGTTTTATTTCTAAAGTTGTTAGAATCGCCAATCTTGATAGAAACATTCCATAAGTATCATAAATAAACCTTTACGTATATTTTACTAATTTTTTTTAGGGACCAAGTTGAATAGGCAAGTTACTCTAGCTCAGATTTAATACAAAGTGACTAAAACCAACAAAAAAGAAGAACTTGCAGACTTTTTACTACACATAGATTAACTTAACATCTAATCTTGATTTACAGGCACCATATATAGCGTAAAGTACATTCTAATAAATAAATCATCAGTATTTATTCCTAAATAAGCGTTCATCGCAGACTTCTTCTCACTTCCCATACAAAGTAACTTCCAAACGTCATATTGAAAATGTAATCTATGTAATCAATCAATAAAACACAGAATCGCAGCAACGTTTATAAACTTATGCTATGCCATGGATGTGGCAGAAAAACGCAACATTGCTGGTGTGTTATTCTCTCAAAAACAACTGACGGGCGGACGAACGAGCGAAATCGCAGCGGTGAGTTTAGTTAGTCCCGTCAGAGCAAACAAAACACATTTTAGCGCGTGCATTTTCAATTAAGCAGCCTTATACGTTCGATCCATCGGCAGAAACCATGCTGCTAGATTGAAAATGCACGCTCTAAAATATGTTTTGTCCACACTGACGGGACTACTTAAACTCGCCGCTTGGACATTCACTCGTCCGTCCAACCGTCTTTGTTGAGAGAATCAGCACCTTGGCCTGCTGGATCAATGACAAATCGATTGGTCGAGATTTATGATGTGAACAGGAAAAAAACCTGTTGAAGCCTGTTTCCGACGACATAGGGGAGCTAGGATACGTTGACGATTTTATTTTCCCTTTAGTTTAGTTTCAAATAAATTGTATTATGTACGGTCACGAGCGTTAATTTGGGACCCATTTCAAGAAAAATATACTTGTAGTCGTCAATGTCACTAGAAACGTCAAGTCATTTGTAACTTTTAGGAAACTCAACCTTATTGTTTTAGAATGTCCTGTGTGACTTTGGACCTAAGGTGGGTCCCAAATTTAATCTCGTAACCGTACAGAACTACAGACTCAAAGTGCAAAGTTTTATTGTTATTTAATCCAGTTGTAGGTAGTTGTGAAATAATTCGAACCATGCATTAAAATTGAACTTTTCTTTGGCACAATTATTGTGTGCGGCAAACACTTCAATGGCTTTTAATTAATAATTACCCATTAAAAGCCGTGAAACTCAAATGTCATAATACTTATACATAATTGAATCGTCCATAATTACGAATAATGAGGCAAAAACTTTCTTCCCATACAAAATAACATCACGTCATGAAAAACAGAATGCTTTGATAATTGTGGCTATCGATGTCTTGGCAAATTCCTGCGTTTACGCATGTATTATCACAGTAAAAAACGTTCGTCACTGGACTTTAATACCATTGAAATAGAGTCGAAAAGTGACGAACCTTTTTTTACTATAACCATACAGTAACTGCAAAGTTTAGTACCTTGTCGCTTTAACTCTTTGACAGATTAGAGAAGCAGAACAAACATGACGTTGAGAGGCCACCTATGGTGCCACAACCCCACAAGATTTAAAAGGGATGGCTTTATGTGCTTCCGCGCAAAGAATGTGAGTTGGAGCTTCAAACTGTTCACTTAAAAACCACAACATTGATTAAAAAAAAAAGTGCCAGGATTAAAAAGTACTCAACTATGGAATCGAAAATCAGCGTTACAATTTATAAGGTTTCGAAGATTCAACCAAAAACATGCAAATGAGGTGTCATATTTGAAAAACAAAACTCTCGAGGATTTTATTTCTAATCGTGTTTTAATATATACAAAGAACAGATCCAAAGACGATATGGTTATTGAGATCCATATCGCGGAACACTACAGACTTTATCATACGTGGCCTCTTAAAGCGACAAAGTTCTAAAGTGTGCTGCTAGGCTGCTACGTATAACGCCGACCGTACCTGTCTTTTTGCCACATTCTATAGTTCTAGGAAGATAGTCGATCGAGGTAACGTTTACTCTAATTATAGGAAAAATGTAAAACGGCACGAGATGTTAATTATTAAACGATTTGTGATAGTGATCTTTTAATTGGTTCATTAAAAGAATATATGCAAAGAAAGCAGTTCATGTTGCTAATAACCACAGTAAATCTATATTATAAAAGGTGAAACTGTCTGGATGATCGACGCACAGCTTAACCGTTGGAGCTAGGGATTTGAAATTTGGAGGGGGTTTTCCTTGGGTTTTTTAGGGGGGAAAAGAAAGGAATTTCCAAAAATAGACCAACCAACGAGAAAGAATAGGAGGAACAGCGAGAAACCAATTCGTTGTATGAAGTCGAGCGTCCTCCATTATTTATACAAGTTACTAGTTTTGTTAGTGCTTCTTTAAAAAATGTACTTAAATAGATTGATACTTCAGCAACAAATTGAGTTATTTTGGCAAAATAGGTAAAACGTAGAACGGGGTGAGTAGAACCATATGGTAACAATTATAAGACTGTTTTTTTTTTTCTTTTTGACTTGTTTTAGATTGTATCCCTACGCAAGGAATTACTCCAAAAAAAAGTATTACTTTTTACACGTCCCAAAAAAAAAACTGTATAGTTTTCAGGATTCATGTATGACGTGTAGTACGATTCCTTATTCCACCGTAACTTCTAAACGCCTGAGCTGATTTAGATGTGTGTAGTATCGTTAGAATCCTGTCTCCATCCCGAATGTTTTTTTTATTTGAAATAACAGTGGTGAAATATGTCAATTAAAAACATAGGTATATTGACGACGGTATAAAAAACCTAATCGGGTTTTAAAGCTTTCTTCTCATTTAGTCAATGACCTGAATTCTAAATTAAAAAAATATTAACGCCAGCCCTTCTTTATTTTACAAGAAACATAAAAGGTGAGGACCAAAAAGTTGGACCACAGTTAAGCGCAGTTAACCATACAAAGAACGAAGAAGAAAAAAGTTCCGTTTTGCGACGAAAAGTATTCCTACAATTGTATGGCTAATTTTCGTGTCACAACGGAAAAATTTCATAGAAAATTTAATTGATTGAGTTCTTAGGTACCCAAAAATTTACATTATAGTAGGTATGCTTTGCAATATTATAATAATATTTCTACATTTCATGAAAAACATAGGACATATAAACAAACAAAACAAAACTCCAAGATAGAAACACATTACACTTTCAAATGTCGCTCCAATATTCTTTGAATTTGCTCTAACATTATAACGAAGGGAAACTGAATATTTGAGATACATTTCAGAACAGAAACCTTGTTAGAATACCTGTTCCAACGCAATCTACCGTTTTCCTTCCTTTTCATACTAAATTGACCTTATTTCGTGTTCTTTGGCCCTCAATATGTTTACGGTCTCCCTGCCCAAGATGCCACGGCGTGTCGTGAATCTATATTAAAACCAAGTATGGGCATTGAATGCGCTAATCAATAGAATTACTAGGAATACAGGAAATGTATTCGTTCGCATGTCTACCAACATGACCGTTAAGATCCATCGTAGGTTTCTTTTGGAATAGTTAATCCAGTTTTTTCTAGATTACTTGAGTAGAAAATTGCCTGTGTGGTACTTTAATGATTGTGTGGGCAGTGATGATTAGTGGTGTCTTGTGCAGGGCCCAGATGGCTACCACATACCTATCATTTAACCTGCCAAGCAACAGTGTTCGCATTGTTGTGTTTCGATGGGATAAGGCCACAGGCAAAGTAAGAAGCGTAATTGAATAGGCATTCCATCTTAGTCCTCGGGGTAAGCGGCTGTTCCCAGTTATATCTACACTTTTGGGAATAAAAAACCGGCCAAGTGTGAGTTGGACTCGCGCACGAAGGGTTCCATTCCGTACCAACTATTTATATAAAAATGAATGTTTGTCTGTATGTCCTTTATAGACTCGTAAACTATGCATTTGATCATGTGATGATCTTCAGCAAAGTGTCTTATATGAGTCTACAAAGGTTTCTGAGTTGGTACGACGTAGCAACGCGCGCACGGTACAAATAGTTTTCTATACAACATTAGCAACAAACGGCAAAAAATCACGTTAGTTGTATGGGCCTTAAATATTTATTTTATTCTGTTTTTAGTGTATGTTGTTATAGCGGAAAATGAAATACATCATCTGTGAAAATTTCAACTGTCTAGTTGTCATGTTCATGAGATACATCCTGGGTAGTGATTCTGTAAACAACGCCGGTCGTGCGGACTGTCGAGTGATACCAAGCGGCGAGAATAAGTAGTCCCGTCAGTGCGAACAAAATTTTCAATTTAGCAGCACGATAGGTCGAACGTATAAGGCTGCTTAATTGAAAATGCATGCTCTACAATGTGTTTTGTTCGCACTGACGGGACTACTTAATCTCGCCGCTTGGTATCACTCGACAGTCCGCACGACCGGCGTTGTTTACAGAATCACTACCCTGGTGACAGACGGACAGGCGGACAGACAGACGGACAGTTGGAGTCTTAGTAATTACCCTTTGGTTACGGAACTGTTAAAATATAGAAAGCAATTAAGTAAGGAAATTCTAATATCGATAGTTTTTAACACACAAGGAAAATCCAAATGTCGCCGAACCAGGCAGTTAAACAAAAACAATATTAGTACTTAAATATGTACAATGCGTTCATGTTTGATTGGTCCGATACGATAACTGATTACTTAATAAGTAATTGTGAAGTGGTTAAAGTCACGAGTTACGTGATTTTTAACGAATTTGCATAAATTATGTTACTTAAACACGTGCTTCATGGTTGCGTACTGAGAAGTTTTAATATTACTTACCCATTCTTACCCAACCTTACTACATGTAGATAAAAAGCGATTTTCTCAATAGATATCAAACAAACAAAACGGGCTTTCCGAGCTAGTGAGATGAAAAAGAAATTAGGGTATATCTACATTACCTTCATCGACGTCAAAATGAAATAAAACCGTTTTTGGTTATATTGGTATAACAAGGTAAATGGACGATTTATATTCTGGCAAATATTTTCCGCTGAGTGTTTGCACGTGTGCGTAGTATTAGATGCTTTACAAATTAGAATGGATAGATTCGTGAAACTGTGATGATGTGTGAACACAATTTGTTATTGGTGTTTTTTTTTTTAAGTTTGCAAAGAAAATGGACACTTGCGATTTTATCATGTAGTTTAAATATAGGAGAGGAAATGAGATTTTATGCCACAAACTAAAGAAAGCGTTTTTTACGATTCTTTTTTTTAAACCTTGCATTTTAACATATACAATAATTCTGCCGCCCTAAGGAAAAACGCAGTAACTACAATAAACCTCCTGTAGTAATATCAACCTTATTATTAAAGTAATAGAGTTGTATTTGCTCTGGTGATTGAATTTAAGATACTGTTTATTTAACTTAGGAGGGCTGAATTAACGTCCGTGTAAATTACACCTCTAAAGTTTATTTCATCCAATGTCCATCATAATGAAAAGCAAACTCGTTGAATGCAAACAAAAGACTTCGAGTTGAAGACGTTAAATTGGTCGAGACACTCCAAGCGCCATTATTACCTTTAATATCGCTTACTTCATTTAGTGCTACACGTGCGGACATGTAAACTGCCACGAAAAAAAAACTATTTATAAATAATAATTCGAGGGTCAATCTGAGTGTCAGATTAAACTCCGAATTTATATAGACTAATTTCGGAATAAGTTTTATTCTAGTTTGGTAAAGTCGATCATTAGTCCTAAACTAAGTTATAGGTACTATTAGTATTTAGCTTGTATTATGGGTTCTAGATAAGTATAATCATACCTACTCACATGAAGAACAAATAGCATCCAAACTATACTGATATTATCGTGTATTATCTTTTAGTTTAGTTTCTGTTTAGCACATTGCTAATGAAATTACATACTTCCCAACTTTCAAATTGCAATAACTCAAAAAATTACTAAAGGTACTAGATAGAAATGTTCTTTTAGTATATCCTTTACATATAAGGCTATTATGTATAAAAGGCAAACTACTGTACCTATAGTCTATACTTTTAGGCATTTATTTTTTTAACAAAACAACCACGTGATATAGTTCGTCAGCCAATAGAAGCAGAACCTGGTACGTCAAAGTGCAATAAAACAGTTTTGATTGGCTGTTTTTTGTCACGTGGTTTGGAATGTTTACATTTTTTTAAATACCTATAAAGTATAGAGAGAATGATGTAAGTGAGAACTAAGTATTTTAAAAGTCAACCCCCAGCGTGAAGAAATAGGGGGAGAAGTGGGAAACATATTGTGTTGCGTGTACGAAGTCGGGGGTGTCCTCTAGTCTTAAAATATACTAGCGACCCGCCCTCGCTTCGCTTCGGTTTATGTGTGTATGATATATAGCCTATAGCTTTCTTCTATAAATGGGCTATCTAACACTGATATAATTTTTCAAATCGGACCAGTAGTTCCTGAGATTAGCGCGTTCTAGCAAATAAACAAACAAACAAACTCTTCAGCTTTATAATATTAAGTGTAGATTGCGTTAACCCCAAGTACTAAGGACGCAATACCATAATAATAGTCATGTTAACACTAGAATAGGAATAATGTTTTATGCATAAAATTTATGTCTGTCTGTCATTGTTAAAACTTAAATGCCAAGTTAAAATGACAACGAGATGGTTCGTATGATAGTCCAACCAACCTATAAGGTAAACGTCCGATTACTCGTCGCTGTACTAGTATTTGTCCCCACACTTTGAATTGGGATTGACCAAAAAAAATAACTCACGCATTTTACTTTCTAATTCGAAAGAATAGGAAATTTTAAGACATCAATTTCATTAATTTTGTATTTGACCTAATAGTTTTGTTGAAACATCTTTATTTATTTAGCAGACATTTTATGGATGACATGATTTTTTTTAAATTTGGGATGGCATTTTCTAATAAATTACTACAATGAAATGATATCTAATGAAGAAAAGTGATTGTAATAGTGTATTAAAACATACTATTTCAAGCTGTTTTCGCCTAACCCGTAAGATTCACCTAGGAGGGTTCAAGCCGAAAACGAAAGTCAAACAAAGGTTAAATGTCGTCGGCTTAGTGCAAGAAGTCACTAATGGCATAAAATCACTAAGCACAGGTACGAGCACAGGCGGATTCGCCGCGACTTACTCTTTCTAACGCACGGATCCATTTTTTTTTACATTGAATAATTTCGATGTTACAGCCATGACATTAAGTCATTAACTTAACTTTTTGCCTTATTGATTTGATGTAAATTGGTTTTAGACCATTACTAACTTTAAACAAAACAAATTTGTTATATTTTATCTTTTTATTTTGTTTAAATATTCACTTTTGTTACTTATCAACTTTAAAAAATAAAACAATATGAATAAAGCTATGAAAGTATTTGAGCTAGAATTCATTATATGCATATAGTTACTTTTAGCAAACCGTAAAACGAAAATAAAAGTTATTATCATGCTTTAATGATTTTTAACAAAATGAGCATTGGATGCACATTACCACTTTTACTTTAGTATAAAATAACTAAAGCACTTTATAAAGTTTAAAAACACTAGGAGACAGCATTAATGGCAATCAGAATGATTTTTTAAAGTAATTAATGATATTTATCGATTTTTGTTATGTCCAAAGACATGTAATTCACGTAATTAAATTATGGTTAGTGACTTTTGGCAAATAACTTGTATGAATTTGAACACCTTTAGTGAAATATTCTTGCACAACAGTTCATATTTCAACTCATTTATACCTACGAGTACGTCTTGCTCTCGCGGTAACGGGGGTTCAGCCACCGCGATCGAAGTCATACCGTTGCGGCTGCGACCGGGGATGGACGTTACGCGAGAAGTTAGTGATTTCTTACAAAATGAAGCGAAATGGTATTAAATTTAAGGCAGGACGAGGATCTTTGATGTTAGAAAAGATTCTAAATAAGGAGAATGAAGATCACAGCGTAACTACCTTTGTCATTTATTTATAATAAGATACGTGCAAATTACTTTATGCTGTTAAGTTGTAGGTAAGTAAGTATTTCATTTGCGAAATACCAATTTTGTCCTTAGGGCGAGATTTTGTATAGGTACCTAGGTTTTGTTTTTGATTTTTTGACTGATAAGATCAGTGATATTGACGATAATGAGTTGGAAACAAAAACACTCAAAAAAATTAAAACAACAAGATGGCACAAAAAAAATGAAAAGTCTTACGACCGAAAGAAGCAAAAAAATTGTAAGCACTGTGATTTACCGTACAAAAATTATAAAAAAAAGTTATTGCCAGGAAAAGCCCCCAAGCCGGGAGGTTGTCAATGCAAGCTTAACTGCCCACTAAATTTCAGCGAAGAAGAACGTAAAAAAATTTGTCAAACATATTGGGGCTTAAAAGACTACTGTCGTCAAAAGGATTTTATACTCGCGAACATATCAGTAAATCCTCCACAAAGGTGTTACGTAAAAGCAGTTAGAAAACGAACCATGTCACGTTCATATTTTTTTTCTAATGATGAAGGTAAAATCAAGGTATGTGAAAAGTTTTTTAAAAGTACCCTCTGTATTTCAAACGGCCCTATAAACAATGCATTTTCCAAGGTTGGCAGTTCTGGTCTTTTTGAAGGAGAAGACCAAGGTGGTAAGCATGTTGCTCACAATAAAACCAAACAAGACGATATACATTTTATAAAACAACACATCGAATCATTCCCTACAATGGAATCGCACTATTGCCGAAAAACATCGTCAAAACTCTATTTAGATGGCACGCTATCTATTTCAAGAATGTACGAACTTTATACAGAGGAATGCAAAAAAGCGTCTCGGACTTCTGTTACTATAAACGTGTACAGAAATGTATATGGAACTGAATATAATTTGGATTTTCACAAACCAAAATAAGACCAATGTCTAACATGTCATAAGTATAACAGTATCAAAAATACAAACGGACCCGATCTTGAATCTTGGAAACAAAAATATGACTTACACATTTCACTAAAAGAACAAAGTCGAGAAGCCAAAGAATTGGACAAAATTCGTGCTAATGAAGATGAAAGCTTTAATTCAATAACCTTAGATTTACAAAAGGTACTTCATATCCCAAATGGAACTGTTTCTATTCTTTATTACCTACGCAAATTGAATGTGTACAATGCTACCATTTATGAAGCCAAGCCAAGTCAAGCCAAGAATGACGGCTTTTGATACCTCTGGTCTGAGCTGGATGGCAAAAAAGGAAGCGATGAGGTGGGTACGGCTTTGTATCTATGAATAAAACGTCTTCCATCTACTGTAAAAGAGATTTCCATATTCACTGACACCTGTGGAGACCAAAATCGTAATCAATTCCTTTTAAGCCTGCAGTTGTATTTAGTTCAGACAACTCATCTCGAGGTAATAGAACATATTTATTTAGAGTCTGGTCATACACATATGGAGGTAGATAGCATGCACAGTGCGATTGAGAACCAATTGCGTTTAATGCCAGTGTACTCAATGATAGACTTCTGTAATGTTATTCGATTAGCAAGATCAAACAGAAAAAATAAGATAAATAAAACCCTGAAAAAACCGTACGAACCGATAGTTATGAATCACACAGATATTTTAAACCTATACGACTTGAGTGATAACTTGATGCAGAATCGATCGATTGATGTCAATGGAGAAAAACTGCGATGGCTTAAAGTGAAATCTTTTCGACTAGAGAAAAAAAGGCCGAATGTTGTTTTACAGATACGATTTCAAATCTGAGTATAAAGAATTTCACGTATTAAAAAGTAATACATCCCAATCTATGGCCCCAATAAAACAACTGCGAAAACGTAAGCTTGAAAAACCCATACAGGGTTTCAATTATAACACTTACGTTTTGAGAAAAGCTTACAACCAAAAACTGCCAATCACTCTAGCTAAAAAAAGACTTACTAAAAATGTGCAATGAAAAAATTATACCCGCGGAACTTCACCACTGGTACCAGAACTTGCCAGCAAAAGAAAGTCGTGATTATGTACCTGAAGAAATGTCTTCAAACTCAGAAGACGAAGAGTAAAAAAGATGGATTACTAGGTTTTTTAACTCTTTTTCGTACTTACAGTATTAGTTCAAAATCAAAGGCTGATCTTTTTATTTTAATACTTTTAGAAGTTTTTATGTTTTATAACAGTAAGTAAGTAGTGCTTGCTGTGAGAGTCTGGGATTATAATATAATATTAAGTTCCACTATAAAAAAAAAAAATTTTTTAGTTATTTTAGTTTGGAGTTACAAATAACGCCATTTTGAGAATTTTATGTTATTATTGTGGTTTTGTTGAGTTTATATCTGTGAAGTAGAGTTTTTAAAACTGTTTATGCGTTGTTAATTAGTAAATAATGTTCATAAAGTTTCTAAGGTAATAATTAAGACTGATGAAACCAAATTTCTCGTTTAAAACTGTGTTTCTCGAATTCTCGATTTAATTGTGATTAAAATAAAAAATAACTAATTGTAAGTTCCCTTAAAGCGAGAAAGACAAAAAGTCACTAACTACATATTTAGGCTTTTAAAAAAGTTATTTGGAATTATTGTACAAAGTTTTGAATTGGTTTTGATACTAAATATATTTAGCTAACCACTTGTGTTTAATTTTTAAATCTAGACCCGAACCTACAACAATAATGTTCATTTGACTAAGTCAAAACTTTGGGCCCGTTTTTCTCTGACTTGACTTTTTGTGGGTCAATGACTTCTTGCACTAAGCCGACGATATACTTTTGCCGAAATATGCAAAATAAATAAATATTTCAAAAACTTAATAATGCAGAACGGCTTTAAAACCATCTTCCTCGAAATTGTTTTCGACTTGGAGTAATTGTAAAAATATGAACAATCCCAATTGCAATTAACAAAATAAGATTAACATTACTTTTGTCACCACCTCATTTTAGCGATGAGAAATGTTTGTAGCTTTGATATTTCACACGCCAATCTACACTTATATTATAAAGAGGAAAGATTTGTATTTTTGTATTTTTGTGTGTGTGTATGTTTGTAATGAATAAACTCAAAAACTGCTGTGCCGATTTCAAAAATTATAAAGCTACATTCACCCTGAGTGACATAAGCTATATTTTTCTGCGTGGACGGACTCGCGCGCAACAGCTAGTTTTTAAATAAAGAAGGACTGCCAGCAAAAGCACCTGACATTTACTCATCTTATCTTATCTTATCTTACAGATGGGCCCTTTCGGATACACTTCGACCCTTTAGGATCTTTTGTGCATACAATCATACAATCCGATAGACTAACATTTATTTTCATTTTGAAAAAAATCCATATGGTTAACACATAAAACAAATTCCATTTTACAAAAGTAAAGGTCTCATCTCCCAAATCACATGAAAATGTTTTGTGTATAATGTATAAATGAACATAATATCACGACGCAAATAAATATTTTCTGTTGACATGTCGAGCATCCGGACGTTTACCTTACCCAGCTTTACAATATACCTTATTGGATTTGCTTGAAAAAACAGGGCAAGAGCATGTCGCACCATGCTTAGTGTAATAACATGTACAATATTATAATGATTCTTTTAAGAGCTATCTTGGGCCCGTATTAATAAACTCATCTTGGCTGAGATGCCTGTCACAAGATACGTCAAAGTAAACGTCAAACCATAGAACACTGTCATTTTTGACGCATCTCGAGACGAGCATTAGAGTTGAGATTAGTTTATTAATACGGGCCTTATAAGACCTCACTTGAGGCTGTAATGTAAAAAAATGCTTTTGTTGTACATGTACCTATGAGGGTAAACGAAATACGTTGTTTTTTTAGGGTTTTATTCTGTAACTTTAATGGCGTAAGTTAAATTTTTAATATAAACTACAAATAACAGCTTTTTGAGACGGTTTTTTGGTTTGTAGTAACGGTTTCTTAACCCTACATGTTCTTGCCTGAATTTTTCTTTTTAATAGCCAGCCTAAAACACCAAAAGAAAATATTCATGTCCCGTATTGTCTGCATGTTTTTTGCGCTCTAACCAGACACTTTCACAAAAAGCGTAAACTTATAGCAAAAACCAATCTCAACTGTAGGTCATTTGCTATGGATTTTTATGCGATTTACGGTTTTCAATTTTCTACAAAAAAAATTAGAAATAAAACCGATTATAATAGGGAGTTAGGCTAGCGTCTGGAACAGAGCACGCCATGGAGTGTTCAAATAAAAAATAATTTAAAATACGATTAATAGTAAATACATCCAAAAAAAGTCAAAAGTTTATTTTTATTATTTCCTTCTCAGCAAACCTTAAATTGTTTCTATTTAGCCCATTGGTTGACTGGCAGAGAATGCCAAAATCGGCATTAAGTCACTTGTACCTTCTTTGTGTATTGTGCAACAAAGCTAAAATAAATAAATAAAAGTCTTTGAAATTACACACTGGTGATGACTTATGGAATAGAGACGTGGTCCTTTACAATGGGCTTCATAAGAAAGTTCAAGGTCACCCAAAGGGAAATCAATGGAAAGGGCTACGCTCGGCGTATCTCTGCGAGATCGAACCAGAAATCAGGAAATCCGCAGAAGAACCCAACATCACCGACATCGCCCAGGGAATTGCGAACCTGGAGTGGCAGTGGGCGGGGATAATTAGTGTAGAACTGATGGCCGTTGGGGCGGCAAAGTTCTAGAGTGGCGGCCGCGGACTGGAAAGCGAAGTGTTAGCAGGCCTTACATAAGGTGGACCGACGATCTGGTGAAGATCGCGGGAAGCCGATGGGTGTAAGTAGCACAAAACCGGCCGCCTAGGGCGTCGTGGAGATTCTTGCGGAAGGCCTTTCTCCAGCAGCAGTGGACGTCTTTCGGCTGAATGAGGATTAACTGCTTTTATTTTAAACGATACAATTTTTAAGAGCTTACTCGTAGATATGCTTTGTTGTGCTCCAACTGTTAATTTTTTTAGCAGAATTTCGGTGAAAATATTACAAAGATGAGAAACCGAAATATAAAAAAACAATGATGAATTTATTTTAATTTCATTTACTTTGACATAATGAAACAAAGCTTGAAAGTGAGACATTTTTGTAATGATTATAAAAAGAGATTGAAAACGGAGTGACCGACAAGGTTCCTAAGAGATATTTTATCTTACAGATTAGCTATTTCGGATCTTTTGTGAAATCATCCTATTACACACTGAGCTGTTTGAGTGCAGGTTTCCACACGATGTTGATATTACACTGTAATAGCATCGGGTAATGTAGGTACTTAAATTAGAAAAACAGCAGAACTGTCCAAAAACTCAGTCTTGTCGACCCATTCTAATTTTAAACTATTGTCGACTCCACAGATTTTTCCAAACAAAAAACCATTTTTACTGGCTGATCAAGTTGCTCGTTTACTGGCCTAATACAAACGCGGCACCGCACGTAAAGTAGCGTGTCGGAATCCGCGAGGTGTGTCCGTCCGTCAGAACAAAAACCCAATAGAATATGTATTCGGATTAGTTGCTCTATTCCTGTTACAACTTAATCTGCAACACATTGCTTTTGCACAAGTGTGCGTTCACGTAGAGACAAATGACGATCGCGTTTGACGTTCTATCTCACACATATGCAAGACGTATTTTCGATATGTGCTGTCTTTACAACTACTCGTAAAGATGTATACGTCGAGTGATTGGCGTATAGTATTCCGTTTTTTTTTCTTTGTACGTGACAAATGTAACTGTATTTTAAACAGTAACAAATGCGCGATGCATGTTTAGAATTAACTTTGGCTGGAAATTAAAATATGGAGCGACGCTGTTTCCGATTCCTTGTTATACATTTTATTTAACGGTTATATTACCGTTAGCGTTCAACGTTATTTATTATAAAAAAAATGCTTGGAATTAGACGTGACTGGAGATGTAAAAGTCAGAAAATTCCATATTACCCGAAACCACTGGACCTAGGAACTTCAAAGGAGGGTTCCGCGGGTATTAATAATTTCCAAAAATCAACCCCCAACGGGAAGAAAAGGGGAGGCAGTAGGAAGCAAATCCTATACGAATTAGTCGACGTGCTTTAGTACCCATTATGATAGAAATTAATGACTCTTTTAAAATAACAATACTTATAAGTTTTTGTAAATTTTAAGTTTTTCATTTGTACATGAATGTGCACTGTGCACTAAGGTTGAACTTTTAATTCACTGCAGTAGGATGACAGCTTTGGTGTTGTCAGTTTTTGGTGTATAAAAAATTGTGATGTTCCTTACTGAATGAATTAAAAAAAGTGGATTCAGAACTTTAGTAATATTAATATTTTAGAGGGTTTCAAAATAACTCGAGTACCTAATTAAGAAAATAACGAATGGGTAAGGACCAAAAAGTTGGACCACAGTTAAGCGCAGTTAACCATACAAACGACGAAGACGAAAAAAGTTCCGTTGTGCGACGAAAAGTATCCCTACAATTGTATGGCTAATTTTCGTGTCACAACGGAAAAGTTTTATTGAAAATTTAATTGATTGAGTTAGCTAACAACTTTTTGGTCCTTACCCGAATAAAAAGTTCAACCTTAAATATCAATTAAAATGGGTCACACACAAAACACATCGTTTTCATGAATACCGATTTCATTATAAAAAAATGGCAACAAACGTCAATAAACCGTAACTTCCCCACATTCGCTATTATAACATAAAACAGAGTAGCAATGTCAAATTGACAGCTACAAGCAATGTAATAACCTCCGGTTAATAAATAACTTTGACAAATGAAGTGTTCAACCGATGTTCCGCCTCAGCATCGCACGTGCGGCAAAAAACAGCCTGTCACATAATGGCCGTAATAAAATAAATTATACGGCTACTGCGCTTGCGTAGAACACGCCAATCAGCTACTGTTACACTTAAAAATCCATTACATCTTGACTTCTAATCTTATAGCGGTTACTTGATAATATAGGTCTAATATTTCTGGTCTTTGCAAGACTTGATAAGATGCCGTTATAAAATGATCCCTGCGTTCGGTGTGAGTGTTTGAAAAAGGCGGTCTGATTGTGCTAGTCAAATAAACAGTTTTGAGCGTTGATTCAGTACTGATGATATGTATCTACAGGTCAATATTATCAAGCTATGGTTTTATGTCGGGTTTGAGTATGTACAGGTTGATATAATTTTTAATAAAATATCGTTTTTTTTTAAATAATTTACGGTTGCTTAGTAAATTATTTTTAACGTTTTTAAATATAAGAATTGTCATCCCGTTCTAAACCGAGATTAGAATCGTTAACGTTAGATTAAAATCGATTGCATTTTTTCAAATAAAGAAAGCGAACTAATAAACACGTGGTAAAAACATCACACATTATCTTAAAGTATAAGAACAAGGAATTATCTAAACTACAAAAAGCTTTTCAAAACTCATTGAGTTGACCAGCACACTTGAGCTACAACATCAAACTATTAAAACCAGTTTAAGAGTCAAGATAGGATGGTTTAGTGAACCACACAGGCTGCGCTAGTTCCGTGTTAGTTCACTCTGATTATATCCACTCGTGCGCAAGTTCTCTCCCTCTTTACTGACCGCACTTAGTCTATTTATTTATGTCAATAACCTACTGGGTGGATTGTTATTTGATAAATTCCTTCTAAAAGTGTATAAGTAGTAGAGTTATTTTACGGTAAAAAAATATCATGTTTTATCAGCTTACTGGGACCCTGATCTACCATGGAACTGTGTCACAGTGACGTTATGATCCAAGTCTTAAAAAGTGTCAAACAAATTGTTTTTAATGACACTGTGACACCGTTCAATGGTGGGTCAGGGTTCCGTTGGACTGATATTACCTAGTTTTTATTATGGCCTGGGCAAGGCAAACAAGCACTAGGTCTGTGGTAAGTAGGATTTGTAACCCATCGATTAACAAAACAAATCGTAAGAACTCTCAAACGTAATTAATGTCGAACATTAATAGCATAGTATAGTAAAACGCCGATAACGTTTCCCAACTATTAAATTAATTTCAATTTCCACGACTTTTCAAATCAAATCAAATCAAAATCATTTATTTCAGCCATCTTTGGACCATAATAATAACAAAGTGTTAGTAAACAAATTAAACACAACAACAACAACATGCTGCATGCTGTAGTTATTATGAAAACCTATTAGCTACCTAGGTTTGGACTTTCCTGCGTTTTTTTTACGTATTACCTTCTTTTTTTAGGAGCATATAGCACCAGGGGGAAAATCAATCAACAAATTCAACGTAAGCAACAAAAGCTTAAATTTCGTATAAATTCTAAATGCCTTGTTGGCTTTAAAACAAAACGCTATTACTGTTTGTTATCATCTACAACGCTAACGCCTAAACCTAAAGTAAATCATTGATGTAGATACCGCCCATAATAACATTAAATCCAAGCGAAGCCTAGGAAATACAATTTGAGTCGATAGCTATGAAGATTACCTCTTTGTATAGCAAATTTAAAAGCAATGAAAACGGAGGAAATATACGTTCAGTGACCTGTTTATAGTCTATGTCATTTGAAATTGCCAAAGATGTAAACAAACTAGCATTGACCTTTGTTATTTACTTCAGGGTTAGCTGGATGAGATCTCTTTTTTTTCCTATTTGGGTGTCAAACTGTCAAAGGCCTCCCCTCTTTTCCGCCATTCGTCCCGATTGAGTGCATGCTCCCGCCATTCGCTTTGAAACGCGTCTAAGTCATCCCGCCATCTTCTTTTTGGTCTGCCTCTGCTCCGGCGGCCATCTTGCGGGGTCTATTCGGTGGCAACCTTGGCCCATCGTTCTGGATGCATTCGGCAGACGTATCCAGCCCAGTCCCACGTAAGCTTAGCGGTCTTGGCACCCACATCCGCAATACCAGTTTTGGAGCGCAGTTCGGTGTTTTTGATCTTGTCAGTTCTGCGAACATCGAGTATGCTGCGCTCCATTGCTCACTTGCAAATCTTGATCTCATATTTATTAATAAAATTCAAAAAAAACAAAATTCAAAATATTTATTCAGTAAATAGGCCACATGAGGGCTCTTTTACACGTCGGTAATATAGTGAGTCTACCAGCGCTTCGGACGAGACCATCATTGCGGAGAAGAAGCGCCCAAGAAACTCCAATACAAAATTACATTAACTAGTAATCTTGCCACAGATAACCACGAAAGTAGCTCAGATTTAGAAATTTAATTTATATTTTCTAAACAATAAGGCCAGTTTACAATGTGTCTTTACGATCGGCTCTCAATGTTTCTTTAACAGCTACGGGTAGACATTGACGGTTATAGTTATTAAACTGTACCCGTGAATGCCTGGCCGTAAACTGCTAACGTCACATTATTCAATTCAACGCTACTTTTATGACTGTTTGTATGAGTAAGCAGTTACTCTGAAAATCTAGGGTTGCCAGAGTTAAAATAGAAGAAAATCGTTATAAGGTACAGTCTTGTAAATTGCAACTAACTTTAATAATAATAACTGCCTCTTCAATCACTGTTTTGAACATTGACAAGTAGTCAGCCAGAAACCAGGGTAGTGATTCTCTCAACAACGACGGTCGGACGGACGAACGAGTGAATGTCCAAGCGGCGAGCTTAAGTAGTCCCCTCAGTGCGAACAAAACATATTTTAGCGCGTGCATTTTCAATTTAGCAGCATGGTTTCTGCCGATGGATCCAACGTTCCAGGCTGCTTAATTGGGTAAGTAAAGTTTTTGGAAGAGATGTAAATTTTTTTTTTTTTTCGATAGTCGTCATCCTGAAGATCATAGAACTGCGGCTCTTTTACTTTTATTTCCTCTAATATTTTAGAAATCTTTTTTTTAGTTATGAATTTGACATTTGTAAACTTTAATGACCGACAAGTTTGTTGCCTTCGTATTTAATGAAATAGAAAAAAAAACTGTCACTTCTATATCTGTCAACGTCAAATCAAATCAAAGTAAACAAACGGTTCAATTCAAATAAGTAAATTCAAGTAAATCTTTGTAATACTCCATTTCCACAGTCCGTGTGGGATTGCCTGAATTCATTGCGTGGATTGTACAATTCAAAAGTGCTCTCGTCTATCAAAAAGCAGAGCAAGAGTCGTCGAGAAAGGAAGAAATCGGTGTCCAAGAAGAAGTGCCAAAGGGTTCGAAAATAAATCGTAGACCAAATATCGTGCAAAGCTCTTAGAGCAAAGCGGCAAAACGAAAGTCCAGAGTTCGTTCTGAGATCGTTAAAAATATTTCTAAAAACACTGATCACATGAAACACAAGCAAACAGAAAAGAGTCGTTGTATTGAATCGTTTGTTTACTTTGATTTGATTTGACAATGACAGATATAGGTGTTTTTTTTTCTTTTTCATTAAGTACGAAGGCAACAAGCTAGTCGGGCATTAAAGTGTACAAATGTCAACTTCATAACTAAAAAAAATATTTCTAAAATATTAAAGGAAATAAAAATAAAAAATCCGCAATTTCTTGATCTTTAGGATGACGACTATCGAAAATAAATATAATATACATATCTTCCAAAAACTTTACTTAGCCTATTGAAAATGCTAGTCCAGTCAAAGCGTACAAAACACAATTTGGTACGTTCATTCTCAAATAGGTAGCCTTATACGTTCGATATTGCTGCCGTTTTTAAGAGAATAACACCCCAGGGCAGAGGTGTAATTAGTTTAACCGGGACACCTCGTTAATTAACGATTCTGACCAATTACAGCTCATTAAAAAATAATACTTTTCCTCTCACTGGGCGGTTGGCAGGAAATGGCGAGAAGTATTTTTACTTTCGAAGATTCATCAGTGTTAATTTGTTTTGAGGTGACTTTTAAAACACGGTTAAGTATTTAAATAAAAAAGAATGTATGAAATATTTTTTACGTTCTTCTTTTATTAAATTGTGAATCGACGATAAAATCACGTAGCCGTCCATTTTTAAAAGCTTTTATTTAACTTGCAAGTAAGTATGTATGTATGCAAGGGTGAAATCTTGAAAGTTAAATTTGACCCACTTCCCGGTCTCCGATGAAGCTGAAAATTTGTTCTGATGACAATGCAGTAATATAGTACCATCGAGCTGGTCTGATGATGGAGACAGAGTGCGGCCATAGAAACTCCTTAATTACACATGATAAACCCGTCGTGTTAGAGCTTGTTAAAATGGTCTTGACAAGTAGATGAAGACTGTGCAAAAAAAGGCACAGTCGACAGCAAAAGCTTGTCCCAAAAATGTTTTTTTTGACAGAAACTTATTTTCTATACAACTCTGGGTGATAACGTTTCAAAGCCAATTTCCTCAATCTTTCGAGTTATTATAAAAAACTAGGTTTGTACAGGTCGATGCACAAGAGCTGGCACGAATGGATTGAATTAGGAATGAAAGTATACCAGTGTGTAAAATAGTAACAGGTTTTCGGTTTGAAATTCGAACATCGGTTCAAAGGACGGCACTCACGCAATGATAGGTGACATTACTTTCGTTCAATCCATTCGTGCCAACTCTTGTGAATCGACCTGTACGTTTCCATTGTTTTTGTAATATTTTCTTAGAAACTAGAACGTACAGATATAGTACATTACATACATACATTAAATCACGCCTGTTTCCCAGAGGTGTAGGCAGAGACCACATCTTTCCATTTGCTACGATCTTAACAAATTTATTTCGCTTATTCCACATTCATACATCGAGTCATGCACGCACGTCAGTTTCGGGTACTTAAGATTCGGGCCTTTTCCAGTATTTCTCCGATTTGACTCGAAAAAGTACGCCTAGGGCGGCCCCGTCCGACCCGTCCACTCACTTTCGATCTGTATATCTCTTTCGTCAATCTTCTTACATTCATCCAAATGACCGAACCATCGAAGCATGCCCTTTTCAATTCAGAATAATACTAGTGTTTCATAATATTCACAAGATTATTGAAAAATCGTAAAAATCGGACTAGGTTTAAGAGTTAAAACGTTATCGGAATTTGTATAAAAGTTTTAAGCTTCACAATCTCTTCTTACAAGATTTTTATTTTTAGGGTTAAGTACGTACCAATAACCGGAACCCCTACAAGATGTATTTTTGTCCGTCTGTCTGTACTGTGAATTGTCTAACGGGCTCAAATTTGGGACACTTGTACTACTATTTTGTACTATTTAGTGTTCGAAACCAAACAAAGCCTCATTATAATTATATTTTACGGCAAAAAACAAGAAATGTCATAAAAAATAAACGTTTGAACTATGTTTATGCCTACTTAACGGTCATTAATCGAAGATCAACACAGAGTCATCTGCATGACAGATAACATCAGCGCGTATTATTTGCTAAGCCAATGTTTTTTGTTTGCTGACTGATTATTGAATAACGGATTATCCTACTAGCCATTGATTATTGTGTAGCTGCCGGAACCCAGACCGCTGACGAGAGGATTTACTAACAGCTTTGAAATAAAAATCGATTTAAATGTACTTTACTTTAATAGGTTCTGGTTGTAAATAAATAGTGCCTTAGCAGATCGAAGGTGGTAAGGAGAGTAATTTGCATAATTTTTGAAGTTTGTGTCGCCATTTATTTTGTGTGTGTGTATGTATGTTTCTGCGGCATCGTAGCTTCCAAACGTATGGACCGATTTACATGCGGTTTTTAATAAAAGAAAGCTAGTATAGTATAGGTACTAAGTCACCCAGATCTATTCCAACGCAAAGAAAACCCAATGTAAAAGATTCTGATATAATTAAATGATTCTAAGCTATATTTCATCATTCAATTCTGTTCCCTCGTTTAAGAGATATTAGTTTTAAAATAAATCGTTGTTATATCGGGGATCTTTTAACTTTCGATGTTCAAATACGTGCCCGTTTTATGTCTTAGGGTCTCCCCAGACCTATCGACGCGGACTCGGCTTGAGCCGGTAAGAAAAAGTTTTATGTCCGTGCAGTAAGAGTGAAGAAGGTATCGCTCGGCTCGGCTCGGCTCGGCTCGGCGTTGCCAACGGAACGAAGTCGTTTTCGATCGTATTGCGTGGACATAAAACTTATTCTTACCGGCTCAAGCCAATTCCGCGTCGATAGGTCTGGGGAGACCCTTACTTTGTTATAATGGCTGACTTTGTAAATACGAGTAAGTTACTTTTTTTTTAAGTGGCATTTTTTTGTTTTATCATCTTTAATTGTTACTGTCTTTAAAAACTTCATTTAATTAAATAGACATCACTTAAATCATATACCTAAGCATGTAATAACTCTATTTATCGCGTTTATATTTAGAATGGAAATATAAATGGAAACAGTCGGAATTTCATAAATAAATTAATGTGGAAATATATTTACCAACCGTCGAGTACGATAATAACTTCCAATAATTACCTGAAACAAAAAAATACATTAAGTATTAACAAATCCATACTTCCATACTAATATAATATTCTAAATGTCTGTCTGTTACCTCTTTACTAAAATTTCTCAAAACGTAAATGGTAGTTTAACTCGCACTCGACCAGTTTTTTTAAAACCTACCAGTTCCAGTTTACAAAAGATGTAAAACTATAGAAGTCATATATCTCTGTCCCTTTTAGTGCTTTGCAATTATTGTCAGGTTTTAAATGTTAACACGACGCAGGAGCGGAGTATAATCCAATTATATAGGTCCAGTTTTTTATGAAGTTATTAAATGTTTAACCCTTTTTATTGTTCGCCATGTTTTTTTGAATTCGTTCAAATTACATTAAGAAGCATTATATTTTTTTTAATTCTCATAGTTTTAAAATGTTACTTTAGGCCCTGCACATCAGGACTAAAGCTTATTGATCTATAGTGAATCAAATCACGGTGTTTGTGAATGGAGGATTATCGCCATTTTCAGTAATTGTATGTAGACCTCAATAAAATAATATATGTATAGAAAAAAATCTTATTATAGAACTGAATATTACCATGGCAACGCTCATTATATAATGGTTTTGATGCTTCGCTTACGCTACAGGTGGTATTCTGATACCGTTAATGATATCAATATTAGCGATTTATAGTACTCGAGTAGAAAAAAAGATTTTATAGGAATGATAAATACATAATGTATCCGCCTTCATCAAAATATTGATTGAGGATATATTTTTATTCGCTTATAAGTCACAAGTATTTAAACAACAGATTTCCTGTTAGGAAAACCAACTGCCCATAAAAAAATCTGCACAGGGCATAAAGTTGGTCATTTAAGTCTTAGTTTATAATAATGAACAAAGTGCTTACCTACTTGATTGGCTACTTTTTATAACAGTTTTATTTTCAGATCCTAATCACGCCTTGTTAGATCACAAGTAGAGTAGTTTTTCACGTGCCCTCGGGAAGTTTGCAATAGGATCAAATTATACCCTTCTAAGGTATAAAACGTTTTTATTTTCACGCCAATTTGTGCTATAATTGGGATATAAAAGTGAATTCCAATTATAACAAACGTAACAATAACTAAAAGGTGCCGGAATAACGATTATGCTCAGTGTAACACTTTTTATGCTCTTGGGCATAAAATTATTAACTAACACTAAGACAACATAACAACATCTCCAGACACAACAAAACTCCGAAAAAAAAGATTTATCCGACCTGTTTTTTTTTGTTTTTTTTAGAGTGAAAAAGACGTTAAATATTGATTTTTTTTAAGAAATTCATAAAAGCGTTTAAAGTTTGTGCTTAACAACACGATTCAATTTTGACCATACATCAGAAAACAAGAAAAAATACTTTATTTCGCCCATTGACTGGTACAGAATGCCTGAAGACATTAAGTCCTTCATTTGTATCTACTTTGTGTATTGTCAAATAAAATTTAAATAAATAATACCTTAAACTAATTATTTCTTTGAACTTGATCCTAGTTATCCATCTTAAAAACAAAACCCTTGGTGCGTAATTTCAACTCAAAATTAAGCGAATCAATCAATCATCGGGACGAATGGCGGAAAAGAGGGGAGGCCTTTGCCCAGCAGTGGGACACCCAATAGGCTTTAAAAAAAAACGACGGTAAGACGGTATTTAAATATAACAGGAAATAGAGCAAACTACTATAATCTGAGTTTAATTCGATGTAAAGTTTATTTAACCTAATCAATCTTAGTACCTAAAAAGGTTCCATTTGACACACTTCGGGGACGGAACCCTAATAAATCAACGCCTAGCAGTTTATTGTCATCTATTTTTTAATACTTTACTTTTTGACGACTTACTTGTAGTGCCCATGGCAAGCTAGCGCTTGGGTTCGATTCCCGGTAAAGGCAAGATGAGCGCGAGTATTTGTTTCTAAATATATATATATATAATATAATTAGCGTGAGAGGATTCCGTAATTTATTTATGTACACTACGCAAGAATAAATTTATTTGACTTTAATTAATTATACACAATGCAAGCCACCATTTTAATTGTGGTATTTTAAGAACAGTCAAATATTTTTAGTAAGTACAATAATTACTGGCTTCCTAAAATGTATTAATTGCTACTCATTACTGTAATCAAGCAACTTTGTTTTAAACCAGAGATAATCGTTTATAATTAAAATGCTATTAAAATGGACCACACAAGTGCTTCATAACGAATGTAGTTATACTAGTTTACTTATTTTTTTTAATATAAAATCATTTTCAGAATTAATGAATTTTCCAAAATTCTGTTAATTAAAAATATATCCCTAATTAATTCTATGAAAATCGCTTCTGCAACTGAAACTGATTTTAAACAAACACTCTGAAACATAAACAACAAAAGGTAAAAACAAACTAGAACGCTACTCAAACCCTTCCTAAAATAGGTACTCAAAAAAGAGCTGAATGAATGAAAACACTTTTTAATTCATTTAAAAGGAAAAAGAAACACAAATAAAGTTCATGCCTGCTTTAAGATATTGTGCGAAACAAAGCCGCAATTAAAAAACGATGCGGCCAGTATCTTAAGATTAAAAAACAATTACTTCAAACAGACCAAAGACAACGACAACCCATTGACATTTAGTCGCCGTCGTTTCGAGAAGGCCAATTTGCCATTATGGTGCCCTAGGACGTTTAAAAAGTTGTCAGCCAATTAAAATTTAAAACAAAATGAAACAGCGTCGGACGTGGTCATTGAGCAACAAAAGTTTGACATGTCCACTTTTTTACTTTTTAATAATGTATTTGATTAACTACATGGTTATACGTCGCGTAACGTGTAATTTATTTACTTTTAATAAAATTTGGTTTTGTAAAAAGCGCAGCGTTTTTTTCGTTTAAAGTAAAAAAAAATACAACTTATTATTGCATGGTATAATGACAGAGGACTTTAGTGTTACCATAACCAATATTTGCCTAATTTTCCTTAAAACTATCGGGCGGTAACGTTTTTAGCTCCTAAACCCTTTAAAAAATTATCCTCTGAAGTAGCGTTTAGTTTGCAGTATTTCTACTACCTGTTATCACTTGTTATTAACTATACAACTCTACACAATAAGAAAACAGGTAAAACCTGATAACATTAATAATTAAGACTAGTTCATAAATAGAGTAACTGACAGTCTCACAGACAGAACTGATGAAAATGGCACCGAGTCAATAATACTGACATCTTTATTGATCATTCGCGATCGAGCGATACAAGATGTAAGATAAGCTTCACACGTTCAATGTTGCTAATAAGTAGTCAGCTCGTACGTCAATCTTGTATGATTTACTGATCTTGTCGCTGTCAAATGAAAATAGTAGAAGTTGCTAACCGATTACTAGACAGGAGTTCTGAGACTATTAACTCAGGTAAGTTTGAAGCCCCACAGGAAATTATTTAAATAAATGTGGGACGATTGACGTGTCACGGCGCCTGTGTGAGATTGACTGTCAATTGTTTCTTTTTTACCTGACTAAAGGAATAGGAACATTTTTCGTATTGTAGGTCGATTGCGTGCATGTTGCTTTAATAATACCTGGCGTTTGACTACGAAATATATTGGTGTATTAGCTTGCTAGCAGGAAGCATGGTGATCGTAATGAATTTTATTGTATTCACAAAGTTGGACTATTCGTCATCACAAGTACGAGACGATGTCAAAGGGGAGTAAATAAATGATATAAATCATTGCAATGTTTCTAACATGTTTCTTATTTTTCTTGTACTTTTAGGGTACTTATTGGTTTTGTTTGGATTGTAACATAGTTTCATTTTACGTACCTACAGCATTAACCAGTATTCCAAATACAATGTGATTGCAAATTTAAATAAATAACAACACATCACATAACTGTTACGCATTTAACAACGCTTGTCACGTTCGTTCCGCCATTTTGTTTTTCAGTTCACACGCTCGCATTTCAGATCATTAATATTGATGGAGTGACTGTGTACCGCGGACTTAACATTAAGTCTGTTCCGATTCCTCTATTTTAATTAATAATAGCCCACCTTGCTGCTATATCGTTATAATATTATGCTAACGTATTTTGTACTGCCAATTTAAAAGAGTTGCCATGTTGACAGCAATATGTACTTAAACAAAGTGGAAAATAACCCCTAAGGTTCTATTTTAATCGATAAAACCATATTGCTTTTCACATGTTATTGTAGTGTCCACAATATGATAGCTCTTATTTATTGAGTTACAACAATACGATACTATGTTAATAGTTTAACGGTTTGACCGAGTGGAATAGAGCCTATATTTGGATGTACTTGGACTTAAAAGGAAAATTGAAGAAGTTTATATCAACTGTAAATTTGTTGTTATATAGATGAATAAATAACTATAAATTTCTGTATCTTATAAAGATATTTTTTTTTAATAGGTACCTACCGTTTATTAATTATTACGAATTCGCAGCATGGTTTCTGCCTATGCAGCGAACGTCGAACGATGAAAATGCACGCGCTAAAATATATTTTGTTCGCACTGACGGGACTACTTAAACTCGCCGCTTGGACATTCACTTGTTCGTCCGTCCGACCGTCGTTGTTGAGAGAATCACTACCCTTGTTGTATTATGACGTGCAAATGAACTTCGACCGTAGGGTGGTAGACCAGATTGTTAGTCGACTGTACTAGTGTTTATCATACACATATACTTATGGTCTATATTAGATCCCTTGTTACGAACAGTAGCTATGATCGTAGGGGTCATAGAAATCGGCAGTGAGGGTAACTTGTTCCTTTGAATGTCATTGCTATACTAGTATGCAGATATTTATTACTTATACTGAACCCCGACTGCACAAACTCGTTGCAATCTTTACTTTCTCGCTTAATCAACTAATTAGGGATCGCATCCTTCAATTAGCGTACACTTTGTATGCAATAAAATGCATCGATGGTAACTTTACGAACCTCGTATACTATGTAAAGTTAATGACAATTTGGACGTCGTGTGCTTTGGAATACGGTTGTTTTTTAAGGATCATGAGCTATGAGGTGAAGATCTGAGCAATCAGGTTAATTCTTGCTTCTTTGAAGTTCTAGAAACGGATGACGTTGACAGTTTTATGATTGAACGTACCTAGTATACTTGGATAGGTGAACGCATTATTAAGGTTTTTTTTATTAGGGTAAAGTCACCGTGGTCAGCCAGATACCAGTAGTCGACTGACGGTGATTAGGAGTTGAAAATTATTAATAAGCAACAAAAATGGAATTTAATGGTTGATGTCTCAAACAATTATCTCACTGTTTAAATTTATTTAAGTTAATGATATTGTTAAAACCAATCACCACTGGATACATGGACATCCTACATTAATTATTGAAGTGAAGTAGATACGTCAAGTGCCATCGCTTTGGCGGGAAATTTGACAGATATTACGTCAATAAACTTATCAGTTAAGTGTTGTTAACTCATAGACTAAACAATTAGTAGGGTGACAATTATTTTCAATTAAAAGTTAGTTTCAAAATATTTTTTTAACATAATAAAATAAGTTTTGTTTCATGTGACTGCGACTTAAACGTGATCGCCATTAATAACTGAATTAGAAAATTTGGTTCCTGATCACCAAAAAAAATCACCGTGTACCTATAAGTGCGAAGAGTGGGAAATATAATATATTTCGTACTCTTCCTACTCTTACAAAGTATAGGCTTGATTAGACCCTGTAGTACTAAAGACTGCTTATAATACATGTTTAGTCCTTACGACATAAGGTTGCGAACGTCAAAAAAAAGGAAATCCGATAGAGTTTCATACAGGTTCTTCACTGATCGATCGCGTATGAACGTGCAATAAACTTAGCCTAAGTCGGTACTATGACGTTTCAAAAGTGCTTATTATGTAAACATACTTGAAATACTTGACCTTAATTGACCTTGAACTTTATTTTGCAATATTTATATTTGGAATTTCATTGTAAATACAATTAAAATTAATTTCTATTCATATTTCGCAACAAAGTTCAAGTCTCTAATAACTATCCGTGATCGTAAACTGCCATTGTAATAGCGAGATGATTAAATAATAAATCGTAATAGGCAATTACGATCGTTAGAGCTATCGGTATTATTCAAAGGCCGTTGAACTCTTGGCGCCGCTCACTCGGACAAGGCCGGGCTTGTGTTCCACTGGAAGTTGTCAGCTATTGTCTATTGACAACATGATTACTTTCGAAAAGCATACAATATTTTTTCATATGTTTATTATTACATATTAATTATTTACTGAGAAAAATATATCAGACCGTTTTGAACTAGTGGTCAGAATGATGGTAGTTATTTGTAACTGCGTTTTGTTCTTTTAAGGGCTGATTTTTCAATCTCCAGATAACACTATCTGTCAGGTGAATTGTAGCTCTGTCCTTTTCTTTCTCATAAGAATGATAAGGACAGAGCTACAATTTACCTGACAGATAGTGTTATCTGGAGATTGAAAAATCAGCCCTAAGTCTAAGTAGTAGTTGTGACGTACAGTCATGAAATTAAATTTGGTACCTTAGGTCCAAAATCAATCTTACAACAATAAGGTTGAGTTTCCTAATAGGTACAGATGACTTGACATCTCTAATGACATTGACGACTTCAAAGCATGTTTTTGCTATTTAATGAATTGTTTTGCTATTTAATGTAAAATGAGTGATTTTGTGCACAAAAACAGTTCATACGCTATAGCGTAAAGTCAACAAAGATTTCTAGCCCACCATAGAACTGATAATTCATTCATTATAAACTTAACGATTTTATATATTACTTACATACATACATACATTAAATCACGCCTGTTTCCCAGAGGGGTAGGCAGAGACCACTTCTTTCCACTTGCTACGATCTTGACAAATTTCTTTCGCTTCTTCCACATTCATACATCGAGTCATGCACGCACGTCGGTTTCGGGTACTTAAGATTCGGCCCTTTTCCAGTATTTCACCGATTTGACTCGAAAAAGTACGCCTAGGGCGGCCCCTTCCGACCCGTCCACTCACTATCGATGTGTATATCTCTTTCGTCAATCTTCTTTCATCCATCCTTTCCAAATGACCGAACCATCGAAGCATGCCCTTTTCAATCTTAGTCAATACATCTTCTTTTATTCCACATTTCTCTCTGACTTTTTCATTCCTTACTCTATCAATCAGTTTCACACCACACATACTACGCAAAGAGCGCATTTCAACGGCATTTACACGACTTTTATGCTTGTCCTGCCACACCCAACATTCACTACCATACATCAGGGTAGGGGCCAGCACTCCATTGTGAACAGCCAGTCGGGCTTTTTGTGAAATGCCCTGTCTGCTCACAAAGGAGTACAGGGCCCCATTGATTTGATTCCCCGCATATATTACTTAATTTCGTCATAATTACGTGTAGGAATTGATAGTCTGTTCTTTAGGTTAATAATTATTTAGACGGATTGAGAAGTTTTGGGGGGAATAAAACAATAATCGAACTTAATGCGCACACGCTAGGGAAATAAAGGTACTGAACTTAGGTAGTAAAAAATAGTTGAAAAATATTATTTAAAATTAAAAAAATTACTCGATAAGTTTAGAATTACCTACTTTGATAAAGATTGTTATTATAGTACGAGTACCAACATTAAAACACTTCATTAACCGGATTTCTTAATTGAAATACTTACAGGAAAACAGAGCAAGGCAGATTACATTGGTAAACTTACTAAAGAGTCAAAAATAGATATAAATAATCACATACCATTTTTATAACGAGTATTTGGTAAATTAACTCCTACAAGATCGTGCCAAGTTACAAATAAACAAGTTATAGCTTGACATAGCTTCGCTTGGCTGTGTCTTAGGGACTGATATTACCATAATTAGAGCCTATTAATTCTGATGTGATTTAACATGTAAAGTCATGCAACAGCACTTGTTTTACATGATTTTATACAAGACTATTAAATTAAGTACAATAGGAAGTTCCTCCTAGCCTTAAGAATGGGATAGAGAAGAATGACTTTATTATTATGCAAATTAAAACGCTGTGGTACAGTCGGCCTTATAAATAGCTGCACATCTTTGTACCTTGTCGGTTTAACCCCTTTGACAGATTAGTGCAACAGATCAAGTATGATGTTAAAACGACAAAACACTTTAGTTTGCAACCATTTTGTTTGAGCTTAGGAATTTTAGGTCGTTGCATCCTTTCGGATCAGATAGCTATCGCCTAACGCATTCGCAATCGCAATCGTTTTCATTTTGAAAATCGAAGGCTTGTCTGCATACAAAATTACAATCGCAATCGACTTCAAAGTGGAACAATGGTTTTCATTTTGAAAGCAGACGCCTTCGGACTGTCAAAATGAAAACGATTGCGATTGCGAGTGCGTTAGGCAATAAGCCAGCCGGTCTAGTTCGCATCTTAATTTTTTTTTCGGTACTACCCTGTAAAATCGCTAAGACTTGAGAATTTACTCGAGTATTCGCTAGAATGCTCACCAAAATGATCATTCTGATCGGTCGTTCGAGATGAACAACATTTTGAACGATAGCAAAGAAAGACAGAGTGTGACCAGTGAGTGGCAACCCAAAAAAGGAGGACAAATTTAAAATATCATTAGCTGGTAACACGAAATGCATAGCGACTAGGTACTCATAATGTTACAGCTTGTTTCATAGGTAAAATTGTTGCCATTTGAAAAATTTGAAAAAAATGCTTGTGTCACGATTCGCTGGTAGCGTGTGCATCTTGGCTAACCTCTGTCCAGGGTAGTGATTCTGTAAACAACGCCGGTCGTACGGACTGTCGAGTGATATCCAAGCGGCGAGATTAAGTAGTTTAGTAGAGCGAACAAAACACGTTTTAGCGCGTGCATTTTCAATTAAGCAGCCTTATACGTTCGACCCATCGGCAGGAACCATGCTGCTAAATTGAAAATGCACGCGCTACAATGTGTTTTGTTCGCACTGACGGGACTAGGGGAAAGGAAGGTATAACGGACCCTGTGGGTAAAACGGACCACACTTGTCATTTGGATACTAGTACCGCCATCTATTGCCAACTTATGTCCACCTAGTAGTCGCCTTTCGCTCAGTTTCGGTCAGTGTCCTTGGAGCGGTCATGCAGCAGCACGCGGTTATATCAAGGTTAGTTAATTTTTGTGTATTTTGATGTAAAAACCGCAAGTTTTGATCAGCCTTCACTTTTATTGCATTACTAACATCGATTTCAAACTATTTTTACTTTATATATTCTTTATTTTACTTTGTTTTAACGATAAAACAAGCGAGGTACTTCGCCAATTCAACCTTAAAATATTTTCTGTTTACGTGCCTACCAAAAAGGCAAAACGGAACGGGCAAAATGGACCACGTGGTCCGTTATGCCTTCAAGTGTTTATATCTGCGATTTGTATTTACGAAGTTTGATAATTTAAATGTTGGTATTATTTTAGATGGTTAACAACTATAAAAGAAGGTCAAACTGACAATCATGGCGTGAGGAAGATATGAAAAATGCGATTGAAAACGTATCAACTCGCAAAATGGGGCTCAACAAAGCTGCTGCCACCTTTAATGTTCCAAAGACTACCTTGATACGAAGACTGAACAAATTTGAAGCAACCAAAGACTTAGCTAGACGAAGAAGATGTTAAATATTTTTACTGTTCACATTTATTTTCTGAATCTACAGAGGGATGGGTTCAATGTCCAGCATGTTCTTTATGGGCACACTGTAGCTGTGCCGGCGTTGAAGACGATGACGAAGATGTTAGGTTTGTTTGCGAAAGGTGTGCTATTGAGTAAGTGCACAAAATTTTGATTTTTTTCTTTAGGGTGCCATAGGTCCATTTTACCTTAACGTGTGGTTCATTTTACCTTAACATGTAGGCAAAACGGACCAATTCGAGGATTTTGGAAATCATCCAATATCCTCTTAATCTGTGATTTGATTGAAGTGTTCAATAAACATAAGTTACATTAATAAATGCTCAATTATAGTATGTTCAACAAATAAGAATAAAGCTGTTATTTTTTTTTCTATGTTGGTTTTTTCTTAAGTGGTCCGTATTACCTTCCTCTCCCCTACTTAATCTCGCCGCTTGGACATCACTCGTTCTTTCGTTTTCGTGCACCGTAATGTGTGACTGTGTGTAACCTAAATTAAACTTAATTGAATTATGTTTAATAATGACTTGTAAAATGTAGGTACTTTTACCAATAAATATCTGTATTCTGTATTCTGTATTCACGTTTGCTTTTTGAGAGAATCACACCCCAGGGGCCTTATTCCACTTTGTCTTTGTCGCATAGATTTTATTTTGGCTGCCATTACTATCGTTACTAAGAGCTATAATTACATTGACAATAATAACAATAGTCTATAGAGGATAAGGCCCCTAGGCCCCTGTGAATTGGAGATTATCCACGATCTGTTTGTCATAACAAAACATCGCTAGTAAAACTGCTCGTAATCATTCATGTGACGTGACTAAGCATTCGTTGACGTCAGACCGTTTTACTACCGACATAAGACGTCTTTAGTAATGGTCAATATGATTTAGTCATTAAGTTCAGTCATAAATATGTGTACACTTTAGTACCTTGTCACTTGAATCGCTGTGACAATTCAATTCATATGGCAGTTTACACATACCTAATTATGAACTTGACTGTACAAATGGAAAATCGTTAATTATATATATATAATTACCATCCGGAGTGAATTTTGTAAAAATGAAATTGGGATTGACCAAAAAAAATTAGTCACGGACTTTACTTTCTAATTCGAAATAATAGGAAATTTTAAGACACCAATTTCATTAATTTTGTATTTGATCCAATAGTTTTGTTTAAATATGTATCTTTATTTATTTAGCAGACATTTTATGGATGACATGAGTATTTTAAATTTGGGGTGGCATTTTCTAATAAATTACTACAATTAAATGATATCCAATGAAAAAAAATCATTGTAATAGTGTATTAAAACATACTACTTCAAGCTGTTTTCGCCTAACCCGTAAGATACACCTAGGAGGGCTTCAAGCCGAAAACGAAAGTCAAACAAAGGTTAAATATACATTTGCCAAAATATCCAAAATAAATACATATTTCAAAAACTTAATAATGCAGAACGGCTTTAAAACCCTATTCCTCGAAATGGTTTTCTAATTGGAGTAATTGTAAACATAATGTACAATCCCAATTGTGCTGAAAAATAATAATAGCCCTTTTCGTAACAAGTAATTAAGCTTAAGTCGAATTTTGCTCATGCAAAATGAAGTACGCAAAAAGTGAACGTAGTCTAATGTGAATTAAGACCAAAATGTAATATTAAGTAAGTACCGTAAAATGGGGTGAGTAGGGACACAACCTAAAATAAGTCATAACTTGTTACAAATAAGAACAAGTATTACATGGACAGTAACGTTACGTCTATTGGAAATAATTTCAGTCTTATAATTAGTAACATATGCTTCATTTTAATTGTGTCCTTACTCACCCCGTTTTACGGTAGGTACGCAAAAAAGCGTCGGCAGCCTAGTGGCAGGGGGCCGCCCCGTGATCGTAAGGTACTAAGTTCAAACCCTCGCGGTCACCATGTACCAGTGAGTTTTTCTAACTTAAGTGTATTACCCGATGCTCTTGATGAAAGAAAAACATCATGAGGAAACCTGCAAATTGGAACGCCTGAGTGTGTACCTAATAAAGTAATTGCATAAAAGATCCTAAAGAGTCGAAGTATATCCGAAAAGGCCCGTCTGTAAGATAAGATAAGATAAGAATATTATGTAGGCTTAAAACGAATTATGACTAAATAGATTATGCAATGTAGGTACATATTTCAGGTGGAACGTAATTGTTACAAATGGTAATTTTTCTGAGTTTACAAAAATATCATTTCATTTTCACAATTTTATTTATCGTTAGGTATTGATTTAGGGGGTGAGATACGTAATCACATTTTTTATACAAATTTTCAACTTCACTATCCCCTGATTATAACACTTATCAAATATTTCTATTGCAACAAAGGTTAGGTAATCCAGGAATTAAATAAAACTACGAAACCTATGATTTTTGTGAGTTACTCCATTACTACAGAGCCTTGACCCGTATTCATGCACCATCAAAGTTTGCCCAAGTGTTTTATAACAATGAGTAAGGTTACAGTGTACAAATATTAAATGTGAAAAGATCTTTCGGAAGTCCTGACGCAAGTCGAATGCCAAATCTATGGCAAATAAGGAAATATTATAACTCTAGTCATCCCTCTTCCTCTCTATTACTTACTAGTGACCTTTCTGTTACACCCGTACATAATGCAGTATTTATTTTACATACCTATATAAACCTTCTTGAATCACTATCTATTCATGAAAACCGCATTAAAAACTGATGTGTAATTTGAAAGATCTAGGCGCACAGAGAATGGGAGCGACTTTGTTAAACACTATGTCATAATCGTAGTTTACGAAACGAGCCGAAGGCGAGACAACTATTTTTTAGTTAGCTGGAAAAGATCCCGTTAAGGGATAAGTTTGCCATTGTCTTTTTGTTTTTTGCAATTTTCGTTGCTATTGTTTTTGTTTTTATTTTGTACAATAAAGTGTTTATACGAGTATACATACTAAAAACCAGGATGGAAACCCTATGCTGTCCTGTTGATAGTTCATCCAATATACATACAAACGTTCACACTTTCATTCCCAGAGCGGGGTAGGCAGAGCTACAACCAACTACTCTAAAAATTTGTTGTCAATTCTGTTACCATATTTTGCACAAAGAGGCGAAGACGTTTACCAGTGTATATTAGTGACAGGTTGCAAGCCCATCGTCTAACAATACTACAAGCATTTAATCCATTTGTCGCCTCTTAACCACACTTTGATATAATTCGTCCAATTTACTATCAAAATATTAAAAAAAACATGACATGAGCGAATCCTATCTGCAATTCAAGTTGAACCTCTATTCAATTCGGTTAAACCATATTGTCTTTGACTTGATATCGTATTGTTGTTAACTCGGCTAGCATTACTTGCAAATAATCTATCGGAAATAAGTCAAAAACAAAAAATGACGATTGTGCAAAATGTGGTTACAGAATTTATCAACAAAGAGTTTGTTGGTAATTGGGATTGTTCATATTTTTACAATTGCTCCAATTCGAAAACCATTTCGAGGAATAGGGTTTTAAAGCCGTTCTGCATTTTTAAGTTTTCGAAATATTTGTCTAGTTTGGATATTTTGACAAAAGTATATTTAACCTTTGTTTGACTTTCGTTTTCGGCTTGAAGCCCTCCTAGGTGTATCTTACGGGTTAGGCAATAACAGCTTCAAATAGTATGTTTGGATAACATTTAATTGTTGTAATTTATTAGAAAATGCCATCCCAAATTTAAAATAATCATGTCATCCATAAAAAAAAGAAATTAAAACAAAACTATTGGGTGAAATACAAAATTAATGAAATTGGTTTCTTAAAATTTCCTATTCTTTCGAATGAGAAAGTAAAAACCGTGAGTTATTTTTTTGGTCAATCCTAATTCTGTAGCTCAGCTTGCGGTGCCCCACTGGGAATGAAGGTGTGAGTTTGTGTATGTATGTATGTATGTGTCAAAACAACCAGGTTTTATTATGTAGGATCTCAGTCTTAAAGTTTCTGAACATTGTCTTTTATTTCAGTTCTAAGAGAGTAAGAAGATCATACATACAAGTTTGTTTTGCATATGGCAACTAATTTTCGACTAAAGGACAACCAAAGTCAAAGTCAAAGTTGTTATTGAATAGCACAAGCGCAAATGCCACAGACAAAAAACACCGGAATTGTTTTTTTTTACTAGCACTCTACTCTTTGTCTTTTTTGACACGTTAATTATTTACATTAATTTATCTTGCTACTGATGATTTGAATTGAACAACACACTAATCAACAAACAAAGGTTACTTAAATCTAGACTTTCAAAAAACCTTTTGTTAGACAAAATAATAATTCAAGCGCGATCAAATTTGGCATCTATTATCTACCTCATTCTTTGTTATACCAAGATCGTATACTTCGTCGATACTTACACGATGCACAACCTTTCACTCTTCTCGATCTCTCAAGGGTTAGCTGTAAGAGATCCCTTAAAGAGACACGTTCGCCTTGTTACATATTTTTATATTAATTGTAATAATCTTGTTCCTTTTGTACAATTAAGTTATTTTTTGAATAATTCCCAAGCCCTAGACGCAATAATAATAATAATAATAATACGTTTATTCACAGTTCTTGCTTACAACTAAATACATATATTCTTCTGCCAAACCACAGAGTGGTTTGTTGGCAGACGGCAAGTAGTGTGCTTCAATAAAGTTTACAATAATTGTATTGCTCTCACAAACACACACACACACTCAACCTTAACTAATTCACCTTATATTCACTCATAATATTGCCCCCCACAGGCTCCTCAAAACAACAAAAGACCTTACACTTGTATTGCGAATTAGAAATTTGTCTAATTACATTATTAACTTTAACACTCTCTCTCTTGTCGAGTAACAAAGCGGCAGGCATAAAATAAATTGGCACATACTTTTGACAGTAGTGGCCGGTTTTTGTTTGATTTCCTTCTGACCACAACGTTTTGTTCTTGTTAGATTTCTTATATGTTTGAAAGTGAACGCTACAACACATTATATGCTTAATTACAGTACATGCTTTCGAAAATTAAAGTCTTATAGTGCTTTGAAAACTCCGACACCATAAAACGAATGTAACTATAGAATAACTATTAAAGTAAATTAAGACGGTGAAGTAGAATTACTACGAAATCGTAAATGGTAAATTATAGGCCAAGTTCTTGCTTAATAGTAACTAAACCAGCAAGTGTGAAACAGGTCAATGGCAAATCCTATTTTGTTTCTATTCCTTGGACGTTGTATTTTCATTATATCGTTATCCATACTAATATTATAAATGTGAAAGTGTGTCTGTCTGTTACCTATTTACGCTTAAACCGCTGAACCTATTTAGATGAAATATAAAGAGATTTTTATCCCGAAAATCATCCCCTAAAGAAGTGAAATAGAGGATGAAAATTTGTATGGAGCTACGATATAAACGAGTTCCACGCAGACGGAGTCGCGGGCAAAAGTTAGTAGTATATAAATGTTAGTTTTAATTTAATATGGGATATTTCTGCGACTGTTTTTTTTTTATATAATATTTTAGGTGCAAAGTACCTACTGACTAACGTCATTTTTATGCCCTTGTATACAACATTAGTACTTGTATTATTAGGTATAAATTAAATTAATTGCTCAAAACATCATGGCACCTGTTTTTATTATTAATCAATAGTTTTTTTTTAATTTGTATTGTACCTACGTTATGTTTTATAAATAGATCTGTCTTATCGCTATGAAAATTAGGAAGACTTAGCTATCTTCGAACCTGAAAATAAATATTTATAAATGTTATTTTTTCGTACGACTTTCATTACAAATATTGACACTTGGCCTACGCACTACCGTGCACTTTAATAGCGATTTAGTCATAGTATTTAACACAGAGAGTATTTAGTAATAAACATGAACATTTAATGGATCTACATTAAACCTCCAGTAATGTCTTAATAATTATTTTATTTTCACTCCTAGGACACCCAAAGTGCAAATAAAGTCTCTATAAAAGATATAAAAAGATCCTGAATGTGTAATGCTACGCTGCCCTCCTAATAGCGAAAGAGGCTAACTGCATAGTAATAGAAGAAGCATTTTAAATTTAATGTGCTTGCCGGTAGGGTATAGAATGCTTTGACTACTACATTGCAGTTCCGCCTTCTTTGGTAAGACGGCAGTACGAGCTTCATTTACTTGCATAATATAAAAAGTTTTAATCAAATCTCATAGATTGTGAAACTCCGCTTAAAGGTGGATTCAACCAAAGGAGAATAAGGTTTTATACCTAGATTAAATGCCGAATTAGTATAGACTACTATCGGAGGAAGTCTTATTCCAGTTTGGTAAATTCGATGGTAAATCGTGAAGCTTTAAAAGCTCATGAAGGAATAACGAGAAGTTGTCTAAATTTAATGTCTTAAGTGATTTCAATGATGCGAACGTCATATGACACACAATTAATACAGAATAAAAAAAAAATGTATTTATTATTACCTATGCGAATTTATAATTTTTTGTGACTTTGTTATATTTTCTGCCAAAAGAGACTGTGAAATACAAACAGACAGTCATACATACGGATTGACGAAGTAAAACTATAAGGGTTCCGTAACTTGCAACAATAGTCCAATTTTACTTATCACATTATTCTTAAAATATAGTATCTTTAGCTATAGCTAGAATTTAGAGCAGTCGATTTCAGGCCAAACTGTATATATACCAATCAATAATAGCAGGTTGCCCGTGTGGTTGCCGGGTTAGAATAGTGCCACTCCGTGTCCTCCCGTGGATGTCGTAAGAGACGGCTAAGGGAATAAAGGCGTATAGTACTGTTAGGCGATGGGCTTGCAACCTGTCACTAATACACTGGTAAACATCTTAGCCTAAGTGTGCAAAATGTGGTTAAGTACAGAATTTTCAACAAGTTTTTAGAGTTGTTGGTAGTTCTGTAGCTCTGCCTACCCCACTCTGGGAATAAAGGCGTGAGTTTATGTTTTATGTAGGTATCATACTTTAGAATAATGTAATGAGGAAATTTGGACTATTGTTGCAGGCTAGGGCCACAGTTGTGTAGTTTTACGCTTCCCAATTTTAGTATAAAGCAATTTTAGTACATTTATAAAATTTAATCGTAGGTGGCACATACTACAAATGTTTCACGTATTTCGCCTTAAATAAACTTGAACTACAGATCATAATGGATACCATTTATTGCTTACATCTGAAACAATACATTTCGACGTAATAAGTAGGTAAACATCAGGTGTTATTCTCTCAAAAGCAACGGACGGTCGGACGAACGAGCGAAATCGCAAGGGCAAGTTTAAGTAGTCACGTCAGAGCGACCAAAACACATTTTAGCTATATGTTTTGTTCGCTGTAACGGGACTACTTAAACTCGCCACTTGGATATTCACTCGTCCGTCCGTCCGACCGTCATTGTTGAGAGAATCACTACCCAGGGGTGTTATTCTCTCAAAAACATCGGACGGTCGGACGAACGAGCGAAATCGCAGCGGTGAGTTTAAGTAGTCCCGTCACAGCAAACAAAACATATTTTAACGCGTAGATTCACAATCAGGCAGCCTTATACGTTCGATCTTATCGACAGAAGCCATGCTGCCAAATTGAAAATGCACGCGCTAAAATGTGTTTTGTTCGCTCTGACGGGACTACTTAAACTCGCCGCTTGGACATTCACTCGTCCGTCCGTCCGACCGTCGTTGTTAAGAGAATCACTACCCAGATCATAATGGATACCATTTATTACTTACATCTGAAACCATACATTTTGTTGTAATAAGTAAACATAAGGTTCCATATCATGGTCCCCTGTATCGCAGTGGATTAAGCATTCGTCACTGTCGCACTTACATACTAGTCAGAATAAGACAGATGTTTTATCCACGTTTATCTACACCGGTGTACACGACTGTTAATAAAAATGCAGTACGTTTTACTACGGCCATGAAATAGTAGTTTATGCAATAGTTGTATAAGAGAGGTCAAAATATATGAGTGGCGTGAGTTACGATGTGAGCCGAAGGCGAACATCGTAAAGGAAAGCGCCACGAGTGTTTTTTGACTTAGTTATACACCGTTGCATACAATACTTTTTCTACGACTAGGTTTCAAATGAAATGCAAAATTAAGCGAAAAAACTTACAAACGAACGAACGAAGTAAAGAACAACAAACGAGCGGGAAACAAGAAAATGACAAAATATGTGTCTATGGTTTACTTTGTTTTTAAATTGACGGAATGGAAAAAAGAATTATTTACAATTCCAAAACATTTTAATTTGACCAATCAGAATACTTCACTAAATTAAATCCACCAATCACAATACACATCGACTGTCAAACGGAACGATAGGTTCTTTTAGGTACGTGTTTCTCTTTAACTAATTTAAATCTTTTAAAAAAACTTTGTAATTCGTATCAACCAATCAGAATACAGCTATTTTAAAATCGACCAATCAGATAACTGAAATCATTTCTCAAAACATTAGGTGTTTTATAGTCCCTATTTCACAATCGTTAAAATATGATTAACAGGCTACACTTAGTAATCTGTGGCGTATCGTTAGGGCGACTTTACGACACCGAGAGCTGTTATGGGGAATAGAGTTATAGACTTTTCTGAAGTCATATTATCTATGTTCTTATAATAGTGTTCGTGACTATGTAAAAGACTAATAAAAGTACAGGAGTAGAAAAATTGCTTTTTCGATGAACTCTGAAATTACTATTATAGTTATCAAATGTGCGGTTGAAGAAGGTTTTTAAAGCGTTTAAACTTAATTAGTAACCAATGGTCTGAGAAATTGAAGAGGTTACTGTCAAAAAACTAATTTTTGGGCCAAGCTTTTAATTGTTGCCGACTGTACTTTTTTTTGCACAGTCGCCATCTACTTGTCAAGACGATTTTATCAAGCCCTACTACGACGGGTTTATAATGTGTAATTTAGGAGTTTCTATGGCCACTATGAGTCTCCATCATCAGACCAGCTCTATGGTACTATATCATTGTATTGTCATCAGAACTTAAAGGCGTATGCAAATTTTCTGCTTCATCGGAGAACGAGAAGTGGGTCAAATTTAACTTGCAATATTTGACCCTTACATACATACATACATTGCAAGTTAAATAAAAGCTTTTAAAAAGGGTTACCTATCCTATTGAAACGCTTTTAAATATAATTTAATCATTTGTGAAAATTTTGTTTTTTGAGTAAGTAGTTGGTAATTCTGTAGCTCTGCCTACTCCATTCTGGAAATAAGGCGTGACGGTACGTATCTATGTTGTAAGATAAGCCCTTTCGGAAACAGGGTCGTTTGTACTGTTACCCTTCTTATACATTCACCTGTTCTAACATGCAGGTTTGCTCGCAATTTTTCCTTCATCGTAACAAGCGTATCAGGTAAGGGCCTGTTGTTTGATCAGTAGTTAAACTAACTAATTGTTAATATTTGAAAAAAGAATCGAAAATTTGAAGGAATCTCAAGGAAATGTGTCAAATTTTCAATTCCTTTTTCGAATTATAACAATTACTTAGTTAGTTTAACTACTGATCAAACAACAGGCCCTAAGTAAGAAATAATAATATAACTCATTGGTAATAACTAATAAGTCACCACCAGGGGCCCGTTTCACAAAAAGTATTAGTATAATAATATTAGTGTTTTGTCTCATTTTGTAGTACTATTTAGGAGACAAAACACTAATACTATTAGACTAATATGCTTTGAGGAATGGGCCCCAGTAGTATTGGAGTAGTACTTTACGATCACAAGTCGTTTCCCTGAGGCACTAGACCACCGACGCTCCTAAAATGTGGGTCAGTGTACCACGAAATGGTTTTTGAATGACGATGCTACAATATGGTGTAAGTATCGTGTATCTCACCACATGATAGCGTGTGCAGATTAACCCAAACGCCATTTTTATTTTGACAAATCGTTACGATTCGAGCGGACAAATCGTTCTAACGCAATTACGCACTTTCTTTCTATGAAATTGTTTCGTGTCGTGAATTACTCGTATGTGAGTTTATATAATTTCTCTGATTTCTATTCTAGTTTTAAATAAATCGGGGTTTTACGTAACTTGTGCAATGTTAGAAACTTAAGTTTACATGAATGTTAACTATTCGTGACTCATTAATTTTTGTCTTGGTTATGTGTGCTGGCTTATTTTTGATATGATTTCTCCAATTATCATTTACATAATTACTTCATTTGTCAGAATTAAAAATATGATGTTTTCGAGTTCGTATAAACTTAAGACACCTTTAATAAAAATTGCTTAAAATAGATACAAATATATCAAAACTTTTTCACTAAATATCGCGTTCGAATTAAGACTGCGCCTAGTGTACGCCGGATGTTCAGTGGCGCCCACATTACTATTATTGTGTTTTCTAATAAACTAAAGTATTTTCTTGAAATTGGTAGGTAGGTTTTTGTTCTACAAATGAAAACACAACTTATAGGGTATACCACATAGTTTAATAACAATTCACTTTCGAGTTATCAACTTAACGGAAAAAAGTGGCCACTTTTTCCCGTTCAGCTGACTACTCAAAGGGTAATTGTTATTAAAGTTTGTTACGTATCCCATACATTGTGTTTTTACTTACGCTATAAAAACGTATCGTCTGATTGCAAGGAAATTATTTAGTTAATTAGAAAACACAATAATAGTAATGAGGGCGCCACTGGACGCTCAACGTTTGCTCGGTGCAGTCTTAAGTCCTGACACTGCAGAGATCTATGTTTATTAATCTAGAAAAGCAGTCAGTCGCGTTTTCAAAGCGTGTCTTGGACCTTATTCTTATTATACTTCGCCGACAATTTTCTCCTAATATTATCTAGAAAACTATCAATGAAATTTCTTGAATTCCGCGGCATAACTTCCAACAGCTGCATTGTTAACTTGGTACTGCATTTAAAATGCATTAGCCATCCTATATCTAACACAATAGAGTTGAAATTATATTTTATCGTAGCCATTTATTCTAGTTATAGTACCATAACCGGAGTGAAAGACGCGACTGTCATAGTTTCTATTCACATTGCAATAAAGTTGAATTTTATTTCAATCGCATTAAACTATAGTGATGGGCGGATGTTTACCACGATAGTCTTTATAGCTTTGGAACAAAGTTTAAATTGAAATGGTACGGCGGTAGTGACGGGACATTTATCGATAAAGATTATAAGCGTGAAGGGTAAGGTTAGTTGACGATTTTCCGTTTGTCCGGCTAGCCGTTCCGCACTACATACTGTATAATATCCGATAATAGGTGATAAGTAGTTTTCACAAGAAAAAATGGTTAAGTGCGCGCTGATCCTTCGCACTGAGGGTTTTATTGTACGTTGTTAAATGGTTTTATCGATCGCATGCCAGCTGTCGACTTTTTTTGATGTATCATTGGTGTTAGGACGAGATATTTATACATGTAATACGAGAATATCGTAGTGTTTAAAATAGTTTCGTCCGCGGACGTAAAATTAACTGCTATTATAGTAAGTAACTGAAACGCATTGAAAATAAGAAAAAAAAATGGGAGAAAAGTCTGTAATCACGGTCAACATTTGTATTTATTCAAATCATTTTTTTTAATGGTAAGTATAGAAAAATTCTTCCATAAAACAAAAATAGGTACCTAACCCAACCTGATGTTAACCCACATAAAAATATATAAAAAATGTGGATGTATGAAAATTAACTCCTCAGGAAACGCAAGATTAAAACCGAAAATTTCACCTGATTACGACCATAATATGCCTGATTCTTATTTTATCAATGACATTTTTAATGAAATTCCAATACAGGAAGTACTTCATTAAACCCCGTTATCCGCACTTACAGTTTCACTGTAAACTTATCACAACAACGCAAGTTAAAACGAAAACACAACCCAATTTGAATCTTAAGAACAACGAACAAAGTTAAATTTAAAACAAATTTGGCAGCGACTTACCTCCTTTCGCTAAGTTTCGCCGGAAGCATTCGTTCCCGAGACATCTTACATGAATACCTCATTTCGTGCTAACTTTTATTGGGTACCAATGACGTCCCGGCGTGTCCAATTCACATACCATTGGCAGTTTGGAGCACCGAACGTTTTTTTAATTGAGAATGTGCGAAACGGAACCGTATTAAGGACAGCGGACGTGTTGGAAGTGCAGCTTGTAAAACTTTTTAAAATTACATGTTAGTTTATAGATCGTACAGTCAGCATCAAAAGTAGCTAAGCATAATAACATGCTCAAAATTACCTAGACACGACGTATGCTCTTGACAATAGAGTCGAGTGCAGATCATTTTGACCTCTTCGGTTGCGTAGTTACTTCTGCTGCTGACTGTACCTACTTGATGAGGCAGTGTTCGCAACCTCCCAACACCCTAAGTAAAAGGAGCACACCATATTTTTAATCTTTTTTTATCTTTTTTTTATCTTTTTTGATGATAATTTTCAGCTTATATTAATTACAAGTACTATTTGATGTCTTTTGTTTAGAAAAAAAAACATTTAAGAATCATTATACTCATATAAACTAGGTTAAAAAGTATACATTTAAAAATCAGTCAAAATCTCTGGACTTGATTTGAGCTACATCGATATGTTACATTTTTGTACTTAATAACATTGAAATGCAAATGAAATCTCGGATTAATATTTTAAAATAACTTTTTTTTTTTAACAAATGTATCCTAATTTCATGCGTCAGTTGAAACATGCCGTATCTATGTATATCGATAAAAAACATATTATTTACAGCACTAGCGTCATAATTAAGTCAATAATGTTTAACAAATGAGTAAATAAATGTTAAACTTAATAAGCTTTACATCATAACCTAAAGATCCATCAATGTTTAAAAAATCGATTTAATTACATTTACCGAAACTGGTTTTCCTCCAACGGTAAACCAATCTCAGTCTTCCAAAATTACTAATAAATTACCAAATTTGGATTCAACGGAAATCCGCCGGCAACTGTTTCTTAATTTAATCTACAATTACCGAAACAATGGCAGTTAAGGAGATAATTCCGATACGCACTGGCGATCCGGTTACTTTAATACTTGACAGTGAAATTCAAAGATGTAGGTTTACACTTAAATAATTAGGAAAGACAGACAGTAATTTTTAATGTTTGTTTGTTGAGTGAATGTTTATATCGTGAGTAGACCTCGTTATCTTGTTGCAGTGACGTCGCTTTTTGTAGGGATTGAATGCTTTTATCGACCGTCTCTATATCGATGTTTGTAGGTTACATTATACAACAATGCGATTTATTTTTTTCCTTGAACCCTTAAATGCATAATGATGTAAATCTACATCGTGTATTTTAAAGTTCAATTTCAAACGTACATTTTAAGTAAATTTCAATCTTAGAATAAGATTTTTAGCTTTGTCAAAATTCAAATTTGCAAATGAACTTTAAAGACTCGTTCGATTTTCGAAACGCTATGCATTTAAGGGTTAAATCTAGTAAGTAAGTAAGTAAAACATTTATTCACAACAATAAAACACAAAAAAAAAAAGAAGTAACATTAAAAATGAAGAAAATAAGATGACATGTGCTAATGTTGCGAAACGGTCCCAACTCAGCATGTGCTGGCTGTGAAGCCAACGCTGGTCTTCAGCTTTATGATATTAGTATAAATAGATAAGTAAAGTATAGATGTCGCTCATTAAATACAAAACGGACACATTCCAAAATAATTTGCTCTTACATTAAAAATCGTATTCCAACTTCTAATTTTAAAGTGCAACACTGACTCATTTTGGATTGTGTCCGTTTTGTATTCAATGAACGATTTATTTGTATATAAGTAACTTTATTGTAGTACCTTTAGTACAATCAAAGACTTTAAATGTTGATCCACCATAGAACCTTGTCATAATGACAGCGTCAAGTGACGAGATAGAAATTATATAGGAATTAATTGTTGGTTTTATGCAACAAGGTTATATAGTGGTTAATCAATTAAAGTCAGTGACCTTACAAGCCTAGAGCTTAGTTTGGGACTAACACCCGTATTTATAGTCAAGAAAAGTAATTAGGTACTTGAGTAAAAGTAATGACTTAAGCTACGATTTTTATATGACTTTTGACACTACTAATACTCAAGTAATTACTTTTCTGCACTATAAAATAATACGGGTGTAAGTCCCCAGATGTTTACGATATTTATCTATACTAATAATTATAAAGCAGAAGAGTTTGTTTGTTTGTTTGCTTGAACGCGCTAATCTCAGGAACTACTGGTCCGATTTGAAAAATTATTTCAGTGTTAGATAGTCCTCCATTTATCGAGGAAGGCTATAGGCTATATATCATACTCACATAAACCGAAGAGAAGCCTTACAATGACGCAAATATTCAGCCAATCCTATTCAATTTGTGTTAAAACCTAATTAAAAGTTTAATTGCGTTTTTTTTTACCCCTAGTTTTAAAAACCAACTCGCGCTTGTCATTTACACGAATAAATCGTTTATTTACAACCCAATCAAAATGCCTTTAACACAATTGGCAATTTGCAAAGAGCAGTAAATTAAGGCCTATTAAAATTACGTCAAAATATAATGACGTACCGTATAAACGATAGATTTATTTTATAAAGATCCGCCGGAAATGGCCTAAGGCATAGTTTAAGTTAACCATAAACATAAAACAGCAGTAAGATTTAAATGATTGGTTGTAAAATATCAATTGATAATGCAGTCAGAAGAATAACGTAATCAATGAATAGGTATAAATTAGTACTAAGTTTTCTGCAGAAAAAAAATTTGGGACGAGCTTTTGTTGCTGACTATACTTTTTGGGCTCAGACATCATTTGCTTATCAAGACCTAACTAACAAGCCCCAACTCGGCTGGGTAGTGATTCTGTAAACAACGCCGGTCGTGCGGACTGTCGAGTGATATTCAAGCGGCGAGATTAAGTAGTCCCGTCAGTGCGAACAAAATACATTGTAGCGCGTGCATTTTCAATTTAGCACCACGATGGGTCGAACGTATAAAGCTGTTTAATTGAAAATGCACGCGCTACAATGTGTTTTGTTCGCACTGACGGGACTACTTAATCTCGCCGCTTGGATATCACTCGACAGTCCGCACGACCGGCGTTGTTTACAGAATCACTACCCAAGCCCATTGGAACCCCGACCCACCATAGAACTGTGTCACAGTGACGTTTTGATTCAAGTCGTGAGAAGTGTCAAACAAATTGTTTTATAATATCACTGTGACATCGTTCTATGGTGGGTCAGGGTTCCAATGGGCTGATAGTACAGTCACGATCTTTAATTTGGTACCCACATTAGGTCCAAAGTCAATTTGACATTCTACAACAATAAGGTTGAGTTTCCTAAAAGATACAAGTGACGTGACCTCTCTAATGATATTGACGACTTCACGCATATTTTTCTTGAAATGGGTCCCAAATTAACGATCGTGACCGTACATACATGTACAGCAAAGATCCCCTCGACACCTTCCAACTCCATCATCAGATCAGCTCGACGGTGCCATAATATTGCATTGTCAATCGGGCTTGCATATATATTCCAAATATCAGCCCTTTCCATTGACGGGAACTGCGTCGCTATTGCCTAACGCACTCGCAATCTCAATTGGCTTCAAAGCGAAACAATTTTCATTTTGTATGCAGACAAGCCTTCCATTTTCAAAATGAAAACAATTGCGATTGCGAGCGCGTTAAGCAATAACCCCTCTGGTTTGAAATTGACTTGCAAAATTCCAGGAAGCACAGTCACGAGCGTTAACTTGGGACCAATTTCAAGAAAAACATGCTTGAAGTCCTCAATGTCATTAGAGATGTCATTTGTAACTTTTAGGAAATTCAACGTTATTGTTGTAGAATGTCAGATTGACTTTGGAGCTAAGGTGGGTACCAAATCTCGTGACTGTGCAGTCAACATCATAAATAAGTGATCATTTCTGTACCATGTCACTTTAAATCGTTTAACAATTTTGATTATGTTGACTGTACATAGTGAAATTAAATAAAAACTTGTAAAAATATAATTAAATACGCCAATACACCAATACGTTTTTATTTTTCACAGCTTCTATAAAAGCTAATTCATGTAACAAGCAGGTGAGTTTTTTTATATAACTTAGCTATAACAATAACCAAGATACAAACCAACAAAGATTTGATCCAATTTTATTTATTCTAGCAATAAAGAATTCTACTTGGAATTTATATGGCGGACCTGTTACAATGACGTCACAGACCGTCGTTGTTCAAAAAATCACTACGCTGTTCTAAGCCGACAACGACAACTCTTACTTATATTGAGAAATACATACTTAATTTACTAACGTACTTAATTCAAAGCATTATTAGTTTAAGGTGAATAGTTGAGTTGTATAGACATGTATAAAAAAAATACCATTCCAGTTTGAATTAATTAATTTACCAATGTCTTAAACAGCCTCATAAATATTAAGAATGAAATGTGTTCACCTACAAGCCAAATAAAACAAAACAAAAAAACTTTAGTCAGATTTAATATTTTTTTAATAATTTATTGTTTTTTCCACATTTAATTTAAAACAATGTTAAAACAATTCGCATAACTATACAGGACGTTGTAAAGTTCATGCGTTGTTTGAAAAATGAATCATCCTAAGAATACACGCTTTACGAGTTTGCAAACATCTCGTTATATATTTTTAGCACCTTGTCGGATCAGAAACTCATAACTGTTTACGGAGTTTATCGTCTAGCATGTCATCTTTATTTATTTATATATTTGCTAAAAGAAATGCAAAAATGTCGACTGGGTGTGTAAAGTTGCACAATGTGGACAGTGATATAACGGAGAACTTTCGATATCGTATTTTAAGAGAACTAGCATTTTTGGAGTAAAATTCGAGCAAGAGCATGACGGTAGCCCGTCTGCTCAGTATAGGGTTTCAACTGTTACTACAAACATAAAAAAACAATGTTGAAATAATTTTCAAATTTAAATTTTTGGTGATGAATTTTAGTAGTATAAACACTAAAGTCGCCTGTATCTCAAGAACAAAGCAAGAGTATCCTCACCATGTTTGTCAAAAATGAATAAAAAATAAAACAAAATAACTTACAATTACTTAACTTAGTTAAATTATTTTACTTTTAGCAGTAGGATTACATTTACGCAAATCTAGCGAAAATCACACTATTCAAGTTAAATACTTCCATAACAGTCTCCCAAACCTAAAAACTATAATAACACTAGCGGGAAGCGACTTTGTTTTATACTATGTAGTGATACAACATGTAAATAAGGATTTTTTTTAAGAGCTATCCAAATATTCGTCTAAGGATTCCATATTGACAACGGAACCCTAAAAAGAGAAATCCATTTCCGTTTTGCCGTAAACCCATCAAATAAATACCCTTTTAAGGTACTCGTCATAACAGGGTGTTATACTTTTAACAACTCACATAATTGTTTAGCCGAGTTGCGTTAACAAAACTACGACAAAATAAAAAAACACGCAAACGTAAATTATGCTCTGACTGGAATAAGTTTGTCGTCGAATCGAGAAGTGAGAACTATCTAACAGCAAACAAACTCGGCTCTACAGACACTACCCTATTGTGGCAACAATCGAATACCACCCAGCTCTACTTTCTCGGTCGCACCCAGCAACTAACACTTTCACGGCGTGGTAACTATTTAATGGTCAATCGATTAACGAAACGGTAACGCGCCAACGTAGAATAAACGGTTAGAGATTTTTGTTATATTACACGGTTGTACGAGTGGATCACCCTGTCTTCTCATTAGAAATAATATTCTGCAAGCAATAAAATCATCCTGTAATAGATACAGGATGATTTTATTATTTTTTGCATGTGAAATATTGATAAAATACGTATATAATTTTACATTTCATCTCATTTAAAAAATATTACCAAATCTCATTTAAATAAACCAGTTTAAAAAATATTAAAGATGCTTACTTAGTAAGTGAAGCTGCACGAGTACTTTTCCTCATCGTTTTCCAAGAACAAACCAACTGTTATCAACAAACGTGTGTGTGAGACATCCATTTGGGAGCTACGATGCCACTGACAGATAAATATAAACACACACACACACACACACACACACACACACACACACGTTAATCTTTTAAGTCTTCCTACATAGACGCAAACGCTTCGGGGGTTAAAAAGGCCTTAAATCTATAATAATATTATAAAGCTGAAGAGTTTGTATGTTTGTTTGCTTGAACGCGCTAATCTCAGGAACTACTGGTCTGATTTGAAAAATTATTTCAGTGTTAGATAGCCCATTTATTAAGGAAGGCTATAAGCTATACACGGTGGGGCCTGTAACTAGAGCAAAAATTAAAAATGTACATTCTTCTCCTCAAACTACGCGACGTTTGTTTGACGACTTTGAAAAAAAACTTGCGGTATGAATTTTATTACATTTTAAAGTTAATTCGAACACGCAATGTACTATGAAATTGATTAAGTGACTAGACTGACAGGCGATGTTAATTAGACGGAGTTTTAAGTACATTCAAAATACTATTTACTTTGTTTGAAAAAAGAACAATCTAAAAACTTTGTGATTTTAAAAAGTTGCTAAACAAAAGTTGTCTAGTTTGAGGAGTAGAATCTACGTTTTAATTTTTTGCTTTAGTTACAGGCCCCACCCTGTATATCATACTCATATAAACCGACGCGAAGCGAGGGTGGGTCGCTATAAATAATAAAATTAATAATAATTTATTTCGGACCATTACTACATCCATACATAGACATATACATACATACGTACTTGGCCTTGGTATGTTTAAAACTCAGACTAAGCTTAGTGAAAACTACAGGTTGTTCTTTTTAGGGTTCCGTAGTCAAATTACGAACCCTTATAGTTTCACCACATCCGTCCGTCCGTCCGCAGTCTAGCTCAGAGTCTCTTAGTACTAGAAAGCTGTAATAAGCTGGCATGAATATACATAATAGTCACGTCAAAAAAGCGGTAAAATAGTGAGTTTGATTATTTATTCCCAAATGTTTCATTTATACGAATTCACAGTTTTTTTATTTCTGTACTTTACTAACTTCACCTGTATATTTGTTTATACACTTTGAAAAAAATAATATACTTATATGTGTTTTTGACTTATAAACTTTCGGACGTATTTAGTAACTAGTTAATTTTCTTGATAAAATGCATCGTATTATGATAATTAATGTATTAAAATAAAAGTTAATTAAAATGGAATAAAAAAAAATTAAAGTAATTCATATATTTAATGAAACATGTTATTGCTAGCTGACTCGTGTTGATCATTTTTTTATAGGCAAATTACGTGAAAAAGGGTGAGAAAATTATATTTCTCGTTATAATATAAAATTTTATATGGTGGTTTTTAATTACTTCCCTCAGCTGCAAACTGAGAGAGGAATAAAATTAAATTTACTCGACGCGTAATTATTACAGTTGTTAATATATTATTATAACATATGTATGTAATTTGTTTGTAATTAATTTTACCCAGTAGTCATTTAAATGTTTAATTCTGTTCAGCGATTATATTATCTTATTTAATATTACCCAACACGTTTATTTAGAATAATAAGAACGTGTCAGATAGTATTTTTATTTCGTTGTTTAATATTTTGACACTCGTGATCGAAATTGGATTTAGCGGACGCCTCTGTGGCTTTTGTAGTTTTTCCTCATTTGAAATATGAAATAATAATTTAATAATAAACATAAAAAAACAGTAAATTATAGCGTGAAATGTATCAAATTAAATTAATTATTTTATTCGTGATCATAGGTAGGTAAGGTGTTACAAATTTTGGGCATTAATATCACTATGTTTTACGGCTAGGCATTAAAATGGTAGCCTATCGATGTTTTGAAATATTGTTGTCCTATATTTCGTTTGTCCTAATTATAATTTATCCGTTAAAAAATCTCCGAATCCATTAACTATTCAAAATGAAGCTACAGAATCTGTAGGTAATGTATTAAGAAAAGTTAAACGGTTTAAGAGACTTTTTTTTCGGACAAATGAAAATTAGGTGAAGCGAAACAGCGGACAACAATATTACGAAACATCGATAGGGTAATTACCATTTTTAATGGCTAACCGCAAAACATAGCGATACTAATAAAAAATATGAATTACACTTTATTACACAAATAAATAATTTGATATATTTTCGACTATTTGATTTTTTTAATTTTTATCCTATTATTTAATGAATACAAAGCAATTATATAGCTAACCATTAATATGACAGGTCACGATGGCGCATGCACGTAATTCAGTTAATTTCGTTCGAACTTGCAAGTTATTAAAAAATTAAATGCAGTTGCACATTTTCGTGAACTTTAAAAAGTTTTCACTTTTGTTATATCTTAACGTAATGTACGCATACTTTCTTTCGCGTAAAATAAGTTTTTTTTATATATTTGATTTATTTCGCAATTGTAAAAACACACATAAAAACAGAAATCTTCGATATGTCGTGTAAAATAGTGATGCTTATTTAAATAAGGTAAGTAAGGCCCAAAGACTTACACATAGGACCTTATGTCAAAGTGACTTTTGACTTTTGACTTGACGTTTACTGACATAAGATTATTTTTCACAGTAACGAAATTTGACGTGGGCCTTACGAGGTAAAGAAACCCATAAATTATGTATTAATTATTATAGTATTTATGCACATGCTATATTAGTTTAAAATATATTTTTTTATTGTTTATGTGCTTCAAATAATTTACATACATGTAACATTTATCTACACATCATAAAGCCTCTTTGATGCGTTCGAATTGAAATTACGACTAGCATAAAGATAAACTGTTTTGTTAGAACAAATTTCTTATCTGTGAAAATGTTTTATTGCTTAATAATAACATCAAATTCAATTTTATTATAACATTCAAGTTACGAAAATCTCTGAAAAACAATGCAATTTTATTTGACCTCAACTCTAATATCTATCGAAGTGACATTTTATTTGAAACGAAATGTCAATTGTTTCCAATTTTTACAAATCTCGCACGTTACTTGATATCGAACGATATGACAATAGACTCCGACTCTAGTTTATCACTACATATTATAAAACAAAGTCGCTTCCCGCTGTCTGTCCCTATGTATGCTTAGATCTTTAAAACTACGCAACGGATTTTGATGCGGTTTTTTTAATAGATAGAGGGATTCAAGAGGAAGGTTTATATGTATAATAGATTTTGGTTCATGTACGGGGGTTACAGAAAACTCACATAAACCGAAGCGAAGCGAGGGCGGGTCGCTAGTCTCTAAATACTTAAAAAAAAAATACGGTTGCTTGCGTGACATAATAATATTCGTGAGAAAAGTTTTCATTGAGGTACCGCCATTTGTCGTTCTGTTTATCTTGCCGCAAAAATTAGTTTGTTTTGTTGTTTATAAATTAACTATAATACCTCTTTCGTGAAAAAATTGCGATCAAAATAGTGATGAAGGAATGTTAGAAATGACGTGTTACCAGCAAAGTCAAGAAAGCAGTACGAAAAATGTTGCCAAGATTTTACGGAATGGTGAATGAAAAATACGCTGTCCCTATCAGAAAACGTACTTTAGGCGTATTTCGAAAAGTTGTTTAGTCAATTTTAATCTACAAGCATGTGGCCTTTCTATTCAATGTTCATTGATCAATGCCGCAATGCCGGTCGTAACATGCAGTTCCTGAACATATAATAAAGGGCTTATAATATTAGGTCCTTACATATGAAATTGTCGTTTTTTTTACGTGTTTTATTTGGTACGGAATTTATTTCAACTTTAACTTTGAAATTATTTTTAAATTTCATTAATACACTATGTTACAAAGGTTTTATACAAATAATATGGTTAAAATTCTTATTTAATGTTTAAAATTAAAGTGTAGGTATGTGTTTCTTTTCATGTGCTGCGAATTCAAGTGTTTCAATTACGCAGAGTTTTATGAAGCTAACTAGTTTTAAGAAATTAAGATTTGCATTTGACATTACTAAATAATCCGCAAAATTAAATTTATGAAAACCACCATTTTCATAAAATTCTCCATATAAAACGCCAATTTCATAGGTAAGGACCTAATATGTGTGAAGATCAAGCAGTGTATGTAACTACATAATAAGGCATTAAAACACTCGTGTGATGTTGAAATGAAATGAAATGATTTATCTCGTTATGAAACAGTCACATAAACTACTATTAGAACCTAGATGACAGTTTTTTTTGTAAGTTTTCTAAAAATTTAACCTAGCTTGATCGATTTATCACCCCAGAAACCCCCTGCATACTAAATTTCATGAAAATCGTTAGAGCGGTTTCCGAGAGTCAGATTATATACCTACCTATGTACAAGAATTGCTCGTTTAAGGGTAGATAGATAGATAGTTAAGCCTTTATTTATATGCTGGTGTTATGAAACTAGTAAATTTTAAATCCTTTATAAGTGATATTTTTTCATTGATTTGTCACTACTAGAAAAAAGTATTTCGGTAATTTTTAACATTTGTATAATATTTTTAACATTCCGGGAAATGGGAGATATTTTATTAAAGTATTTTTTTTTGTTTGTATCTATATATTTTTATTTGTATTAAAAGAGACACGAGAAAATTAAGCAAAGAGTATTTTAACAGTAATAAAATTTATAAAAAAGGACAAAAAATAGACTTAAAGTATGGCTAAAATGTAACTTTTTGGTTTTTACTTGTTTTCCCAATAATTTAAATTTTAATAAAATCTGTATATTTATTTATCTATTTATTCAAAATTGTATTACGCTTATCCTCTTATTTACGCAAATAATTAAAAAAAAAACAAAATTGAACTAAAATAAAAACAGTCGTTTAACATTAACTCTTAGACATAGTACACCAAAAAAAACTCACCTTTTTCACACAGCGTAAAAAAACACACCTGTCACTATTATCACACACACCCGAGCAGCGTGCGCGCGCGGCGATCGGCGCACTAGTGGCGAGGTGCGCACGGCGCGCGCGTTTTTACGCATGCGCGCGGGGTGCACTTTCGCTCGGGCAAAGGGTGCAAGGTAGGCTTTTGCGGTGTTGGCTGTTTAGCACCTTTAGATCGTATCATAATATCGCTCATTGAATACAAAACGGACACATTCCAAAATAATTTGGTCTTGCTTTAAAAATCTTATACGAATGTTTTTATTTTAGTTCAATTTTGTTTTTTTTTTTAATTATTAGCTTCTAATTTGGCCCCTAGTGATTATTTTCTATTCAGCAATTTGAAGAAAGATTTAAGGGGAAAGCGATTTGACAGTGATGAAGAGATGAAGGCGGCTGTACAGGAACATTTCGACAGCCAAAATAAAACTTATTTTTTTAACGGTCTAAAAGCATTATTTAAAAAATGTAATAAATGCAACATAATAATAATGCATAATGCATGTATGTAATTAGAGGGAGATTATATTGAAAAATAAAAATAGTAAAAAAAATCTGAACATTTTTTTTCTACCTTAGGCTTAGAACTTTTCAGCCGCCCCTCGTATGTATTTTATTTCAAAAGCAATAAACTTTACAGGATTTTTTAAGAGATCATTGTATCGAACTCAGTAAGTCGATTTTGATAAATTATACGTCATTAGCATTACTCATTAGATCCGTCTCGATGGCGCGAGTGTCACTCTCACTGAGTACAAAAATTTTATTAACATAATAATATATCGACAACAATATCAGGAAATGCAATCGGTTTTTTAAGGCTTGCTTTTTGTTTTACTTATTTCATACCGAACCCCGAATAGAATAGTCTTTATTTCGTATCCTGAACACTTAGTATTTCAAATAAAACTAAATAAAAAAACAATCTGTTATGAGATTGTACATCCCGAGGAAATGTGGAGGTCGAGGCATTTTAAATGCTAAGAATCTTCACAACCACGAGGTGTGCAATCTCAGGGATTATTTCCTTCACAATGAGTGTGGGATGCATCGTGATGTGGTTGCAGTAGACAGAAGCCTCACGCCTCTCTCCTTGGCAAACGAGAACTGGCACAGACCAGCGGTGTTGAGCACTGAAGACCGCAAGAACATATGGAAGAGCAAGGAGCTGCACGGACGCTTCTACCGGGCCTTGACAAGGCCCGAGGTAGACTTTTTAGCGTCCGTGAACTGGCTAAGGTTTGGTGACCTCTTTGGGGAAACCGAAGGTTTTGTCTGTGCAATTGCTGACGAGGTCATAATGTCAAATAATTACCGGAAATATATTCTGAGGGATGGCACGGTTGATATTTGTCGAGCATGCCGTTGCCCCGGCGAGTCCCTCAGACATATAATTTCCGGTTGTTCGCATTTGGCCAACAGCGAGTACTTGCACAGACATAACCTTGTGGCCAGGATCATCCATCAGCAACTTGCTCTTCAATATGGTCTTGTTGAGTCTGAAGTGCCGTACTATAAGTACACACCGACGCCAGTTCTCGAAAATGGTCGTGCTACGCTCTATTGGGATCGATCTGTCATCACGGACAGGACTATTGTCGCCAATAAGCCTGATATCGTTTTGATAGATCGATCTCAACGCCGGGCAGTGCTCGTTGACGTCACCATCCCGCATGATGAGAACCTCGTGAAGGCTGAGAAGGACAAGCTCAGCAAGTACCTTGACTTGGCTCACGAGGTGACCGCCATGTGGGATGTTGACTCGACGATCATTGTCCCAATAGTTGTTTCGGCAAACGGTCTTATAGCGAAGAGTCTCGACCAACACCTCAAGAGACTCTCGCTAGATGTCTGGATCAAGGGCAAGATACAGAAGGCAGTACTTCTCGACACGGCACGTATTGTGAGGAGGTTCCTCTCTCTGCAGCCCTAACCACCGGTAGCTTGAGCCCTGCCCCGCTGCCGGCGGCATTCGTAGGTTAGGTTTTTTATAATGTTTATTTTGTATATTAGTATTGTTATTTTACTTTTATAATTGAATATTTATTGTAAAAAACCTAATTTACAGAAAATTAAATAAATACTTAAAATAGTAATAATAATAATGATAATATTTATTTATTTCTTCAGCAACAAGATCCACATTTTGTTAGCATGTTTCTTGTGACTAAGTTAGTATAATGTATATATTTAGCTATGTTGCATCATTGAGCACTCATTCCTAACGGCTATCGTCCTCAGGAGACTGTCTTTGCTGCCACGTATTCTGGTCAATAGCGAAGCAAAGCGAAGCGAAGGAATCTCTCCAAACGCTGAGCAATATCTATTGCTCTACAAGCGAACCAATTGTGAGATGCTTTGGCCCAGGGGACCCCGGGATGGTTATCCTGTTGGGGACTCACCAACGGAGAAAAAATACATAGTGGTAAACCATCTGAATGACGGGAGGTGGCATACGACCACGAACAAGCGCATTCGGCTGCGGCACCTCGATAGTAACGCTGCCGTGCAAAATTAAAACGCAGTAAGTGCACAAATTTACCACCATATCTTGGACGCCAACTCCACATAGCGCCTCTAACTTGGAGACCATGTTACGGTGGTGTAAGTGGGCAGAACGACTCCGGTAGAGTGCCATAGTCCACTAAGGAGGGTCTGAACCTCCGATGCACAGGGGGGACAGACAGGTCCTCCGACCCCCGGTCTAGTGTTGGAAAGGACTCGAGTTCTCAGAGTCCGTTTTATTACGACTCGGCACTCAAATGGCGAGACTCGACTCAGTACAGAACTTCTAACAAAGCAATTCCGAGCTAAGCGAGTTTCGCATAGGACTCGAGTCTTTTTTCTGCGATCGAGTCTTCGTGTAACGAGTCGTACTCGAGCCTTTAATTGTTTGAACCCACCTTACCCAACTCACCTTCAACTATGATACTTACAGTACAGTTCTTAGTACGGCGGTGTAGCTCATGTTACTATATATTTTACTTATATAGTAATAGCTACATGCATTCTTTAAATTTCAATAAGTACAATAAATTTTCGCAGCTAGATTCGGAGTCGTATTGTAAATCTAGCCGGGTGTCTAATTTGGAAACTAATAGTCGCTGTGAAAGACTCCAAACCCTTTTTCGAAGACTCAAGCTATAGAGAAAACTTGAGTCGCTGGATTTACGCTCGACACATTTTGGGACTCTTAGTTCACCGAGTCTTCTATTGAGTCGAGTCCAAAAAATGAGGACTCCAGAACTCGAGTCTTTCACAACACCACTAGAAAATTTAACTTAACCGGTTATTGGCCGTTTCTGTATGAAAATAACCGGTTAAAACCGGTTTGAACCGCTTATTGGCATTCCCTAAGCACTTCTCCGGTCAGTAGTCCTGCAGCCCTAGAACGGATGCATTCGGCGATCATTATCGTTATTAAAAAAGTTTACGACTGCCGCAAGCTGCCAGACTGTGAACGATATTTAAAAATGGTTAAAGAAGGCTGGCAACATTCATGGTTAACGAGAGTCAGTAAAAGTTTTAAAAGCGTCAATGAGACTTTCGCGATGTATTAATACTTAACATATAATACTAGAGTAACGAGTAAGTCATAATCATACATACATTAAATCACGCCTGTTTCCCGGAAGGGTAGGCAGTAAGCAGAGACCACTTCTTTCAACTTGCTACGATCCTAAAAAATATTTTTCGGTTCTTCCACATTCATACGTCGCGTCATGCACGCACGTCAGTTTCGGGTACTTAAGATTCGACCTTTTTCCAGTATTTCTCCGATTTGATTCGAAAAACTAGTCCACTCACTTTCACTCTGTACCTCTATATCTCTTTCGTAAGTCTTCTTTCATCCATTCTTTCCAAATGACCGAACCATCGAAGCATGCCCAGCAAGCATGTGAAGTCATAATCAAAGACAAATAAACAAGCGCTCTTGGAAAACGAGAATTCTTGCCTCTGCATGATGATTAAGGAGTTGGAACTTGGAACTTCGTGAAAATGTCTTCAATCGATATCTTAAATGGTGCCCAGTAGGTATAAATAGGTGTCAAAAGAATAGATAGCATCCGGAGCACCACACTGAGCTCCAAAACACGCATAGCTGATGTAAGTGAAAAAGCCTCCAGGCTCAAGTGGGTTTGGGCCAGTCACGTTTGCCGCGTGCACCCGGACCGGTGGGCTAGCGTGCCCACGACTGGACGATGGTGGGACAACTTGGAGGCATTCTTCAGCAAGTGGCTGGAAGAGGCACCAAATAGGGGCTCATGGAGATCAAGGGGAGAAGTCTTTGACCAAAAGTGGGACACTGGGAACTAAAATATATCAAGGGACCATCTTCCACTAATTTATCTAGTCCCAAACTAAGTTTAAGCTCGGACTATAGTTACTAGACAACTATAAACATACATAAGCTGTACATAAATACATCATCATCATCATCATTGCGTATGGCACTCATCCTGCATGGATCAAGGGTCGATGTCCAAGTGTGTCAGCCAGTCTGCCGCGGCTGGCGAAAATAAATAAATAAATACAAACTTAAATACTTAGAAAACATCTAGGAATGATTACTCGCGTTTTTTTTCACAAATATTTAGACAACGTCAGACCCTTCAGTCTATAGGAGGTCATAAACAAAAAACGTCTACGTACTACATAAACATACCCACCTACTAACATACATGCATATACTCGATAACATTCCCCTCCCCTCCTATACTATAAGCAGTCGGATAAGACCCCAATAACCTATTTTAGTGACACTGTAATTGCAACCTTGATGAATAAACTATAGGTTAACTTCTATATTTAATATTATGTCCTAAAACGCAAACCAGGTGATTCAGCAGGTTAGAACTTAAAGATGGTAGGGTGAACCCATGATTTCCAGGACAAAATGACTTGTTACCACATTCTTGACACTAAGTAACACAGATAACAAGATAAACTTTACGATGTCTCGTAAAACTAGCGCCACGGACGGAGTGGCGATCTCTGTTCGTTATTTTAATGATCATAGCTCTTGTGACTTAATGAGGACTTGTCGCTGAAGAGATAACAGGGCGTCCAATCTGCGGGAATATAGGTAGCCGTCCCTTAAGAAGCACAAGACTGCAAGTGACATTTTCGTAATTTTACAGGAGAAGAGGATTTTGTGTCAAAATAATCGCATATATCGAGTTACTAAAGGTATAATTATTGTTGTAACTCTAAAGTTTCGATTTTTTGTTAAGAAGCAGAACGCAGTATGTGGGCTTTGTTTTTTTATTTTATTATAATAAGTACATCTTAGATTAAGAAGTTGATCTCCGAATGTAAAAAAAATTGGTCTCAAATTACTAAAAGTTTGATTAATGAAAGTCGTTGTAACTTAAATCTGACCATTTTATTTTAAACCTTCCTCTTTGTCGCTGAATTCCATTGAGTTTCAAAATACACCTATGTATTATCTAACATCAAACTCTGTTACGCCGTACATACAACATAACTTATAATACTGTCTAGATCATTAAACCCATTATAATATAGTTTTTAAGCCCACTTGAGCATACAAAGTGCATCTAATACAACTTTTATTACGTTATCTGTGTATCAGTTGCATGTCCATGTATCCTGATACACTCTGTTTCTTCCGATCCGATCTCACCTCTCTTTTATTGTTTAATTAGGGGATATTCTTTTTAAATTTTATAGGAATGTTGCGTGAAACCAGTCACCATACAAATGTAATAAAAAAAACATCGGGCAAGTGCATATGGAACCCTGTCCAGTGTAGGATGCCGAAGACGTTACTACGAATACAAAAAACAACAAGTTTGTCTTTGATCATTTTAGTAGGTATAAACACTTTAGTCGCCTGTATCTCTGGGACCAATCAAGTCTACTTAGTCGTGATAGTTTTCCTTTAAAATTCCTTATGCGTGCATCTTCATGTTTAAGATTTGTATTGAGTACCTACTTGTAGTTTTGGCTTTGCCACTTTAGAGGTTTTAGAGGGAAATATTTTAAACAATAAAATATAATATCCGACTTTTAGGTCTTGTTATAAGATAACTATAAATAAATAACGTAAGCTAACTGTCAATGTTTTAAACTTAGAATGGACAGACCTTACAAATTATTTTAAAGAAAACATATTATAGTACCTACAAGTGAAACAAAAAACTTTACAAGGTGGTTTTTAATTTTCACTTTTTATTCTAGTTATCATTATTATTTATTAATATGTATTTTTATAAATAAATTAGGTTTAATTGTCGGAAACAATGTGCAAATAGCACAGTGCTTATTTTGTTAAATATTTTTTTCCTAATCGAAACTTTCATGACCAATACTAATCTAAAAATAGCCTAAAGGAGATCACAAAGAAACATACATACCTAGGGGCCTATGGCTGCGTTTATCGCGTGATACATTTTGGATAAAGCGTCCGTCACCTTCTGACAGGTAAATAAGTACACGTGTCAAAAAGTGACGGAAGCTTTATCCACAGTTGACACGCGATATAGACGCAGCTACTAGGCCCGCTGGTCACGGGAAGAAAAGGTTCGTCACTCTTACCCCCTTAATTTATAAACGGGGAATAAGCTTGGAATAGTTTATGCCATGCTTTGTCACGTTCTGTGATTATGACATTTGCATCTGACAGAAAGTGACAAAGCATGGCATAAACTATTCCAAGTTTATAAGTAAGGGGGTTAGACCTTAACAGGGTTGAAATAGAGTCGAAAAGTGACGAACCTTTTCTTACCGTGACTATACATGGGTCCGTTCTTCCCTAATAATATTTGTCCGAATTATCATTTGTCTTTAACTAAATAAAGCTGAGCAGACATTTTTTTACTAATAAGTAATCAGTTTTTAAGATAAACGAACGGAAAAATGATTATTAGAGATGCCATAAGAATAGAATAGAATATTAATTTATTTGACACCAAAATAATAAAATAAACTACTAAGAAACATAATGCACGAGTTGTGGTGCCAAAAAGGTTCCAACTAAGCATAATGGTGTGGCCAGGGGACCGCAGCGCTGGTTTTTGGTAGGCACCTTTGTTGAACCATCGTTACAATTACTTTGTTACAACATAGATACATATTAAAATAAATTATTAAACAACAAAAGACGAAAGCTTCTAAAAAACGAAAATTCAGTAGTAAAAAACAGGTTTAAAAAATTTACAGGTTACAAGTTTCCATTTGACACAATCTCGACTAATAAGGGAACTATTTGATATAGTCATCTAAAAGACCAATTTAACATGAAAATATGATTGTCTTTTTCGAGAAAAAACGAGTTACTACCAATATATACATTTGTCTAGCAACCTGCATCGCAGACGTTGTTTTCAACGCACGATGCGTGCGCGCAGCGTGGAACGCATTACGCCAGGATCCGTCTGTGAAACCATTATCAGCAATAACTCCATCTCATCCGTACTCGTTAAAAAGATCAGGCAGATTTCACATTATTTCTTTAAAACATGAGCCATTTTTTCCATAAAAAAAGTACTCGGTTCATTTTTAAATCTAACTACTTATTGCCGGCAACTCCATTCACGTAGAAGTTTATCGTATTTTTCCGGAATAAAAAGCACTTTCCGTCTTTGGGCTATTAACTATTACCTAGAACATATTATTCGGTCATTTGGAAAGGATGGATGAAAGAAGATTGACGAAAGAGATATACCTACAGATCGAAAGTGAGTGGACGGGTCGGAAGGGGCGTACTTTTTCGAGTCAAATCGGAGAAATACTAGAAAAGGGCCGAATCCTAAGTACCCGAAACCGACGTGCGTGCATGACTCGATGTATGAATGTGGAAGAAGTAGCAAATCGAAAGAAGTGGTCTCTGCCTATCAATCTAGGAAACAGGCGTGATTTAATGTAAGTATGTATATTATTATGTTTTTTATGGGGTAGTCAACAAGGGGAACGTTTTTAAAGTTACAAGTTAAATCAAATTTACAGGTCTAAACTGGCAACACTGGTCAAATGGCTGGTCGTCATTGGTCGAGGTTCTGTCAAATGGAAACTTGTAACCAGTAAATTGTAATTTGAAGCTTTAGAGAACAGGCCACTGATGGTAATTGGGATGTGAGACCCATTTATTTACAGTTAGCAACAACGACGCCATAAAACCATAAAAAAAAATACAATGTTGCTGTTGATTGTTCTAATCTTAAAGTTGTTGTTTTAACGGTGCTATTAGAATCTATTGGTTGCAGCGTTGCAATACAACAGACAGACTGAGACGTTTTACGAGTATAACATTCCCAATCCATCCATCCTTTCCAAATGACCGAACCATCGAAACATACCCTGTTCAATCTTAGTCACTACACCTTCTTTTAGTCCACATTTCTCTCAGATCTTTTCATTCCTTACTCTATCAATCAGTTTCACACCACACATACTACGCAAGGAGCGCATTATAACTGCATTTATACGACTTTTATGCTTGTCCTGCCACACCTAACATTGACTTCCATACATAAAGAAAGAAGATTGACGAAAGAGATAAAAGTGAGTGGAAGGGTGGGAAAGGACCGCCGCCCTGGGCGTACTTTTTCGATTCAAACCGGAGAAATACTGGAAAAGGGCCGAATCTTAAGCACCAGAAACCGATGTACATGACTCGATGTATGAATGTGGAAGACGCGAAAGAGATTTGTCAGACCATAGCAGGTGGAGGTCTAGTCTCTGCCTACCCCTCTGGGAAACAGGTGTGATTTGATGTAGGTAAGTACATTCCCAATTTTGCTGTAGATTTTAAAACTGATCTCGACGCAAGACTATGCAAATTGACTAAAAACTAAAATTACCTCACCAAGACTACTTGTAACACAAAGTATGGACTGTTTTATTAAAAGGCATCAAAAATAAGCACGCTGCGCCGGCGCATATTTACAGTTCGCCGTATTAAAATAATTGTAGTGCGATTTGCGCGTGAATGAAACACCTAGTCACGATTCCGCGACGACGAAAAGACTATTCGGAAAGGGGAAAACTTCAATAAAACTGCAATAAGATGGAGTTGTCGTTTTAATACTAAAAAAGTGTTAATAGTATGTCAAGTAGTGGATGTATTTATAATTGGGAGCTAAAGTAAGTAATGCTTTCTTCAATTAGTTTAATAATAATGTTGTTAAATGTCTTTTAGTTATAAAAGACCTCGAGTGAACATATCTTTCTCATATAAAATGACGTGTAAATTTATATTTATCAATAAAAAAATCAATCAATCAATCAATCAATAGGTAGCTTGTAATATGTGGAGACTTTTCGTCAGCAATTGAGTTGTAATATATACCTAATTCATACTTTCCTGTATTTAGTCTGCAAGTCTTCCTAAAATAACGCAAATTTTTTTTGAATCATTTTGTCAATTTCACTCCGTACAGCGTCATTTTTTTTTAAAGTACTTTTTTTTTCTATTAAGTTTGTAACCTCTTTTTACCTGAGATACACGTATGATGTCTTTGCATTTTTAAATCTGAGAAATAAATTGTTAGGAAACGAAGGAAAATGTACCTAACGAGTGAATTTCCCAAACTAAATTAAAACATTAAATACAATTTTTAATTGATAAAAATGATTACTTTTATTTATTTTGCAACACGACCCCTTTTACCTTCGACATCTAGCCAATAAGCGGTATCTCAAATTCAATCACCAAAGCAGAATCAATTCTATATCATTAATGATAAGGTTGATATTACTACAGGAGGTTTATCTTAGTTACTGCGTTTTTGCTTAGGGCGGCAGAATATCCAACTTTATAACTAAGGTTTTTGTTGTAGTTTGTATACCGTCTCTACTACACATTTACAATATCTGGGCAGCTTTCCCTTCGGGCATCTAAAAGCACGTAACAACCTAACCTAGTTTAAAAGAGTCAATCATTACGTCCATATAAACTTACCACTAATTCGACGTGTTAACAGTAAATAGAGAAAAAAACAAGCCAAAGCTTACTTTCTACTTACAGAATCAGCTGTTTTGACAAGCTAAACCAACCTACAATTCAATGTTCAGTTGCTCGATTTTGCTAAATTTCCAAGCAAGTTTACCGGAATATGGTCGCATTATCCGTGGATGCGATATCTTTGTTACCCATTCATTGAGTCTTCACTTTCATCCGACTCCATCAGTTTCAATTACAATGATATTAACGGATATTTTTACTTTTTAGACAGAGATAAATCGTATTAAGGCCATTTAGCTATCTCGTTCGCGCTTTAAGATTAGACAGTGATATTATAATTTTGGAATGCTAGTTTAGTAATGGAAATGTGCGCCGTGGGAAAGAGACAAAAATTAGTTTTTTATCCTACCTTTTCTTTGACACGTTACGTTATTAACCAACAGCATAAAGCTAGCAAGCTAAATTCTGGGGTCTTAGTGAAAAAGGGAATAAGTCTAGTATCCTTCGTTTACGTATATAACCTTTTTCACTTGGGTCCCCAGAATTAATTTTATTCGAATTGGTAGGGGTCGGGTTGCATAAAGTTTGAAGTCATATTTTTGATGGGCATTCGTGGATTCGTCATACTCATCATTACGCATAACTGTAAATAGTCATACATTATGCGCATAACGTTTTTAACCATAATAAATATAAATATAAATAAATATAAGGGGACAATCTCACACCAATTGACCTAGTCCCAAACTAAGCTCTAGGCTTGTAATATGGGTACTAGACAACGATATAAATACTTATATAGAGAAATATATACTTAAATACATTAGAAAACATCCATGACTCAGGAACAAATATTAGCGCTCATCACCCAAATATCTGCCCTTACCGGGATTCGAACCCAGGACCGCTAGCTTCGTAGGCAGGGTCACTACCCACTAGGCCAGCGCGTCGTCCATAATGTTTAAGAACATATTGTGTAACGCGCATAAAATTATTTACTTAACCATACTTTATAATGGTCATAAAGTGGTTGCTCATAAAAGAATTTAACTATATGTATACTGTTTAAACGTATAAACTGCAAAACGCAATAAGGTTTTCCGCTCTTTTATATAAAAAAACCCAAACCTATCCACGATCCGATATTATGGCTTGATAGATGTGTGACATTTACAATTATTATTACAATTATTACTAAAAATAATAATTATTATTAATATTATGATTAATTAAATGTATGACATTCAACATTATGGTTAAACAAATTATTACTCTGTATAATTAAATTAGATACAATTTACGCCAAAAAAAAATGAACATCAACTTTATGCGTACCTAATGTTTTATGACATTCGAAAAGTTGTGTTTTCATTTGTAGTACAAAAACCTACCAACCAATGTCAAGAAAATACTTTAATTTATTAGAAAACACAATAATAGTAATGAGGGCGCCACTGTACATCCGGCGTACGCTCGGCGCAGTCTTAAGTTGATAACTCGAAGGTGAATTGTTATTTAACTATGTGATATACCCTATAACTTGTTTTTTCATGTGTAGTAATGTGTGTGTGTGTGTGTGACGAAAGAGATATACACATCGATAGTGAGTGGACGGGTCGGAAGGGGCCGCCCTAGGCGTACTTTTTCGAGTCAAATCGGTGAAATACTGGAAAAGGGCCGAATCTTAAGTACCCGAAACCGACGTGCGTGCATGACTCGATGTATGAATGTGGAAGAAGCGAAAGAAATTTGTCAAGATCGTAGCAAGTGGAAAGAAGTGGTCTCTGCCTACCCCTCTGGGAAACAGGCGTGATTTAATGTATGTATGTATGTAGTACAAAAACCGACCGACCAATTTCATCAAAATACTTTAGTTAATTAGAAAACACAATAATAGTAATGAGGGCGCCACTGTACATCCGGCGTACGCTCGGCGCAGTCTTAAGTTGATAACTCGAAGGTGAATTGTTATTTAACTATGTGATATACCCTATAACTTGTTTTTTCATGTGTAGTAATGTGTGTTTGTGTGTGTGACGAAAGAGATATACACATCGATAGTGAGTGGACGGGTCGGAAGGGGCCGCCCTAGGCGTACTTTTTCGAGTCAAATCGGTGAAATACTGGAAAAGGGCCGAATCTTAAGTACCCGAAACCGACGTGCGTGCATGACTCGATGTATGAATGTGGAAGAAGCGAAAGAAATTTGTCAAGATCGTAGCAAGTGGAAAGAAGTGGTCTCTGCCTACCCCTCTGGGAAACAGGCGTGATTTAATGTATGTATGTATGTAGTACAAAAACCGACCGACCAATTTCATCAAAATACTTTAGTTAATTAGAAAACACAATAATAGTAATGAGGGCGCCACTGTACATCCGGCGTACGCTCGGCGCAGTCTTAAACTATGGATGTTTTGTTTTGCTAGAAGGAGAAAGGACTAAATCTTTGCTGACTTTTATCTTCGTCATTTCTATAGCTATCCAAACTGTTTGTTATATGAATCAGCTTATATTGAAGCTGAAAAAAAAGTCATAAATATACTCTATTCAGAAATTCAAATAGAAAAAAAAAACAATTTTAAACTGTCTCAACTAAATAAAAATCACTCGTATAACAATCCTCCATACTCACATTAACGTTTACGCAACCGCTTGATGATAGAAAAAAAAACTCGACAAAGAAATGAGTGGTAACGACCGTGTTAATTCCATCTTTAAATATAATTGGGTGCTTGTCTGCGGTTTGCAGTGCGAAAATATATTTATTACGCTTTTGCGATCAAAGGAACTTGACAATATCCGGTTGTTAAGCTTTCTTTCTTATGTAATAACTATACATCTGTATCAACGTTCATATTTCATGGCACTTTGTAAGGGTAGTAAAATAAATAAATACATTTGAATATTTGAATAATAACGTTTGTAACGCGTCTGGTAGGAGAGGGTTTCCGAAATAGGTAACAACTGATGTAGAACTTTAGATATTTATAATATTGATCTAATCTAATACTATTACAGTCAAAGAATAGTCCAATAAGCTCGGTAATCCGAAACTTGTCGTACACACTGGGAAGATTTCGATACAAAACAAGATCGCTTAGAACCTATTATGCATCCTCGGGGAACCAAACGCTTGTGCGAGCTAACTCGATCCCAGCACCATCTAGTAAGGATGCAACAATGCGGGGTTGCTTGGTCCAGCTAGTCGGCGGCAGATGTCGCCGGTAAGCAATATTTGTTATCGGCTGAGTTGGCTAGTTCCCGCTAGTCGGCGGCAGATGTCGCCGGTAAGCAATATTTAGGTTTGTTACAGTCTCCCCCTCTGTTCCTGAAGACGTCTCGGCGAGGGAGACAGTGCCAAAGTCTCTTTAATTCCGGTCTTTACGTGGCCTTCCTCTCTTACGAATTGGTCGTACGGGGTCCGGCGGGTCAGCAACATTTCCTCTATATGGTTTTAGTGTACCTGTGTAGTCATACCGGTACAGCAACCCATCGTTCATCACGTATCCTTTCTTGCTCCAATAGCGGGCGTCCTCTTCATTGTTCCCTTCCAAAGCCTGAACTATCTTGAGTATGTCACTGTCCGTAAGTTGCTTGCTTCTCATCTGATATTGAGAAGTTACTGGCATATCGATTACAACGGAACAAATCCCACACGTAGCTTTATTGTCAGGGTCACAAATAGGCCGCGATAAGGCATCCGCAACCACATTGGTCCGTCCAGTGATGTATTTTATTGTTAGGTCGTAAGCCTGTAGTTGTAAAGCCCATCTTGCGAGTCTTCCCGTCGGGGACTTCAAGGACATGAGCCACTTGAGGGCCTGATGATCAGTGAGCACGGTTACGGGAGCACCTTCGATATAACCTCGAAATTTATTCACTGCCCAGACTACTGCAAGTGCCTCGCGCTCAGTCGTCGAGTAGTTCCGTTCTGCGGGTTTTAGCAACCGACTGGCGTATTCGACGGGATGTTCGTCTTCTCTCTCCCCCTGCACTAACACGGCCCCGATGGCATAACTGCTGGCATCAGCCTTTATCACAAAGGGTTTCTTTTCGTCAGCTTGGGCTAAAACCGGGGCAGTTACCAAAAGCTCACGTAGCTTATTAAAGGCGGCGTTTTGCTCATCCTTCCATTCCCATTTCTTATTTTTCTTTGTAAGATGCGTAAGAGGTTCAGCAACTTTCGCAAAATTAGGTATGAACCGCCTGTACCATGAGCACATTTGCATAAATGATAGTAGATGTTTGATGTTGGTCGGAGGAGGCAGGCCGGTTATCGATTCTACCTTCTCGGGGTCCATTTCTAGTCCATCAGGAGTAATGTAGTGACCTAAATATTTAATTTTCGAGCAGCAGAACCTACACTTTGCTTTATTAACTGTGAGGTTGAACTCTCTCAGTAGGTCAAAGACTTCCTGTAAATCTTGGAGGTGATCCTCTAAGTTTCTTGAAAGAATAATAAGGTCATCCAAGTAGACTACCAGCTTGATGTGGCTTAGCCTGATCTGAAAACGATCCATTAAGCGTTGTAAGGTAGCCGGGGCGTTCCTAAGCCCAAATGGCATCCGTTTGAATGCAAACATTCCAAATGGCGTCACGAAAGCGGTTTTTGTCTGGTCCTCATCTCTTACTTTTATCTGCCAATATCCGGCTCGAAGATCAAGGGTTGTCATGCAGGGGGTTCGCCTGGCATTATGTAGAAGATCGTCAATTCGAGGTAGCGGGTAGACGTCTGGAGTGGTGATTGCGTTTAAGCGCCGGTAGTCAACGCAGACGCGCGTGGTGCCATCTTTCTTAGGCACAAGAACTGTAGGTGCAGCCCAAGGTGATACACAAGGTTCTATTATTCCGTCGGCTAGCATCTTGGTCACCTCGTTCTGTAGAGTTTGTTTCTTTACAGGAGACAGTCGGTACGGGGGTACCGCTACAGGCTGGTGGTTTCCAGTATCGATGATGTGTTCAGCTTGCGTGGTTGGTTTTCCATTGGGAATGAAGATATCCTCGTTAACTAGTAGTAACTTCTCGATTGCTGCATCCGCTAGCTCCGTCTCTGTACTGATAAGCCCTATGTCTATTGTAGCTATATCGGTGCAGGGGAACAAGTTTTCGGAATTCGGGGACAACGTGAAGTCTTGACTCTCAATCGCTTTGCACGCGTCTTCAAACAACTCGCTCAGGAACGGCATGTCGTCGTCGGATGGTACTTCCTTTCGTTTAGCTGGTGAGAGAGCTATACGGATGAGAGGGCCATAGGGTCGTTCAGACTGGGTAGAGGTAAGACTAGCCTCAGGTAACGCAGCTGTTTCGGTCTTCTTCATTTGTGCGATGGTGACGTCGTGTTCGCGTCCGAAGGTTGTAAAATCCTCGGTGTATAGCTCTTGAGGGTTATCTTCGTCACCAAGAAAATGCCACGTAAATTGCGGTAGATTTAGCACCATCATTGCGTCTTGGATGTAGCCAATGCCAAGCAATGTCCGATTTTCACGAGACTCCGGTAGCACTATGAAAGTCGTTAGAATGGTGCGATCGCAAATGGTGACATTTGCCACTGTGGTGAGCACCTTTTGGTTTCTTCTAACACCATCAGCCAAAGTCACAACGACGCGTTCTTCCTGGAAAGCGCATCCAGCCCTACGCATATGAACGTATAATTCATACGAGGCTACGCTGGATTTGGCGCAAGTATCAATGAATGCTTCCCCGGTTTTGCCTTCAATGGTCACAAAGACAATGGGCCTGGCCCTGACATCAGTTTTAATGTTGAGCGAGCAAAACCCAATCTCCTTCGGAACTGTTTCTGTCTTCCTTGTTCTGTAACAGGTCGAGCAGTTACTGCGTGCCACACCTGGAGCTCCGCAGCCATAACATGCGAACTTGTAACCAGAAGTTTGTGTTGACTGGGGTGTATCCGGTTTTGTGATTGGGGGCGGAGGAACATGATTCGGGCGTTTTGAATCCGCACTCGCCTTCTTTGTGCAATTTTCAATGGTGTGGTTGGTAAGTCTGCAGTACCTACACCGTATCTTAGGAATGGCCCTATGTGGTTGTTCCACTTGACTTGATGACCTTGATGCTGACACGGAAGGGACTCTCTTCTGATCAAGTCGTAGTTGCTCCGCCACTTCGGCGGCTTCCAGCAGACCATCATAAGTGGTGAACGAAGTACGTGGCACCTTCTTGCGGATGTCCAGGCTAAGCAGACCGTAGACCATGTCCAGCTGCTGGGACTCCAATAGTTCTGGACTGGGTAACAGGGAAAATAGCATCCTCTTCTGTGCTATGAATGACTCGGTCGTGGTGTCGGGTTCTTGTGCTGATGCCATTATCTCCTGGTAGATGATGTACGCCGGTTTCTTCGGAGCGAACGACTTCCTTAAACGTAATTGGAACTCCTCCCAGGTATGCACTTTAGTTTTCATTCCCTGCCACCAGGTTCCTGCTTCTTTTTTGAGTAAGAGGGGCAGCCCCGTCAGCGCGTCATCGTCGCTTATTTTCTCAGCACTTTTGAACACGTTTATAGCCGCCAAAAATGCTTCGAGAACATCTGCTTCCTTTCGTCCATCGTAGGTGATAGTGCATGTGGTGAAAGTTCCACTTTTAGGTGTCATAGCGGCTATCATCCGCTCCAATTGGCTCTCCGTTAATGTCAGCGCCATGGCGTTGGTCTTACGGGGTTTCCGGGGTTTAGGCGCAGGTTTCCCCGATGCGACTACCAATTTAGGTCCGGAGGTCCTCCGTTTAATTTTAGGTGACGGATCTTCAGTCTTCATCAGAGCCACCAAGGGTCGGGTTCGGGTCCCACCAAGCGTCAGGGTCCGTTAGGGCCAAACGTTGGGCAGCCAGTGTAACGCGTCTGGTAGGAGAGGGTTTCCGAAATAGGTAACAACTGATGTAGTACTTTAGATATTTATAATATTGATCTAATCTAATACTATTACAGTCAAAGAATGGTCCAATAAGCTCGGTAATCCGAAACTTGTCGTACACACTGGGAAGATTTCGATACAAAACAAGATCGCTTAGAACCTATTATGCATCCTCGGGAAACCAAACGCTTGTGCGAGCTAACTCGATCCCAGCACCATCTAGTAAGGATGCAACAATGCGGGGTTGCTTGGTCCAGCTAGTCGGCGGCAGATGTCGCCGGTAAGCAATATTTGTTATCGGCTGAGTTGGCTAGTTCCCGCTAGTCGGCGGCAGATGTCGCCGGTAAGCAATATTTAGGTTTGTTACACGTTTAATTATTTTTTTTGTTTTAACACTCATACACTGCGGTAAACTGTAAATATACTAAAAGAGGTTGATATTCTAAATACGTCATAAAACCTCAATACTCATTTCGCATTCGAAAAATAAAACTATGTTAAATTTCCCAACGAATGTCAATTTAACTGTCATGCAAAATAATCTGTAAAGTCAAATAAAAGTTTATCGAAACATTCATAATTCATAAGTTTCATAACTGAAAATTAGCTTTAATGACAAATGCCCAATCAAACTCCGTGTTAGACTGAGATAATGGACTCAACACAATATCCTGATTTTATATTTATTTACATTTTTAGTTCTTTTTTACTTATACAAAATAAAGGTTTAAAATTCTAAGTGTATTTGATTGTATTTGTTTTTCTGCCGACCATACATTGCCATGAAATTTGAACGTTGATTCCGATGTCTAGTAATAACCAGAGCTCGGATTTTTCGCGGCAAAACAAAAGACTGTTGTGTTCCGGTTTGGGGATAAGACAGCCGGTGAAATCACTAGCATAGAGGCATTCCATCTTAGTCCTCAGGGTTGGCAACGCATTTGCAGTCTTAGGATTGCATCGCAGTCCTGTGAATGCGAATGTCTATGGGTCACAGTTTCCACTTACCATCAGGTGGCCTGTGTGCTCGTTTGTCTTCTCTATGCCATAAAAAAAAAAAAAGACTGTCGCAATCTAGCTAGTGTTAGAAATAATTTTTTTTCCATATATTGCAAGTTGTGTAATAGAAGGTCCTCGAAATAAAAAAATATTAAATAAAACATTTTACGTGAGTTTTAGATAAAATGATATAGAAACAGATGCAATTCTTTCTTCGAAATCCACGTCAGCACACGCGGCAGCACATGACATTTCATTTGGTTGGTGATAAAGATAGGAGTAGATAGGTAGGTAATCATTAATTTCTAAAATTCTCTGGAAGTAGACAGTTTCTGAAGTGTGATAGTACTATAGTCACTTCATTCAAAGTTTTACCTCTTAGTTACCCGACTGGTTATTAATGTTATTATATTACATGATATGAAAAACTTTGGAATTTTAGGTGGGATTACACATATAAAACAATTGTCGCGAATGATTGTAAAATAACGTAAATATAATAATACTTGACATCGATAAAAAAATATTTCTAACACTCTAGCTACATTGCGACAGTCTTTTGATTTGCCGCGAAAAATCCGGGCTCTGGTAATAACAATGAAATAGATCCGTTTTTTTTACTAATAACATTGATAATAAACTCACTATCAAAAGACGAATCATATGAGTCCAAACTCGAATCGTACTCATACTTGGGTACGCATGAGTAACAATTTAAGACTGCGCCGAGCGTACGCCGGATGTACAGTGGCGCCCTCATTACTTTTATTGTGTAATCTAAAAAACTAAAGTATTTTCTTGAAATTGGACGAAATATTTTTGTGCTATAAATGAAAACACAACTTATAGGGTACATCATATAGTTTAATAACAATTCACTTTCGAGTTATTAAATTAACGGAAAAAAGTGACCACCTTTTCCCGTTAAGCTGACTACTCATAGGGTAATTGTTATTAAAGTTTGTTACGTATCCCATAAATTGTGTTTTTACTTGCACTACAAAAACGTTTCGTCTGATTCCAAGTAAATTCTTTAGTTTTATTAGAAAACACAATAATAGTAATGAGGGCGCCACTGGACGCTCGGCGTTTGCTCGACGCAGTCTTAACGTACTCGCTAGCGAGTTGAAGCTCTATCCCTCGCAGACCTCGCAAGTATTCTTATAGAGTGCAAGGGACAGAGCATTCGATTCGCTAGGAGTACGGTAATTTATAAATAACTCATAGTAAAGGTATTGCCTAACTCACTCGCAATCGCAATCGACAACTAATTAAAAAGCTAGGATAGACTAAATAAGAGTGGCTGCGGACACATTGGTAAGATTTCCATATTTGTATGCAAATGCATTGGCAGTGCAAGTTTGTACAATTTCTAATTAATCATGTTCCATATTTATTCAAATTATAAATACACTGCTATTCAACGGGGCTCCCATTTCTGGGCGATTTGCCCTTCGGGCATCTAACAACTTTTGCCGAATAAAAATGATTATATCATACACATGTGGAGCTGTACCAAAATGTCCAAAGCTATAGGTATAGTAACAGACACACAAAACATACTTAACACTTTATTTGTAATACACAACACTACGTAATATTACACATACACTTTTGATTGTTTTGACCTATATTGCTTATTTTATCGTTATTATTATTGTTAATATTAAAGTAGGTCTTACTGTCAAATAAAGACCTACTCAAAATTATTACAATAAATAAACAAGATAGGGTGACGGCACCAATCATGGACACTTTTAGGTGACAGGCACCAGTGTAATGGACACTTACCTCTTAAGACTGCACCGAGCAAACGTCGAGCGTCCAGTAGCGCCCTCGTTACTATTATTTTGTTTTCTAATTAATTTAAGAATTTTCTTGCAATCAGACGATATGTTTATGTAGCACAAGTAAAAACACAATTTATGGGATACGTAAGAAACTTTAATAACAATTACCATTTGAGTAGTCAGCTTAACGGGAAAAGGTAGCCTCTTTTTTCCGTTAAGTTGATAAGTCGAAAGTGAATTGTTATTAAACTATGTGATATATCCTATAAGTTGTGTTTTTATTTATAGTCTAAAAACCTACCGACCAATTTCAAGAAAATACTTTAGTTTATTAGAAAACACAATAATAGTACTGAGGGCGCCACTGTACATCCGGCGTACGCTCGGCGCAGTCTTAATTCAAATTTCATACGGTCCTAAATTGATTGTTGCAAAACAAATGAATAACCAGCGGATGACTCGTGGTCACACCAGTTTGTCACCCCAGTGCTATTCGCTTTAGTCGGTTATTCGTCAGAAATAATTTTTATTCCGCAAAAGTAGGTAGGTTAGGTTCGTTAGGTATCTTAAGATGCCCGAAGGGCAAATCGCTCAGAAATAGGAGCCCTGCCATAGGCAGGGCTCCGTCGAAAGGCACTGGGGTGACAAACTGGGGTGACCACGAGTCTGCACCCTAACCATCATCTTCTGTAAAATAATAATCAAGTGTCCATCATTGGTCCTTGTCCATTACTGGTTCCTTAACCCTATTTAAAAACAAAGTAGAGTGTATAATCCGACGGACTAGATTTAAGTGGAGAGAAACTTTATCGCATTATTTATGATTTTCTCACAATCCTCTAAATACGATATCAGAAAAACACTAAAGTAGACATACTACAAAGGACCATGGGCAACTTAGTATGGAGCTTGGACCCAGAACCAACACAGCTGAGAGTTAGGTCATTAAAAGGATCTATAAATATACTTCATTTTGTTCTATAGGCACCAAGTTGTATTCCATTGCAGAACCGAGATACTCATATTTCAGTCAGTGTGTATGTATAAGGTCTATAAACGGGTTTCTCTTAATGATAGGCTACCATACCAATCATTAATCGATAGGATAAGAATATAAAAGCGATACACAGAAAATAATAAGTAGGTACTAAAACAAGAGAAAGATAACAGGCGGTCTAATCGCTAAAAAGCGATCTCTTCCAGACAACCTTTAGATAGCGGAAAATAGTTAAATTGACATGACAGAACCGAGCGTTTGACTATTTTATTTATTAATATAATCAGTATTTACGGCAAGTTAATGTGATCTTATTATTCTCATTATACATTAATAACCAAGTCATTCAAATGACCTGCAGGATGATTAAATGGCATATTCGGTAGCAATACCTTCATTATTACTACATATATTGTTTGTTACCTACCCTCCAAAATGTTAAATACCCTAGCCACAGATTCTTCATAGTTCGTTTTCACTCTAAATTAAAAAAATGAATATCTCAGTTCTGCAATGGAATTCGACTTTGTGGCCATATAATTAAATGAAGTAGATTTAAAGACCTATTTAATAGCCCAACTCTCATGTCTGTTGGTTCTGGGTCCATTTTGACGCATGGTCCTTTGAGAGAGATATTGTGTTGATAAGCGCAGAGCCCAGATTTTTCGCGGCATAACAAAAGATTGTCGCAATCTAGCTAGTGTAAGGACTTTTTTTTTTACAATCATTCGCGACAGTTGATTTTGTGTTATTCCATCTAAATCTTAACTCCTACTTTTTCATATCAAGTAATAAAATAATCCGTCGGACACTTCAGAAATTCTCTACTTACTCCCAGAGAATGTTGAGAAATTAATTATTATCTACTCTTATCACTTTTACAAACCAAATAAAATGTCATGAGTGTGCTGAAGTGAATTTCGAAGAAGGTATTGCATCTGTTTCTATATAATTTTAGACAAAGCTCACGTAAAATGTTTTAATTTATGATAAAAAAATATTTATTGGTATTCAGGACAACAACAGCCGTAAATATACTTATTACATAGTACTAGTTACATGAGAGAAGGTCAATGACATATCCATCAGTTACTTAAATAAAGAGTACACAAACATAGTGGAAATGTAAACATATGAAAATTGCTTCAAGCAGACAAGACACAAAGTGTTTTTAGAAATGCGAAGGCCCAGATGAATGGAAAATAATAATGTCATTAAGTAATACATCTACTTGTACCGACCCACAAATAGTAAATTAAATATGTTCTTTTAGACTCCATATAATTTTATTCATACATGAAATAAAGTAAAAACTAATCAGTGCCTACAAACTTTTAGAGCCAGGCTATGCCGGCCCTTGTGAACAGAGGTTAAACTTATTCAAATCATTCTAACACTAGCTAGATTGCAACAGTTTTTTGACTTTTTTGTTTTGCCGCGAAAAATCCCGGATCTGGTGATGAGCTGATGGAGTACGCGGCGAAAGTGGAGATGCTGCTGGAGGTCCAGGAGACGTCGCAGGTGGGCTTCAGGAATGTACTGCTGACGATAGCGTCAGATGATTTCAACTTGTTTAGCTGCGTGTAAATCTGAAAACATTTGTTTTTTTTTGTAAAGGTACACTAATATATTAGATTTGATTGGATTTATTTATTTCATTTTGAAAATTTACATGTCATTTTTTAAACTAAAATATTAACAAAAAGATCGTCAGAGTGTATAAGAATAATAATAAATAATAGCCAAATCATAATCAAGTGCAAAACTAAAATAAAAGAAATGAAGTGGAACAAAAATTAAAAAAATATTAAAATAAACTGTCAATATGTGTGAGTTCTAATATCGCTAAGGTTGACGCTTGTCACCGTCATAATATTATTGCAAGGGAAAATCGAACTTGATGTATCATGACGTGCAAATGAACTTCAACCGTAGGGTGGTAGACCACAATTTTGGCCGACTGTACATTGTACTGTGAGTAACTTTATAGTACCACAACGCCCACCACAGTTCTATCCTACAGACAAATAGCGGTATCGCAGACAATAATCTTGCAGCAAATGCAACCTTATTATTAACGACAGAGGATTAAATGCTTTGGCTATTAAATGTGCGATACAGCCTATTGGCTTATGAGGGCCGAATTGTTTTATCTCACAAAATCGGGTAGACCATACTTGTGACGTACATACTTCGGATCTCTCTGTCTGTTCTTGACCGATTTGAATTTGAATTTCACTTTTGCGGTTTTTTCATATTTTGTTCCCACATTCCCTATATTACCAACCAAAACACTTGTACAAAAATAATATACAAACAGGCCAAATTTAAGTTTGCTCTCCGTGATGAACGTATAGGCGAAGTAGTAGCACACGGCAATGGTGGCGATGCTACCGAAGAGCTGGCAGAGCCACAAGCATCCGGCGTCGCAGCAGATGTGAGTGCGGTCTCTGGTGCATACTCGCACTGGTGATTCAACCTTTGTATGTGAAACTAAAAAACAAAAAAAAACGGGTAATTTAAGTTTTTTCATGTCTCTTACTCTAAAAGTAGGCTATCGTTAATCTTATTAGCGGGTTGAAAGTGACCACCCTAGGGAATAAAGGAAAATGCATGTTTAAATAAAGTACCAGGAGCGCAGCGGTAATTAGGAGGTGCGTAGCGAAGGTGGGCATACGTCACAGCAATGTACCTACTTTTAATGTTTATGCACTCCTAGTATTTCATGTTATAAATTTTTCTTAGAAATGTTTTAAATAACCTTTTTTTTGTACTTTCCTCATAATCGAATTGAAAAGTCTCTCGTGCAGCCCAAATGCAAATATCTCAGGCTGCAATTTATCAATTTTGAAGCTGAAAATTCCCTTAACTTGCTATAACGTTTATCTTCCCTTAATGTCAATTCGTACTAAATCGATTGACATACGAGTCAAGGGAATATAATTATGCGTTTATATGAAAGACTAAGGCCATATATATTCGTATGGCTGTACATTCTGTTCACAGTCTTATGTCTAATTTTGATATCCAATTTCTGGCATCCGGCGTAAGCGCGCACAATTCGCCAAATCCCCCCGCAAAGCGTCTCCTAGGGCACCCCTCTACGATGTGAGTGATCGTCTGCTCCGGGGCTCCGCAGTCGCAGCCTGCTGACTCTCTATACCCCCATTTGTGCAGATTATAATTACATCGGCCGACACCAGTCCGTATTCGGTTAAGAGTGACCCATATCCTTCGGTGCTCGTTGAAACCTGGTAGAACCTTAGTCAGGTCGACGGCACCATTTTCGGCGGTTATTCCCTGGTCGTTCCATTGTTTGGTCCATTCGTCGAGGGCACGAAAAGGCTCCGTGCCTTGGATACGTTTGTCAGCCCAGATAGGTCTCCGCGAATGAAGGCGCATATAAGGAAGGTTTTCCAGCGTTTTTCTTATAGGGAGTGTTGGGTTTCTCGCCTTATTCCACTCCCGGGAAGCGGCTTGGGCTCTTCTAAGCTCTGGCGGTGCAATATGTGACAGCACCGGCAGCCACTGAGTAGGTGTCGGGAGCAGGCTGCCAGAGATAGTACGCATTACTCGATTAATCTGCACGTCTACCTTGTCCGTGTGAGCGCTTCTGTACGAGTACCACACTGGGGCGCAGTATTCTGCCGACGAGTACACGAGGGCTAAGGCAGAGGTGCGCAAGACATTTCCCTGGGCTCCCCACGTAGTGCCTGCGAGTTTTGTAATGAGGTTCACTCTTGATTTAAGTTTCTGGCCTAAGTTCTCCAAGTGGGGCTTGTATGTCAGGGACCGGTCGAGTGTAACTCCCAGGTACCTTGGGGTAAAGCTGTGTTGAATCTTGACACCGGAGAAAAGGACCTCAACTCTTCTACGCGCCTGGCTGTTTGATAAGTGAAAAGCGGTTACCTCGGTCTTGGCTGGGTTTGGGCACAGTCTCCACTTTGTGTAGTACTCATTAAGCAATTGCAGATCTCGTGTAAGGGTCGCTTGTCCAATCTCGAACTGTTTACTCTGGGTTGTTAGAGCAAGGTCGTCGGCATATAAGAATTTGTCACACTCAGTAGCAGGCATATCGCCTGTGTATAAATTGAATAGGAGAGGGGCCAGCACCGAGCCCTGGGGGAGTCCATTCTTTAGAAGTCTAAATTTACTTTCCCTGTCGTTTAGCATAACTTTGATCTTACGTGGACCCAGCAAGCATTTTAAAAGACGTAATATTTTTGCTGACGGTATAAGTTTGCTGACCTTATGTAACAGACCATCTATCCACACCGTGTCGTATGCCGCCCTCGTCTACGAAAGCAGCCAGCGTTTTTTGACCTCTCTGGAATCCAGCTTCCACGTGACTAGTTAGCGCCAGGACCTGGTCTGCACAGCTGCGGTTGGCACGAAAACCCGCTTGTTCATAAGGGATTGCATTGTCGACTTTACCTTTAAGGCGGTTATATAAAAGGCGTTCGAGCAGTTTATAGGTGACACTCAAAAGTGATATGGGTCTGAAGTTCGCTGCGTCGTCAGGAGTTTTTCCAGGTTTGAGAATTGCCAGCACCTTGGATTTCATAAAAACAGGAGGCACCATGCCGGCGTCGAACATATCGTTAAACAAATCGGCTAGCCAGCCTACAGCCCGATCGAGACTAAGGCCATAATTATAGACTAAGGCCATAATTACGACTTAGTGGCAGCCCTACCATGCAGGTTGACCATGCCTTTTTGGGTGGCAACTACAGCTGCCGTTCGGTGTTTAAGGGGTTAAACCTAGTCAAATTATTACGATTCTTAAACGTGTTGTAGATATTATGAAAAACTAGATCTGTACGTTTTTCTTCCAAAGAAACTACCTATATCTCAGAAAGAAACCAATTTAAAAAATAAATAACGGAAACTTACAAATCTAGTTTTTCATAATGACCACAACGTATTCAAACATCGTGGAAAATGGACTTGATTTAGAGGGTGAGAAACGTTACAGTCCGAAGATATTGTTTTATGAAAAACATTTACAACTAAGTAATTTAACCGTCGGTTCATAATCTTCTTAAATCACAAACTGCTGAGAGACGGAGGTAACAGAAACTGAATACATTAGAATTATTCTGACGTACTCATTTGCAGGAGTTCATCGACGGATTTGCTCTAAGAGACCGTGAAATTCGAACACGGATTTGAGCCTAATCAAACAAGAAGAAAAATAATATTGTAGTTAAATAAAAGGTAATAAAAACTATGCACAAACAGGCCAAATTTAAGTTTGCTCTCCGTGATGAATGTAAAGGCGAAGTAGTTGCACACGGCAATGGTGGCGAAGTAGTAGCACACGGCAATGGTGGCGAAGTAGTAGCACACGGCAATGGTAGCGGTGCTGCTGATGAGCCGGCAGAACCAGACGCAGCCGGCGCCGCACTAGATGCAGGTGACCACATGGATAACGGTGTACTACAGCACAAATTTGAGTTTCTTGACGCTAACGATGGTGTAAGCCAAGTAGTAGAGCCAGCAGAGTCACACGCAGCCGAAAAACAATAATGTAGTTAAATAAAAGGTAGTAAAAATGATGCACAAACAGGCCAAATTTAAGTTTGCTCTCCGTGATGAACGTATAGGCGAAGTAGTAGCACACGGCAATGGTGGCGATGCTGCCGATGAGCCGGAGGAACCACACGCAGCCGGCGTCGCAGCAGATGGGCTTGTGGTCCCTGTTGCAGGGCGCGCTGCACTTGTCGATGCAGGGGACCACTTGGATAACGGTTTGCTGGTGCTTTCCAAGATTTCTAGGCAACTTAGTTGGACTGGAAAGTAAGGATGAAAATAAGATGTTTATAAAATAAAATCTAAGGTCAGTTCACGAAAAGAAAGAAAGAAAGAAAAAAGGTACATTTATTTACGACACTAACAATAGGTTAAACGTATCCCGTGCGGCCTACTTACTAAATAAAAAGACTAACTCTTTCGCACTTTTAAACCGAATTTCGCTTTAAAAGTGCGAAAGAGTTGGCTAGTCTTTTTATTTAGTAAGTAGGCCGCACGGGCACTTGAACACTTCAGAAATCTACCAGCGCTTCCCCAGAAAAGGCCACAGCTGTAAGCATAGCCAATATGCAATCACCAATCACTGTTGTTAACGTTTCTGTTTTCTGTGGACTCGAAATGTATAGAGTTGATATACGTCAATCGTGTACGTCAAAACTATGCATTTTCGATAATCGCTATCTTTCCGTTATGCAACGAAATTACTAGTATAGAGAAGCCCCTTAGGTTGCAATGCATTTTGAGTCAAAGTTTTCAAGTACGTACTTATCAGTTTGGCCTGTTATCTCGTTTGCTTCTTACTCTAAAATGAATAAAAAAGTTTTGAATTTACTGTTTTTTACGCAATGTTTCCTACAATCAGTGCAAGTCTTTTGTTCGTCTTAATGATACTTTAATTACATGTAGAACATCCATATACTCTTAAAACATAGCAGCGTATTTTTTGAAAACACCATAGCGATAACGGAACGTACTTAAATACCACAGATATCATCTAGAATTAGTGACTGATACCTTCCATATATTAACAGTAATTCCAGATATAACCTTCACTGTACAAGGTGAATGAGCTATTGAAGTTCTCTCAGACCGAGGATATAAGACACAGGACCAGGAACGTCGTCGAGCCTCAGTGAAGACTTGGGTCTAGAAGTGGATTTGTGACTGATCATTATATGATGATGGGTTGACTTACAGTGAGTCAGTTCGATTCAATTCATTATGCTCTTTCTTGAGTGTCCCAAGTGCCATCGGCCATATATCTGAAATATCAAGTATTTTATACATAATAGTAATTTGTAACAGCAAGTCTTCTTGGGTTGCTGGTGTTTATGGGCGGTGGTGATTACTTGCCATCAGGTAACGCAGTATGCCTCACTGGCTACAAAACCGAGAGAGAGCATGTCTGGCCATACTCAGGTTTACATATTCTACAAAAATTAACACTTGAAATCGTAATATTTCACGAAGGGATCACTTAATCAAAAAATTGTTTTCACAAACCCGCAATATTTTTTAAAGACCTATCCAAGGACACCCTACAGCCTGGGGAAGACGTGTAATGAAGGTACTTAGGTACCAAAATATTTGTAGTATTTTCAATCCACGATGCCCCACTATAAGTACTAAGGTCGGGGTAAGAGCGTCAATCGGTCGGTCGGGGTAAATCTAACAAACCATATATTTTTAGGAAATATTGTTGGTTTCACGGACTTGCCCCATAGACGCACTTGCCCCAGGGGGGGTAAGAGCGTCAACGGGGTAAATCTAACAAACCATATATTTTTTAGGAGATATTGTTGGTTTCACGGACTTGCCCCATAGAAGCACCTGCCCCACCGTTGCTTACTAAAATTTTCATGTGCATTTTTTATGACAAGAGGAAGGCAAACGAGCGTACAGGCCAGTTTATGCTATGTATCCTAATAAAAACATCTTGAGCGAGATGAGAAGATACGTTAAGTAAACGTCAAGCCATAGAAAATTGGCATTAGTAACGTAAAACGGGGTAAATAGGGATTAAGGGGTAAGTAGGGACACAATTATTCACAATTATTTCCAATAGACGTAACATTATTTTCGATATAACACTTGTTCTTATTTGTAACTAGTTATGACTTATTTTAGGTTGTGTCCCTACGTACCTCTTAATCCCTATTTACCCCGTTTTACGGTAACACGTCTTGAGACGAGCTTCTCAGTCAAGATGAGTTTATCAATACGGCCGGCGTGCTTTGCCAACCCTGAGGACTTCTTTGATCTTGGATATATCTACTCACTTTTTCCTTTGGTCAAAACGGATGTTATAAGTTACGTAATTCAAACTGGCGATGTACAGGAAGAAATAGAAAAACAGTATTAAAACTATTATAAAGGTAAAGAATTCTATGTACCAAAGGGTACCCGCGTAAATTCCAGTATAGTTTGTCATTTCGGCATGAATACAGCGATGTAATTAGCAAGTCCAGAGTAAGTATTGTAGATTTTAATAGAGTTGGCAATTGATTGACAATAGTTAACAATTTTGACGTTCCTCTGACGTTACCATGTCACGAATTAGTAACAAACCTTTTTACGTTGTGTGTAGGTAAAAACAGTAAAATCTATGCTGCTTCTTTATAAATACCTATACTAAATAAATATCAGGGGAAAATCTCAAACTAGAACAACTGGGTACTAGAACGATAAACATACTTGTATAGAGAAATAAATACTTAAATACATAGAAAGAGACCAAATTCTGGCGCCTATTACTCAAGTAATTACCCATACAGGAATCCAACACAGATACAAATACAGATAAGATATTCAATGTACTCGTACTATAAGTAATATGAATATACAGGCTGATGAGAAATTAATGATAGACCGGTGTCTGATGACTCATGATTCAGATGATATCGATGTCAGTCTAAATCGATCCGGAAGTTTTACAAAATGGTCGGGCCCAAAACGACAAAAATATCAATTGGCACGCAGAAACTGCTTAGTTAAATTTTATTTCAATTAAACTTTTTGCACACGTAGGATGTCCGCATAGAGAGCGCCTAATCACCTTTGAATTACTCAATTTAGTGAAAGCCAACGTGCAATCTTTTTTGTCTGTAACCTTTTTTTTGACGTGCCAGTTCTTATTGTGGAAACTTGTACTTTCTTAATTCCGATCACATAAGCCTATCGCGTGGAGTCTGGTTCGTCTGGTAGATACCAATAATTTCCGATTTACCTCATGTCTGGTGGCATTTATATCTGGTAGGTAGATGTATTATTTGAGCTACAATAGACAGTCAAAAATGACGGTTATTTTAAATTAACAATGACATATTTAAGTACAGGAACAAGCAAAGGATCTTGAACGCAACAAATACTTATCTTCAAGATTTCACACATACTCACAATATTATACTCACACCTTCATTCCCAGAATGGGACAACTCTAAAAACTTGTTGATAATTACGTAACCACATTTTGCACAAACAGACTAAGATGTTTACCAGTGTACATTAGTGACAGGTTGCAAGCCCATCGCCTAACAATACTACAACCATTTATTAGAATAGGTACTACGCAGGCCTCAGTCGCCTCAAAATAAATAGGTTTCAGTAAATTGACTATAGAACACCATCATCGTGGAAAAGAAGCGCCGTAGGAAACTAAAGCAGAAAGTTAAATGAAAAAGATTTGTATTAAGTTCACTTTTTGTGCTCAAATTTGTATTTTTGAGCAATAAAGATGAAATAAATAAATAATACCCGTGTGGTTGCCGGGTTAGAATAGTGCCACTCCATATCTTCCCGTGGATGTCGTAAGAGACGGCTAAGGGAATAAAGGCGTATAGTACTGTTATATAGGCGATGGGCTTGCAACCTGTCACTAATACACTGGTAAACATCTTAGCCTAAAAGTGCAAAATGTGGTTACAGAATTATTAACAAGTTTTTAGAGTTGTTGGTAATTCTGTAGCTCTGCCTACCCCACTCTGGGAATAAAGGCGGGAGTTTATGTATGTATGTATGTAAAGATGAAATAAATAGGGTTCTCGAAGGGGCTTGCAACTTGCAACTCTTCGTGTGCCAATCTGCGCTTTGGGTCATTCTTGTATGTGAGCCTTTAATTTTGAATTTATTTTTGTTTTTGCCATTTATTACTCAATAATTTAAAATTCGTTTGTACACTCTGTGAAACTTTTAAGTTTCTAGATATTACTATTCGTGAGATGCAGCTCGCTGACAGACAGACAGGGAGATGGACAGAGGAGGCTTATTAATATAGCCACCCGTTAATACATACATACATACATTAAATCACGCCTGTTTCCCAGAGGGGTATTCAGAGATCACTTCTTTCCATTTGCTACGATCTCGACAAATTTCTTTCGCTTCTTCCACATTCATACATCGAGTCATGCACGCACGTCGGTTTCGGGTACTTAAGATTCGGCCCTTTTCCAGTATTTCTCCGATTTGACTCGAAAAGGTACGCCTAGGGCGGCCCCTTCCGACCCGTCCACTCACTTTCGATCTGTATATCTCTTTCGTCAATCTTCTTTCATTAATTAGGAAATTAAATTAAATGAATATTTTATTTGTTAATGGTGGTGGTGCTTCCCCTCTAAGCTTTCCCTTGAGGTGTTGTATTTTTTGAGCTTTCGTTATCATGTTGTTGTTATGGATTGCCTCGCAGTACAAATCCATGAAGGTTCTCCATTGTGTGTAATTTCCGGAGATTGTTGGAATTTCGACCTTCGGAGTGGTTTGGTATTGATGTACTGAAGCGTTTAGTTTTTTATGAAGTTGCCTCTTGGTCGCTTCGTAGCTAGCTTCATGTTGAGCAAACTCTTGTTCATTATCCACGTCAGAGCCGATAAAAATGTTGTCCAGCCTCCAATGGACCTCATCAATCGCCTTCCACCTTGACTGTAACATGTTTAACTTGTCTTCGATCTCCCACTTTTCCGAGATTTCGTCGATGTTTATATTCTTCACCATGCGTGTGAATGCTCTCATGTTAGTACTTTGCTGACTGAAGAGCTCATCTGCCAGTGACGGCATGCTCTTGTCAGCGGTAGCGGCAGCGGTGGCTACAGCTACAGGTTCGGTGCTTTGTAACTGTTGAAGAAATGTTTCATACGTGACCTTGACTGTTTCATACATACTGAGGTCTTCTGGTAAGGCTCCGCCTTGTAGTAGTTTGTTGTAATTAGCCCTAAACTCATCCCAAAGGGCCTTAAGGGTTGTCACCCGCGATGTTATGTAGTCAGCTGTTTTGCGACTAGCGGAGTCCTTCTTGAAGTTAGTCCTCATCTTGTCGATTGCTTCCTTGATAATCTTTTGTCTCGCCAAAGTCTCCATTGTTGTTGTTGTTGTTTTGAATCACTCGTAATATTGAAATATGTTGAATACGTTGTTGTTGTACGGTTCAGACTCGTATGATTGTAATCTCACCACAATATTCGCGCCTTCTGAATTCGACTGGTGAGACCCTCTTCCGGGAGGCCAGCCAAACCGATTCGCTATTGCAATTAAACACAAATCACACAGAATCCAATCCGGTTCGAAGGACCAAAAATGTAGGGTGTAATAGTTTACCACACCCTACATGTACTTATGTTGATTGTTTGATTGTTTGTTAGTAAGACGGAATGTTAAGTAAAAGAAGTGTCCGTCCAAGTTGAGTACGTTTATTGCACTAAAAAGTAATTATAATAAATGTCTTAGGTAGACTATAGTGACGCATGCATCGGTGCGTCGTCAGCGTAATATAAATGTAGAGCGTGCTCGTACAATAAGGGTGAATTGCAAAAATATTGTACATAGTTAAGGGCTTAATTAAAAAATCCTTAACAATCCTTAACTTTTTCCTTTGTGTAACGAAGATTAGCCATATAATCATATGGATAACTTTCGTTACACAAAGGAAAAACAATGGAAGAAAGTTAACGTTGTCTCAATTAAGCCCTTAACTATGTACAATATTTTTGCAATTCACCCATAAATGTCTTAAAATTATACAGCCATAAGATCCCTACATTATGCCAACGAACTGGCATCATTTTTAATTTTAATAGCCAATAAACATTAACTACTTATCAAAGAACTCACGTACGCTATAACAATATTTTTCAGTTAACCATTGCATTACCAGGTTTTTTAAATGCCTTAAATGATTATCTTTAAATACTTACATCCGGCAGTTTATTATACATGTTAATACACATAACATAAGTATTTTTGGATGTCAAAGCCAGCTTTACGGCTGGTTTATATAGTCTGTATTTATATTGCGGTCTAACCTTACGTAAGTACATGGCTTGTGTTTTCGTGAACTGGTTCTTATATTTTATGAACAACACATACAGGGAAGGAACTGTCATAATATTGCGATCAGCGAAGTAAGTTTGACACGATCCTTTCCGCCCAATCCTAAAAATAGCTCCGATGCGGTCTTTTTGAGCAATAATAAGTTGGTCCATTTTTGTACGGTTACCCCATACCTATTTACTGTCCCGTACAGTGAAACGGGATGAGTATGGATTAAGGGGCGAGTAGGGACACGACCTAAAGTAAGTCATAACTTGTTACAAATAAGAATAAGTATAAAATGGACAATAACGTGTGGTCCCTGGTTGTGTCCCCACTCCCTACTCACCCCGTTTTACGATATCGTATTGTAGAACTAATGTAACCATGGTATGTTATTAAAGCAGCTTGTAAAGAGACATTCTGCCTAAGTGGAAAATGTTTACTTTGGAGCATACGTTATCCACATGCTCTTTCCATTAACAGTGACAGCCAATAATCATTCCTAGAATCGTATGTTCTTCAATTGGATCGTTATTGCATCGGACATCTAAAGTTTTCGAGTTATAGCACTCTGTATTAAATTGAATACTTATAACGTAAATGGTTGCGCGTTGGTAAACTTTTTCTAGTCATAACTAACACTAGGTATATTTTTGAAGCATTCCACGTTCAAATGAATGAAACAGACTTAAATTGTGTGCACGCCGCTCACAGTAGTCAGTAAAAAAACACCCTGTAACATGAAAATCCGGGTTGAGACTTGACATTTTGTAAGCGCCTGGTCAACTCTAATAGCAAAAACATGTTGGTATTGTCTTTGAATTTTGTAGGCGTACAGTCCTATTCTCGTCTCTTTCGAAATAGATTAGGTAGAGAAGTATTACCTGCCGCGCGACAAACAAGTCGCAGGCAACTTGTGCTAGCCGCGCTAGTCACATAAACCGTCTCCATAATCTGGGAATTTTGTCTAATTGACAGTAAACTTTCGCCTGTGGGAGGGTAAAAGAACTAAAGTACCTAAACCATGTACAACTTCGACCTTTTTTGTTATCATGAGAAAAGAGAATAGATACTTCATTGCAATTTATTATTTATCATCACAGCTAAGCTAACATTAAAGTGTCTCAAACATTCTCAAACAAAACAAGTTCCATGAATTTCATGACATACCAAGGTTACGTCAGTGTGACGCAACTCCGAAGTCTCATTGGGAGATATTTTGACGTTTTTCGTTCTGTTCCACCCATTATGCATTCATTGGTATAGTGATATTAGCATTTCGTTTTTTAAAAGGATCTATTGACATTTTTTGAATTGAAGGATTTTACCTTGAATTAAAAAGTAAAAAATATTTTGTTATATCCAATAGCATATTTTTTTTTACTTCAGCAGTTTAGTTCGTTTTTAAATGTTTATACTAGCTGACGTGTTTTAATAAAAAAAAACGGAACAAACTCCGAACGTAGCGATATCATATTGACAAGTGGCTCAATTTTATAAAGATGATTTCATGTAGTTAGAATAAAAATATCAAAAATGTACCATATTATTCGTAATAACTCGTTACAGTCATTCTTTAGTGCTGCGTACATAGTCAAATTAAAAGCAGTTGCCATTCCGTCAGAAATTTGAGTGCCAATATTTCATTAATCCATGTTTTGAGTGACTTAACTTACACGTGAAAATATCTTTAACTAAATACCAAATTTAGTGAATGTATTTAACGCTAGTCAACTTGGGCTAAAGGTCAGGGATTAGTTTATAAATTATGAAATAATATTTATGTAAGTTATGTACGACTTCGATTCAGAAGAGCATAAAATGAAAGGTTCACTTCGCGACTGGCGCAAAGCGCTCAGGACTCCAGCAACGTACAGAGTAGGCAACGCTGTGACTTTACAACCGCGGTTTATAATTATGGTTATAATTTGTGGAGTATTTCTATTACTAATGTTTTACTGTAACTGGTGGACTAGTGCTGCAGTCAGTCACCCCGAACAGAAATGGACAAATACCTTAAGGCTGTATAATGCTACGTACCCTCTTACTGCACCCGTTGTAGCGGGAGATGTGGTGACATTTAGAATTGGTATTGTTGCTGATCTGGATACGGACTCTAAGAGTTCTACACATGCGAATACATTCCTGAGTTATTTTAAGAAGGGTTCGTTAAACTACGATCCTGTGAAGAAGCAAGTGAGCGTGTTGTGGGACAGTCAGCCTGCAACAGTACTGTCTTCGACTTATTCACACAAAGGCAGAGGCATGGAGCTGTCAGAATTGATTGTCTATGATGGTAGACTTCTCACATTTGATGACCGTTCAGGCATGGTAAGTGCATAAAAATTGTTTTTGTTATTTCTGTCAATAATATTTCTTTCTCTTTCTTTCTGGCTTTGCCCAGACCAGTGGAACTCTAGTAAAGATCAAAAAATTGAGCTGAAAATGTTTGTCCATGTTATTATCGTACTCTCACCTCACCAGCAGCTTTGCCCCCGCTGCAACTTTCTGACTTCCCAGTGCTTTTTTTTCTTCTATACAAACCTTGTCCTGACAATAATTAACACAAATTTGGTGCAGTCTTTTGGAAGTTATGCGTGTACATTTTGGCAAATATTTATTATTTAATTAGATATTTTATTATTATGTTATTCGTACCTACAAAATAAAGTGGTTCTGATCTAATAAAACATTCATATAGTCAAACATAAACCTCTTCCTTTTCTGACATTGGTTTTTGGCATTTTTTACATTAACTTAAAACCTTTAACTATCCATATTATATTTTTAATAATGTTCAATTTACCTTAACCCTATAAAATCCGCAGTGTATTTTTAACAATTTTATGAGATCTTTTTTTAATATTTTTTATGGGATAGATTTTTAAATGAATACAATATTAATTGCTTACTATCCCTTTTAAACTGTTTATTTTTTTTAATTTTTCAAGGTATAAATATTCATAATATCTACCCAAAAAAGCCAGAATGCTGTAAAAGTTACAAAAAAAAGATGATACATTAATTCAATAAGTAGGTGACACGGGCACTTTTACACATCAAAATTCTACCAGCACTTTCCAAGACGGACACCACTGCTGAGAAAAAAACTTCACAACAAACTCAGTACCTAGTCAGTAATTTTGTAAACATTACCTACTTCTTATGAAATTATCCTAGGTTAAATCATCAATAAGTGGCCACTTAAGAAAGTGTCATTTAGTTACTAGCCATCAAATTTCTTACTGACGCTGTTAGTAAAGATACAAGATGTTAGTAAGTATCTAGGTATTCTAGTTCAATCGCAAAAATGTCAGCAAATCTCTTGCTTTACACATTTTGTTGCAAAGTGGCCAGTTTCCAGAGGATGGCCAGTAATAGGCGATTTACCCTACTAAAAATATTTAATTCAATATAATATCAAATATCATTTGTACGAGTAGTATTACAGCAGGAAAACATGCCAAAAATATTACTATAGAGATGGAGGGAGATAAAAGGAAGAATAAAATATTTGCATTCTTTTTAAAATTGTTCTACAATAACTTAGGTATTTATTAACTTGTTATACTCCGAGCGTATAGTTGTATTTATCAGCAATAAAGATAAAAACATTGGCCGTTATAGGTTATCTTTTGTCTCTTAGCTTATCATATCACTGGCATGGCATTACCGGGTTCTAATTCTAATTTTATTTAATGGCTTTCACTCCTGTTAAGGTGTATTTCGCCAATATCGAGTTACATACATACATACATAAACTCACGCCTTTATTCCCAGAGTGGGGTAGGCAGAGCTTCAGAATTTCCAACAACTATAAAAACTTTTTGATAATTCTGTAACCACACTTTGCACACTTGAACTTTTGGTGAAGATGTTTACCAGTGTATTAGTTATTTAATGTCGAGTTATTTATTGATATTTCCATAGATAGACCCATGAGAGACATAAATCCATGGATATTACACGAGAGCACATTTCTTTGGTAAAAGAGCCTTTTTATCATGTGGACTAAACAGAAGCACATGGGGTTAGCTCCACAAGCTTCTGTCAAGTGACATTACAGGGTTGAACACTTTTTCTGGGGTCTAAGATACTGACGTATTTGATGACAGTTGGTAGTCACTATCTACAAATATTAATAACTTTTTAAGTTTTTACCTGTTTACCAAAGAACCTACAATATTTTCAAATGGCAATAAAGTAAATCTTGGATCATGTTGCCAATTTCATTCCGAACAACAGCCAAATTTTTTAGCTGGACTTTTTTGCCAGGCAATGTAATTAAAAGAGTTTTTTCACTATAATTTTCATCTCCAGGTATTTGAGATCCTGAACAACAAAATGATACCCTGGGTGATCCTGGTCGACGGGAACGGTCACGTGGAGAAAGGGTTCAAGACCGAGTGGGCGACGGTCAGGGACGAGGTCCTCTACGCTGGCTCCATGGGCAAGGAGTGGACCACAGCTGGTGGAGACTTCCAGAGCTATGACCCTATGTGGGTGAAGGCTGTTAATATGAACGGAGAGGTAAGGTTTAGTCATGTTGAGTTTCTCATTTAAAGACGAGAAACAAGCATTTTTTTTAATACGACGAACTAACAGGCCGAAATCTTTTCGATATTAGATTTAATTTTAAGCAGCCCATACCTTTAGTATAATATTACACACCAAGTATTTTATCTATCTCCCTAATGCTGACTTAACGATGCCTGAATTCGGGTTGGCTCCACCTTCAGTCTCTCCTGTCATATCAACTGCAAACCCTACACTCCTATCCTATCTACCTGACTCTCCGGTGTCTCGGGCAGGTGCGCTGCTGCCTGCGGCGGGTGGAGATGGTTGGTGCAGCAAAGGCGACGAGGCTCGCATGCCCTGATTGGTTTAGTATTAGTGGCTGGTCGGTGTGGGTTAAGGTTCTCGTGCTCTGCCGGCTCTTCGCTACTCTTACTGGACCGGTCGGGCGGGCGTGCTTCTCCCCGCTAGCTTAATCTAACATCTCCTCTCCGTCGCAGTCAGCGCGTACGGGTCCTTGCAGCAGAATTGCTGGCTGGAGGTGTCAAAAGAACAGAACAGAACAGAACAGACGAACTAATAGGCCGAAATCCGTCAGGGAACCGTTTGTGTTGCCCATAAGGGCCGGCATACATTTTTCACTGACAAAGCTTCATTGAATTATTTCTTGCGGGTGGTAGGACCTTGTGCAGGGTCCGTCCGGATCGCTACCACCATTTTATCCATTAACCTACCGCCAAACAGCAGTGTTCGCATTGTTGTGTTCCGGTTTGGGGATAAGACAGCCGGTGAAATGACTAGCATAGAGGCATTCCATCTTAATCCTCAGGGTTGGCAACGCGTTTGCAGTCTTAGGATTGCATTGCAGTCTTGTGAATGCGAATGTCTATGGGTCACAGTTTCCACTTACCATCAGGTGGCCTGTGTGCTCGTTTGTCTTCTCTATACCATAAAAAATATATATATGAAATGAAATGAAAATAATCGCGTTAGGTAATAATACGTACACCTAATCCAATAATATTTACACTAGTATAGTCCTTGGGAGATGTTAACAATGATCTAGATTGTAACATTTTAAAAACAAATGTCTAGTTGTGCTGAAGACAATCAGCCTATCATGGGCCTGCGTAAGGAATGAAGTAATGTGTTAGAGTAAGATACAAAGAATACGTAGCTCGCTCTAAGGTAGAGATGAAAGAGACAGTCTTTTAAGGCCTATTAAAAAGACTAGACTAATTTTAAAGCCTTTAGTCTTGTACCCCTTTAGTCTTTCTCACAGCTTCCACTTACTATAAGGTGGCCTGTGCGCTCGTGTCTTCTCTATGCCATAAAAAAAAAATGTGTTTTGTCCCGTAAATAACACTACAAACTACACTAAAACTTTTTGAGAAACAGGCCCCGGTTGGTAATAGTACATTGTGTAGGTATTAAGGGTGGTGAAGCAAGAATTACAAACGAGAGTCTGTTAGAAGGCTTTAATGACTCGAGCTTTGTATTTCCTTTACCACCTACCCACATACAATGTTTTTCATCACAATTGCGAGGAAATGAAATAAAATCAGACAAAAGATCATATTTTTAACTTATTAGCGGCAGACTACGTCATTGTCTGTGACTTACCACAGATAATGTCAAACGTGTTCGGAGTCCGATTCTAGTGACAGTCGAGATCAATAGTTTATATGCGAGATTTTTAGGAAATTGTATGCAACTGATATTTCATCTCGAATGAAACTTCATATCCAATGGCACAAGAATTGGGGTCCTGACGTATTGTGATAGTTTGAGTCCACGCATAATATTAAAAAAAAAAGCTATTACGCACGATAGGGCGTAATGGTAAAAAAAGGCCCACGGGTATTATTTTGGATTTACGGTCGATATTTGTAGCATGTTAGGACACTATTTACGAGCAAGTGTGATGAAAAAGTTGTTTTAGTTACAAGTTTTACTTTTCAGATCCAACACCTACCCTGGGTGAATCACTACAAGGCGATCCGCAGCTCGATCAGGATTCAATGGCCGGGATACATGATCCACGAGTCTGGAGTCTGGTCCCGAGATACGGAGAAGTGGCACTTCCTGCCCCGCCGGTGCAGCCATGCCCCCTACAACGAGACGAGGGACGAAGTCATGGGATGCAACTACCTCATTACAGCTGATGAGAGCTTCAATCGTGTTGAAGCTGTGGAGGTAATTTTTTTATACATACATACATACATAAACTCACGCCTTTATTCCCAGAGTGGGGTAGGCAGAGCTACAGAATTACCAACAACTCTAAAAACTTGTTAATAATTCTGTAACCACATTTTGCACTTTTAGGCTAAGATGTTTACCAGTGTATTAGTGACAGGTTGCAAGCCCATCGCCTAACAATACTATACGCCTTTATTCCCTTAGCTTATTTTTTATATTTTTTTAGAATAGGTATTCAAACCTGTCTAGTTTTTCACGAAAATCGAATAAGACTTATTAAGACAGAGACAGGGCCGAATCTTAAGTAAGTACCCGAAACCGACGTGCGTGCATGACTCGATGTATGAATGTGGAAGAAGTGAAAGAAATTTGTCAAGATCGTAGCAAGTGGAAAGAAGTGGTCTCTGCCTACCCCTCTGGGAAACAGGCGTGATTTAATGTATGTATGTATGTAAGACAGAGACAAGTTACAGAATTTGACCATAGGTAGTGACGGATAGCGAACAAGACGAATAAAGAATGAGTGACGAATACAGAGTGAGACGACATAAGAATTAAACAAAACACGAAAGAGACGAGATAATACGATACCATATTGTCATTGCACATGTCGTTACTACTTTGGAAATACTCGTATCTGATATTTTGAGATGTATGCGTTTGAACTTAATTCACTTCACGTTTAAGTTTAAAACCGTACCTACGTCACAAAATATGAGATACGAGGTTTTTTAAAAGCAGCACTAATGGGCCGTATCGCTTGATAGCCGTTCGATTTGCTTTTTAAAGCGCTATTTATAAGGGTTACCCTTGCCAAGGGTTTGGAATGAGTATTTCGAATGAAATAACTATCCAAATCCGTTTCGTATGAATCTTGTTCGATGTTGCTTTTAAAGCGCTATATTTTTAGTGATACCAATATCCCTTTAACTTATAAAAGCCGTTTGATTGGCTTTTTAAGCGCTATTTATAATGGTTACCCTTATAATTTTGATTATGCAATAAGATACAAGTTATTGTAATCACTTTATTGTAATAAATACACGCATAATGCCAGAATTAAGCTTGTTGGAAATAAATATGAACCAAATCCATAATTATTTCTAGAACATTCAGTCATAACCGACATATTTAACATACAGAGAAACATGTTTTGTCCTACTGAACAAATAACATCGTGTTTGCGTGCATGTTGTAAATTATGAATAACCTTGACGACTGACTCCCCTTGGCTTGAACGAATAGATAATATAATATTATTGAAATACTTGATACGTACTTATTTTCCTCCTGTGTCTTTAATTGCGGTTTTTTGTTTCCGGTTAGATGTATTTTTTCTTTATTCGATGAAGTTAACAGACACTTAAATATTAACAGATAAATGGTAACTAACCTTTTTTATTTAAATTTGCGGGTGTTAGGTCCTTGTGCAGGGTCCGTCCGGATCTCTACCACCATCTTATCCATTAACCTACCGCCAAGCAGCAGTGTTCGCATTGTTGTGTTCCAGTGTGGGGATAAGACAACCGGTGAAATTACTAGCATAGAGGCATTCTATCTTAAGACTGCGCCGAGCAAAAGTCGAGCGTCCAGTGGCGCCCTCATTACTATTATTGTGTTTTCTAATTAACTAAAGTACTTTCTTGAAATTGGACATATATCATAATAATATAGTAGTTTAATAACAATTCACCTTAGAGTTATTAATTTAACGGGAAAAAGTGGCCACCTTTTCCCGTTAAGCTGACTACTCAAAGGGTAATTGTTATTAAAGTTTGGTACGTATTCCATAAATTGTGTTTTTAATTGCACTACAAAAATGTATGGAGAAGACAGCATAACCACGGAACTGCTGAAAGCAGGTGGTAGCCCAATATTGAAAGAGCTCCGCTGGATCTTTAATGAAGCTTTGTTCACTGGCGAAATACCAACCAAATGGCAGAATAGTGTAGTCGTCCTATTCCATAAGAAAGGCGCCAAGACAAGTCTAAAAAACTACCGCCCAATCGCGCTCTTAAGTCAAATATACAAGGTTTTCTCCCGTGTCATCACGTCGAGAATAACGAAACTAATGGACGAGTACCAACCAAAAGAGCAAGCGGGGTTCAGGGGCGGTTTTAGCACTGCAGATCATATTTTCACGGTGAGGCAAGTGATACAAAAATCCCAAGAATATAACTTACCACTACACCTTGCCTTCGTGGATTATGAAAAGGCGTTCGATTCTGTGGAACACTGGGCCGTTTTCGAATCCCTAAAACGCTGCCAAATAGACTATAGGTACATCCAGTTGTTGAAGAACCTATATCACTCAGCGACGATGACGGTGCAAATCCAAGGCTCCACGACGACCATACCGCTAAAAAGAGGAGTACGCCAAGGAGACGTCATATCTCCGAAGCTGTTCACAAATGCACTCGAAGACGTCTTTAAAACCCTAACCTGGGATGATTTAGGTTTAAATATTGATGGTATACGTCTGAACCATCTACGCTTTGCTGACGATATCGTTCTGCTCGCGGAAACCCCCGAAGATCTTGGAAGAATGCTCAATGATCTAAGCCAGGCTTCACTGCGTGCTGGTCTGAAAATGAATAGAGAGAAAACAAAGTGGATGAGTAACGAAAGTACCTCGAATATTTCATTAGATGGCGCAACGATAGAGAAAGTAAGCGAATATATATACTTAGGCCAGAAAATCACACTCGACAGAGACCCCTTAGATGCAGAAATCAATAGACGCATACAACTTGGATGGGGCGCATTTGGCAAGCTCGACGACGTCTTTAGATCAAAAATCCCACAGTCTCTAAAAACTAGGGTCTTCAACCAATGTGTTCTGCCAGTCATGACTTACGCCTGCGAAACATGGACGCTTACCGGCGGTAGGATTCACCAGCTCAAGGTAGCCCAGCGAGCAATGGAGCGCTCCATGCTTGGGATCTCTCTGCGAGACAAGATAAGGAACACGGTCATTCGCCAGCGCACCAAAGTCACCGACATAGGCGAGAGGGTAGCGCAACTGAAGTGGCAATGGGCCGGGCACATATGCCGCAGAGACGACGACAGATGGAGCCAGCGAACACTCCGATGGAGACCCCGCAGCGGATGGCGCCGTGTTGGGAGGCCACAAGCTAGATGGTCGGACGATATTAAAAAGACGGCAGGGCCGACCTGGACTAGAACCGCCGCATCCAGATCTACATGGAAATCCATGAAAGAGGCATATGTCCAGCAGTGGACAGATATATGCTGAAGAAGAAGAAGACAAAAATGTATCGTCTAATTTCAAGGAAATTCTTTAGTTAATTAGAAAACACAATAATAGTAATGAGGGCGCCACTGGACGCTCGGCGTTTGCTCGGCGCAGTCTTAAGTCCTCTGTAGATCAAGCCAAGGTACGAACACTGCTAACGTTTGTTTTCTTTCTTGATGCGATCTGGCATCCTACTTTAGTCCCTAGGTATACATTTTGTCGAATTTCGAAAATCTCTTTTTTAACTTTGGGCATCTTGACTGGCCAGGGTTCGAAATTGCAGTAGTATTGCAGTCTTTAGATAGTACAGTCACGTGATTTTATTTGGTACCCACCCTAGGTCCAAAGTCAATCTGACATCCTACAACAATAAGGTCAAGTTTCCTAAAAGTTACAAACGACTTGACATGTCTAATGACATTGACGACTTCAAGCCTATTTTTCTTGAAATGGGTCCCAAATTAACGCTCGTGACCGTACCGTGAAACGGGGGGAGTAGGGATTAAGGGGTAAGTAGGGAAACATCCTAAAATGAAGCATATGTTACTAATTATAAGACTGAAATTATTTCCAATAGACGTAGCGTTATTGTCCATTTGATACTTGTTCTTATTTGTAACAAGTTATGACCTATTTTAGGTTGTTTCCCTACTCACGTTTTACGGTAATCTGGAATATACAAATGTCCGTGGGTCACAGATCCCAATTACTGTCAGGTGGCCTGTGTTCTCTTTTACAAACTCCACACTACAATAAAAAGAAAAATAACCAGCAGTATCTTTTATGTATCTGTATCTTTCAACTGATGAGGATGTTCTTTCAGATAACAAAGCTCCAACCAAAACACGGCTTCTCCTCATTCAAGTTCATTCCTGGATCCAAGGATGAAGCCATAGTAGCCCTGAAGACCACAGAGTTCGAAGGGAAAACCGCCACATACATATCAGCCTTCAGAACAGATGGAACTGTCCTCCTACACGATACCTTTGTGGACAACCTCAAGTATGAAGGTTTAGAATTTATATAATTTATAACTAGCAATTTCTATAGACAAGGTGTAAATATGTATAAATAAAGATCGAGTTTTGTTAAAACAAGGGTTTTTTTTTTCAATATTTATTTGTAAATATATTTCTTTATATTGATAACAAAATATATGTGACTACCTTTACAAACTTATAGTTTTAAGGTCTATACTTATTTACTTAAGTAAACACAGGAAAAGTACTGACTATATACGGCACAAGGTTCAACTAAAATTTCACATACAAGAAACCTAATTAAAACGATGTTTTTTTTTTTTCTTTTCTCAGCAGTTTTATATTCCACTGACACATTAACAAAAAAGCCTTATGTAAAATACACAAACAGGAACTGACAACCATACAAAGTTATAATTCCAATTAGACTGACAAGTTAACTGATCTACACGTCACAACTTTGTGGAACCACCCACTGAATTTGAGCCTTTCTGGTCATTTGAGCCCTTCTGGCCATTTGAGCCCTTCTGGCCATTTGAGCCCTTCTGGTCATTTGAGCCCTATTGATCTGGTTATCTCTTCAAAGATGGTCCACGCCATGGCCGCCATGAGAGTCCTACGGATCATCCTGGGCACGGCGCCTTTGAAGTATCCCTTGACGCCGTATGTCTGGAAACAAATAGCTTATTAGTATACAGTTCAGTTACTGACTGTTTCCGAGTTAGATTTCGGTAGTTTGTCTGTATAGCAAATTTAAAAAAACATTTTATATTCGTAACTTAAAAATCTATCTGAACTTCTAAAAAAAAAACCTGAGAATTGTTTCCAAAAAGTTGCATTTTGTTTTTTTTATCCAATATGGGTTTACGTCGGTGATACTGCAAAATTGCGTAACTCACAAATTTATGACAGAGCAAAATAAAACCAACTGCCTTGTTAAAAAGGTGCATTTTGCTCCTTATTAAAAATGTTATTTATGCGGTGCAGTTTCACCGACTTTTTGTTACAGTCAACCTTCCACACTCTTTTGGCATAGCAAATACTGTGGTATTACTGTACATACCTATATTACACGCATTTTTTGACATCGGATTTGGTTGCCTAGAACGCTCATTCCCAAAATACCATTACCATTACCATTAGTATTTTAAAATACCTGATTCTCAATATATCGGAATCCCAAAACTAAACATACAAATAAGGGTATTATTTATTATCTTTACCCAACATTTCGAATCAGTGTTTTTGAGAAACTGGTAAAAAGAATAGTTTGGTATTTTGAAATACTGGTATTTTGGGAATGAGCGGCCTAGAATTCTAGATTGATGTTCTTAATTTACACTCCAAAAAAAAACTTTAGAGACCGGCCATTGATACGTATCGTGTCACAGGGTACCTATTTATTCAGGTTCTTCTTGTGGCAACACTTACCCAACTGACTGTTATCAGCTGTATTTTTTAATACATCTATGCTTCAAAAGGATAATAAGTATATGAAAATTACCTGATGCACATAGAGGGCAGCACTGAAGGCGTTCGGAAACTTATCAGGATACAACTGCATTTTGGTCTTCAGAACGTCCGCAGGGTTAGTGGCCAGTGACGCGGCGATCCCGGCCAATATACCACACGAAAAATGTATGGCACTTGCAGCAGTGGGTGACTGGAGCCAGTCTAGAAGAAAATAATTAAAAAGTCAGCTTCAGAAAAACAAAACTGATGTAGAGCTGTGGTTCCAAATTTGAACGAGCGAATTGGATCATTGGCGTTTTTTTGTAAACAAAAATGGCGTGATTGTTTGTTGCCAGCCAGTGTTGTATAATAAACCTACTTACATGACGTCATGTTTAATCTGTGAAATCTTTATTTGTTATCTTATTTAAAACTTGCTAGTATTAGGAAAAATACCTAAATCAACAACTTCTTTTATCAGATAATGTTGTTTAATGATTGTTACATGTTGAAAACAAGCCTACTTTTATAATTTGTACTTCTCACAAATATATACTAAAATTGTCTAAAGGTAAAATTGTGTTTATTTGTTTGTATGTTAGGGAGAATCTCTGGCACTACAGAACCGGTTTAAAAATGGACTTGTCCGTCTGTTATGCTTACACAGCTAGACCTCTGAACCGATTTCGACTATTTTTTTTTTTAAAGTAAATTGGGCACATATTTATTTTTTCGAAACTTTAATCTTAAAGTAGTTTTAATTCAAGTTTTTTTTTAATACCTTTAGGCATAGCCTGCTTGGTTTGAGTGTAGAACATGAGATACAGCCCTGAGAAAGGCGCATCTCTCGCCAACGTTGGCCCGAGCCCGCAGGAGAGCCCCTTGAAGCCCTCGGCCTTGTAGATAGCCTTCAGCGCCCCGCTCAAACTGGTGTATTGGTATACGCCAGACTCGTATCTGTAAAAAATTAAAAAAACAATTGAACTCCAATAAGATCACGATCACATCTCTGGGCCCGTATCATGGTCGCCTTTGCCGCGTTGGATAAAGCATCCGTCACTCTCGCACTTACATACTGGTAAGAAAGTGACAGACGTACTGTCTAAGTTTAATCCACATCGCTAAACACAAATACCACATATCGTTACTACTTTAGAAAAAGCTTCAAAGTGGAACAATTGTTTTCATTTTGTATGCAGACAAGCGTTCCATTTTCAAAATGAAAATGATTGCGATTGCGAGTGCGTCAGGTAATAGCCCCTCAGATCCAACCCAGCTGCATTTCCTTATTCCACGTATTCTCCATTGTTTAAATAATTAGATGGTAATTAAAATCAGTGGTCATTCAATGCAAAAGACGTGATAGAGGGTACTGCGTTTCGACCGCAATAGTACTACTACGCGATACTTCATGAGTATAAGCATCAAATTAGATTACTGTATAAAATACAGTGACGTTGCGTAAACAAAAGAATGGATAATAATAATTAGGGTAAATCGTCAGTAATTGGCCACTTTAGAAAGTGTCATTTAGTTACTAGCCACCAAATTTCTTACTGACGCTGTTAGTAAAGATACTTGGACAGTACTCCGGGTAATAACTCAAGATCTAGGTATTCTAGTTTAATCACAAAAATGTGAGCCAATATCTGTCTTAACTCATTTTATTGCAAAGTGGCCAGTTACCGGGGGGGACAGTTACTGACGATTTACCCTACATGGAGCCAATGTTGACAGACCGTTATTTACACACCTTTAAGCTCTGGTGTGAATCTGTGGCCGTCTAACTTGAATTTTATATAGTAAAAAAAATATAGAATAAGGCCAGGTGGGGCAGGTGCGTCTACGGGGTAAGTGCATCAAATCACCAATATCTCCTAAAAAAACATTTATTTAAATGTATTTTTCGTACTTTTTCGAGTCAAATCGGTGAAATACTGGATAAGGGCCGAATCTTAAGTACCCGAAACCGACGTGCGTGCATGACTCGATGTACATGAATGTGGAAGAAGCGAAAAAAAATTGTCAAGATCGTAGCAAGTGGAAAGAAGTGGTCTCTGCCTACCCCTCTGGGAAACAGGCGTGATTTAATGTATGTATGTATGTATTTTTAGGATAACGATACATGAATAAATAAATAAACTGTTTAAGTTTTGAAATTTCTAGGCGACAATGGAACTCTGTATCTAATTTTGAATGCCGATCAGTCATCATAATCAGACCAGCTCTATCAGCCAGACAAGCTAATGACGCATTGATAATAAGGAATATTTTATCATGTTAATGATGGTGATCAGAAGTTCTCAAGAGTTTACTTACACAACTACTTTAAGTGAAATTGGGCGTCTGATAAATTTAAGTAATATTATAATGGTATGTCAATCACTTCAGTTCATTTGTTTTAAACAGAAACTTAAATTCTCAAGATTCTCAAGCCTAGATTAGTTTGGGACTGGTCACTGGTCAGTTAGAAAAAGCGTAATGTGCCCTTAAAATGTATTTAAAAAGTATCGTATGAGCTATTCCAGAAGATGAATTACATCCAAATCCCTTAAACAGTTTATACGTCATTGAAAAACAAAACTCGCTTGAGGTCACGTGGGGTAAGAGTGTCAATGGGGTAATTGCGACAAACATATATTTTTTAGGAGATATTGTTGGTTAGACGGACTTGCCCCGTAGACGCACTAAGGAATGCAATTTATCCGGTTAATAACCGTTTTTGTATGAAAATAAACGGTTTTAATCGGTTATTTGCATTCCCTGAGACGCACTTGCCCCACCACAACAGCATCTTACAGACTTTTAAAACATAGAATGGTTAGCAGAATTAAATCATAATGCTGCAAATAAAAATAACTTACCTAGTTTTAATAACAGTCATCGGTATCAGAGCCACTCCGCTCATCCCCCTAGCTATCACTCCGAGCGCGACCGCCTCCAGAGGCCCCAGGTCCTGGTTCCTGGTCTTCCCCATCTTGGCCTTCAGCCAGTGCAGCGACGAGAAGTACAGGCCCACTCCTGGCACGCAGCGAGCGATGGACGGCACCATCCCCCGCCATAGTCCCACTATCTGCTCTTGCCGGACTATGTTGGTGAAGATAGTTATCATGCCAGGCTGGATGCGGCTGCTGGAAAAGAAGGAAGAGGTATTGAACTGTTTCCGAGAAGAATGCTTTACCCGGCCACTTTGTTACAGCTCAAATATATCCCACTTTAAGGCTAAAAGGTCTTATACAGGTCACATAATATCCAATTAGCTGTTTACTCGTGTTACTGGTGGATCAACCACGAACAGCGTCTAATTTTTTCAAAGTCCTTTTTGCCAAGCGTTGCAGACATTATGGATTTTTATATTTGTATTCGTATTTGGTAATAACAGCTTTACATACATACACAGCTGCAATTGTAAATTGAGCACCTGTTTCTATGAGAGGTTAAAAAACTGCAGTACGTAGGATTAAGTAGGAGTCGTATAGTCACCAGCAAAAATACATGATCCAACATTGGACTCAAAAATATCTTACACGCTCTTGTGCCTCGATAATAAGGACGTGTCAGATATATTTAAGTCCAATTTTGGAGCGTATATTATACCTATACATATAAATTATTCAAGAACCAATCCTATTGTAAATCTTTTCCAATATGGCCGACAATCGTTATCATAAGTAATCATTGTAATCAATAAGTAGAGAGTAGTTTTATCATAAGGAGAAAGCAAATATAAACAAAACAGGCACGTGCCTGTAAGTGTAAATCATTTAAAGTGCAAATGCTCTAATTAAACTCTTAGTTTGACCCTTAGATAACTATTATTTGCTAGCAAACATAAGATATTAGAGTGCTTATGTAATTGGTTTAAATACTTATTTTATTATCTGGCATTAATTATGAATATAGATAAGAAATAAATACGTCGCAGTCTAGGTGATTGTTAAAAAAAGACCATTAGGCAAAAGGGTTTTCAAAATACATCTTTAAATTTTCTGGAACGCTTAAAATAAGGTTAATTGTAATAGAAATTAAAGGAAAACCGTTATTTATTTTTGGATTCTACAGAATATCCTAAATTGTCATCACCTTCTACAGCATGTTTTTCAAAGCCCATTTTTGGGTAGGTAAATGGGTAGGTCGATCAACTTTTTGGTGCAGCTCGTTGCCATGGTGACCTCACCTGGGTCACTCTTTAAAACTGTTCGGAACCGATTTGAAAGTAATTTTTAATCTGTGACAGACGTCACCGAGTCTGTGCTATTAACTTGACGTTTGACAGATTGTGAGGTTAACTTGTCTTGTCTAATTTTGTTGCTTGCTAACGAGGTGTAAAAAGCCGGCCGGCGTTTTGGATTATTAACTTGATTGCATTGTATTTGTGTTAATCACCCCGGATTAAGAGGGTTTTTGAATTTAGAAGCTTCGCCGAGTGTTGCTGGCCCCTTAGGCCCTTGGCGCAGTGATTATTTTGATTATTGTGAACGGTGTGGAGTGCTAGCTTTGGCCGCGTGTAGTGACCGTGAAGATTGGGTGCTGCCTGGACCAGTAACAGGAGGTGAACCACACATACACTCACACACACATCACAGTTACACAAATCGCACCCCTGGACGAAGCCGAGAAACCAAGGAAACCAGTGAGTACTTACAAATAGGTTACCTACCTCTAATACATAGATACCGCCAGTATATAGATTTGGGGCTGCCGCGTATCGCGGTTTCGCCCGTCACGATATTTCGGGACAAATCCCTCGCAAATTACTCTATGGGCCCAGCGTTTGTAGGGATTTTGTTTTGACCCCGGTCTATTGTGATCACGTTTTGGTAGCAGTGCGTGGTTTTAAAAACCACATTTTTGGTTGAATTTATGTATAAGCAGTCAAACTGACTAAATACCTAACTTTGTCTTGGGTTTTGTTATAACCAATTGTTGAATTGTTTACTTTGGTTAGGTATTAGTTCCCGACTGTGCTGGTAGGTTTTATTTGTTTGACCCACAGTGGAACTAGGTTTAACTTGATAAGGGTTGTTGAGGAGATATAATCTCACCTTGTGATTCATTGTAATTAATTGTAATTGTTTAATTTGTAAAAGACTAGTTACCGCTGATAAAAAGGTTATATAATAGGTCAGCTATTTTGTTTATTGAAAGTGTTGAAACTATATACTTGGTTTTATAAATTGTTGTGGAGATAATTATCTCACCTTTTTATTGTGCTCAATCTAATGAGAATAGTGAACAATATAGTTTGAATTATTTTTGGGGTTCTGTATTGAACAACATAATTTGAATTATTTTTGGGGTTCTGTATTGAACAATATAATTTGAATTATTTTTAGGGTTCTGTATTGAACAATATAATTAAAATTATATTTAAAAATAAATCATATATATTCTTCATAGAATATTAATTGGATTAGGGATCTGCAAACAACCTTTTGCAGGGTTCAGTAGTGAATATTAAATTAAATTATATTATTTTGTGGTTTGTATTCTCAAACAATATAGTTTAAAGTTAATTATTTACCTGGGTCTTATTGTGTTGTTTCTTTGTTTGTTACCCTGTAAACATGGCAAGGTTGGCAGCCAAGATCAGGGCGGAATTGAGATGGTTGTCCTCAGTGGTTCAACTGATTGACCGACCTGACCGAATCGATGCCCTTCTGGCAAGATCAGCTGAGTTACCAGCCCGGGGTGAAGTAGTCCAAAACTGCTATATGGAGCTTTTGGCTTTAGGTGAAAAGGTAGATGATATGCTTGAGACAGACATCACACAGTTTTATGAGTTGTCGCATAGTGTTGTTCAGGCTGCTAGCAAGGTACAGCAGGGTGCTTTGACTGTGGAGACACGATCCCCTCCACCACTCGCGCTCCTTGGGCGTTTGCCCACTTTGGACTTGCCCCATTTTGATGGGGATTTGAAATGTTGGACCGCCTACCATGATCTGTTCACCAGTCTGGTAGATGCTCGGAATGACTTGGCACCTAGTCAAAAGTTGGCCTACTTGTTCTCCACACTAAGGGGAGAGGCCCTAGGTATTGTCTCCCATTTGGAGGTCACAGACCAAAATTATCCCACGGCAAGGGAACTTTTGGTTAAACGATATGCCAACATTCGACGCTTGGCGGATACCCATGTGGCTCAGATTTTGGGGCTTCCTCATATACATAGGGTTGCCACCTTGAGAAGGGATCTGGTAAATCCAATGGTGATCGCCTTGAATGCGTTGAGGCGCCTTGGTCTGCCTGTGGACGAGTGGTCATTTATGTTGTTGCATATCGTTTTGTCGCGCTTGCCTACGGACTTAAAAGTCCGTTTTGAACAAAAGCATGGTGGTGACAGTGCCACGCAATTACCGCTGTTTGGGGACCTGCTGACATTCTTGGATGAGGAGTGCCGCCTGTTGGACAACGCTGGTGTTGACGGCTCCCCGCGGGCCCCAGAGGGGCCTCCTCCGGTGCAGCGACGTGTTGTTGCTCGCCCCCCTACCCGAGGGGTGGTGGAGCCACGCCGCCCGGCACCTAGATTTGCGACGGCTCAAGTTTCTCGCAGCTGTGCCTATTGCAATGCTGATGATCATTTTGTTTCAGCGTGCCCTCGATTCCTCCACAGAAAGGTCAAGGATCGGCGCGGGATTGCGAATGATCGCCGGTGGTGCTATTCATGTTTGGGGCAACATTTGCAGCGGGACTGTTCTAGGCCGGAGCCTTGCCCGTACTGCCGTGGGAAGCACCACCCGCTGTTGTGTGCCAACCGAAACGGGGTTGGTCGGGATGATGGTGCTGGACGCGCCCCCACGGGCGGGGGTTCTCACCCCCACCAACCCCAAGAGGAGGATTGTCAGGTCTCGCCGCCCACGGGCGGGGGAACCCCTCCCCCCTCTCCTCGACGGCAGGAGAGGTTTGCAGCGGTTCGGCGCCGCACCACACCTCCCAGGTTTTCCCCACCACTTTGCGAGAGACCACGTTTGGAGCGCCGCCCGCCCCAGTTCGGCCGCACGATAGGCTACTACCCGGGGAGTCGCCCGGTTGTACCGGTGGAACACTATCTGCGGTCGAATTGGGCTTTGCCTGCTCGTCAAGACGACTCCTATGAGGGTTGTCGGCAACCCGATGAGGGTTGCCCCCAATAGGTAGTTGCCACCCTCTCTTCCACTACAGCCGCCCGCCCTGAGACAGTTCTTCTCCCAACTGTTTGTGTCAGGGTCTGGGGCCCGAAGGGTCGCTCTTTGTTGGTTCGTGCCCTTTTGGATTCGGGTGCCCAGGGCTGTCTTGCGTCATCCTTTTTGGTGAAGAGATTGGGCATCCCATGCGGACCATACCCGGTCGTCATCCACGGTGTCGGTGGCGTTCAGGTAGAGGGTCCAAGGGGAGAAATTGAAGTTTGTTTTACGCCTGTCAATAGTGGGCCAACTATTGTGACCAAGGCCGTTGTATTGAATGATATTTTGGGCACAAACCCGCAGGTGGCTATCTCCCCTGCCGTGGTGAAATTGGTGTCGCAATTGACTCCCGCTGACCCTCAGTGGTTTGTACCTGGACCCATCGACCTGCTCCTGGGTGTTGATGTGTTGGGTTTGATCTTGTCCGGGGAAAAGCGGGTTTTGCAACCATACGGTCTAATTGCTTTGCAAACTATTTTTGGTTTCAGTTTTCTCGGTCCCGTTTTGAGGGGTTCGGTCCCACGGGTTGAAGACCGAATTGTTGCAGTAGGGCTCTCACTCTCTGACGCTGTCCAGCGTTTCTGGGAGGTCGAGGAGCCCCCCAAGGCTCCCAGAGTCGATCCAGCGGAACAGGAGTGCGAATTGTCCTACCAGAATAATACTGGTCGCCTCGCTGATGGTCGTTTTGTTACTCGGTTGCCTTTTAGGGCAGCACGCCCCCCTCTCGGTCAGTCTCATGCCTTAGCGGAAAAAAGGTTGTTGTCCATGGAGCGCCGAATGAAGAGGGATTCGGATTTTCGTAGTAAGTACATTGAATTTATGCGCGAGTACGAGGCTTTAAGACATATGTCACCCTCAGCTATTGATTGGCGTTCGCTCGAGCACTACTTCTTGCCTCATCATGCGGTTTTGAAGACTCCCGGTGGCAAGATTAGAGTAGTTTTTGACGGTTCGGCCCCTACGTCAAATGGGGTTTCTTTGAACCAGTGTTTGCACTCCGGTCCCAAACTGCACAGGGACATTTCGGATATCCTCACCAACTTCCGCCGTCATCAAATTGTTTTTGTGGCTGACATCCGAATGATGTTCAGACAATCGGTGGTGCACCGAGATGACCGGCGTTATCAGTTGATTTTGTGGCGTGAGCGACCTTGTGATCCGATGCGAGTGTACGAGTTGAACACTACCACGTACGGACTTAAATCCAGTCCATATATTGCAATCCGGACTTTGTTGGAGTTGGCTCATCGTGAACGATTGAACTATCCTCGTGCGGCGGCCATCTTGCAGGATTCAGTGTATGTCGATGATGTGTGCACTGGGGCATCCACCGTTACAGAGGCTTTGATTTTACGGGATGAGTTGATTGCTATCCTGAAGTCAGGAGGTTACGAATTGCGTAAGTGGTTGTCAAACTGCCCCGACGTGTTGACTGACCTCCCGGTGGAACATCAACAAGATCCTCTCCTGTTTGAAGATGCTGACAACCCCAATTTGATTGCGGTCCTTGGCATACAGTACCAGCCCGTCCAGGATGTCTTCACTTATCGGGTTAAGTTGGATTCCCCTAAGACCTGGACGAAGCGCTCGGTCTTATCGACTGTTGCTCGGACCTTCGATCCTAATGGATGGATCACACCTGTAATTTTTCTGGCTAAGTGTTTTCTGCAGAAGTTGTGGATTGCGGAAGCTACTTGGGACGACCCCCTCCAGGGAGAATTGTTGAGGGAATGGCGTTCGATTGTTTCTGCACTTCCGGACGTGAACCGGATTTCTTTGCCCAGACTTTTTCTGCCGTTCGGCAAATGTAGAGCTAGTCTCCACGGGTTTTGTGACGCGTCCGAACGAGGCTACGCGGCCGTGGTATTCTTGCGGACTATTAGTCAATCCGGGCACGTAGGGCTTCATTTGGTGATGGCTAAGAGTAAGGTGGCTCCTATCAGGACTAGGTTAACTATTCCTAAATTGGAATTGTCCGGAGCAACCCTCCTTACTAGACTCCTCAATCATGTTTGTGATACATTGGGTCGTACAGTTGAGATCTCAGATGCTTTTGCGTGGACTGATAGTGAGATTGTTCTTTGTTGGCTCCGCACCTCCATACATAACTTAGAGGTTTTCGTTGCGAATCGAGTCTCACAGATCCAGAGCTCTGTGACCCCGCTGATCTGGAGACATGTCCCAGGGGAATTGAACCCCGCTGACTGCGCTTCGCGAGGCTGCGAGGCTCCTGCACTTGTAAACCATTCTCTTTGGTGGGGACCAGATTGGTTGACGCACCCTGAGGCGTCCTGGCCCCAGAATCGGTTCTCCTCTCCAGAGGCGTTGCCAGGTTTACGTGTTGGCGTTGTGGAAACGCAACCTGGTTATGATTTGAATCTTCTTTTGGACAGGTACAGTTCGCTGTCAAAATTGATCGGTGTGACCGGTTGGATCCGGCGTCTCATACGCAACGGACGGAACCCAACTAATAAAGATTTGACATCGGTTTTGTCGCCTTCGGAACGCCAAGAGGCCTTGATGTATTGGGTTCGTGTAGTACAAGCCGAACATTTCGAATCGACTATTAAAGGTCTTGAAAAAGGATTGACGGTTAAGGGTCCCATTGCTCGTTTGAATCCATTTCTAGACGGATCGGGTCTGCTTCGAGTCGGCGGACGACTGCGAAACTCGAACTTGCCTTATGGGGCTCGCCATCCTTTGTTGCTCCCTAAAGGAGGATCTTTGGTGAATTTGTTGGTGTCGGATCGACACATTACTAACGCGCACGCGGGCTGCAATGCCCTTGTAGCCATCTTGCAGCGTGAATTTTGGATTCTGTCTGCCAGACGCACTATTCGTAGCATTATTTTCAAATGTATGCCGTGTTATCGTTTGACGGCCACACCCACGCAGCCGATGATGGGCGACTTGCCCTCCGACAGAGTTTCGGAGAACCGGCCATTTGCTTGTGTGGGCACGGATTTCGCCGGCCCTTTTTTGGTAAAGTCCTCTCAGCTTCGTAACGCTCGGTCTGTCAAGGCATATTTGTGTGTGTTTGTCTGTCTGGCCTCCAAAGCAGTTCATTTGGAACTGGTAAGTGCCCTCAGCACGGAAGCGTTTCTTGCGACGCTAAGTAGATTCGTGTCCCGCCGTGGACTGCCATCTTTGATCCGCTCTGATAATGGCACTAACTATAAGGGCACTGATCGTTATTTAAACGAAGTTTGTCAATACTTGAATAGTGATAAAGATATTTTAAGATTTGCAATGTCCCGAATGGGCATTAAGTGGCAATTTGACCCCCCAGTTTGTCCACATTGGGGTGGTATTTTTGAAGCTGTTGTAAAAATTACAAAAACGCATCTCCGCCGTGTTATTGGTGAAACGATATTAACGTTCGAGGAACTTGCAACGGTATTTTGTAAAATTGAGGCCGTCCTCAACTCGCGTCCCCTCTGTCCTATCTCGTCGGACCCAAATGATCTGGAAGCATTGACTCCTGGTCATTTCTTGATTGGTCAGCCCCTTATCGCCCTGCCTGAATACCCCTTCAGGGAAGTAAAATCGTCCCGCTTAAGTCGTTTTGAATTGCTACAGCAAATGACCCAGAGCTTCTGGCATCGCTGGTCGCTAGAATACTTGCATATTTTGCAGCAGCGCGTTAAGTGGACTGACAAAACTGATCCTCCCAAAGTTGGAGATCTTGTATTGGTTAAGGAATCTAATTTGTTACCTTTGTATTGGCGTCGTGGACGCATTGTAAATTTGTTTTATGGGTCTGACGGGGTTCCCAGAGTTGCTGAGGTTATGGTCGGAGATTCGGTTTTGAAACGAGCTGTAGCGAGCTTGGCCCGCCTGCCCATTTATTAACAGGCAGACGAGATCTGCCTGGAGCGGGGGGTTGTTCGGAACCGATTTGAAAGTAATTTTTAATCTGTGACAGACGTCACCGAGTCTGTGCTATTAACTTGACGTTTGACAGATTGTGAGGTTAACTTGTCTTGTCTAATTTTGTTGCTTGCTAACGAGGTGTAAAAAGCCGGCCGGCGTTTTGGATTATTAACTTGATTGCATTGTATTTGTGTTAATCACCCCGGATTAAGAGGGTTTTTGAATTTAGAAGCTTCGCCGAGTGTTGCTGGCCCCTTAGGCCCTTGGCGCAGTGATTATTTTGATTATTGTGAACGGTGTGGAGTGCTAGCTTTGGCCGCGTGTAGTGACCGTGAAGATTGGGTGCTGCCTGGACCAGTAACAGGAGGTGAACCACACATACACTCACACACACATCACAGTTACACAAATCGCACCCCTGGACGAAGCCGAGAAACCAAGGAAACCAGTGAGTACTTACAAATAGGTTACCTACCTCTAATACATAGATACCGCCAGTATATAGATTTGGGGCTGCCGCGTATCGCGGTTTCGCCCGTCACGATATTTCGGGACAAATCCCTCGCAAATTACTCTATGGGCCCAGCGTTTGTAGGGATTTTGTTTTGACCCCGGTCTATTGTGATCAAAAACTATGATTTATAGATATAATTCCACTGAAAATCACTTTTATTGTCAGTTACAAACTCATTATTTTATGGCATTTCTCCTGAGTGTCCTAGGAGTATATATTATAACACTTTTTCTAAGAAACTATGACTGGTCTACTGGCTTACGGGACAGAATAACAACAACAAAAAGTTACCAAGTACCAACCTATTACATGCCTCTACCACCTACTTCCAATAATAAATAAATTATATTAAAGCAAAATAAATCACTAGTTTTTTTACTTCAGGGTCGGAACTCACTTGACATTGGCCGTAGCGATGGCCTGCCCAGGGTTCTGGAGGCGGGTCTTCACCAGGTCCAACGGTTGGAAGAGCACCGCGCTGAAAGTCCCGGAAAAGGACCCCGCAAGGAACGCCTTGAACACTGGATGGTACTGCAAAAAATAGAATACTTTAGATCAAGTGTTACTGGTCAAATTATAATAGGGACAAGTATTTTTGTATGCCATGGAGAAGTCCACGGGAATCAAGGTTTCTAATCCGTTACCAAATCTGAGGAATAAGATGGAATGCCTGATGCTAGATATTTCCTTGGCTATCTTTGCCAGCACCGGTAAAGACGATCCTGATGGATTCTCTACAAGTTTGGGCAAGCAATATGCTGACGCTGTTTTAATAACGGTTGCTATGGTATTAGGTAAATAATTTATACATGACGCGAATCGTTAACAAAGCCGCTATTAGTGCTTCTTTATTTAAACAGCCATGGCGTGTACTCAATAATGACGATAATGATACACTCTGGCCTCAGCGCGTTTCAGATAATAAATTGCGTAAAACTTACATTTGCTACGATATCCATGTTGTATGTGAGCTCTGTCAAGTAATATCTTTGGGGTACACGCCGAACTTGTAATATTCGAAATTGTACAACCAGTGGCAGAACTGAGGGCTCGAAAAGCCTAGATCGTATCTGAGTAGTCTGAGTAGTAGATAGGATTGATACGGAACCAGAGAGTAATGGTCATTTTTTGCAGAAGCTCGCTCGAATAGAAATGCATGTAGGCTGTTTGCAGCTTGAATGTTGAAGACCTGCGGAATACGATCCACAGGATATACGCCTTCGCTTTAAAACGCTTTCGAAAAAGTCTCTAAACACAAACGGAACTTAGTATTTGGGGGAAAGGAAAACACTGTCAACGAATTTAGCCATTAGGGAAACAAAAGAAACTCGATAAAAATACAGTATTAAGTAAAGACTAGTGTAATAGTGACGTGCGCACTTTACGGATTGCAAGACCGAACTGAACGCCCTAATGCGGCTGTGGACGCTTTATATAAGTTCTCTTATCGTAATTATCGACAGACGGACGACAGAGGCTTAAGGTCGTACCCCCACTGATTATTTAGTATCCGTGCCTTCTGCACAGGGGGTACCGAGGCGACTGCTATCTTCATAGCCCCTCCCTCGTCTTCCGAGATAAACTGGGTACATGTTCAAAGAGTAGCGCGATAACATCGGTAACCGCGTCGGATCTGACCACCTCGTCGTTAAACTGTTTATGTTTAAGTACGTACTATTATTGTAACAAAGGAATAAGTTTGTATAGGTTGGAAAAAGAGATAAAGACAGGTGGAGCTGTGCACAATATTTTTAAATTCAGTTGTGGTTTTTAAGGACAAGCGATTGAATGAATTTTATGATTTACTGATTTTTTAAATTATTTTTTGCCTCGTTTTTGTTCAATAAAAAACTGGAAGGCGAACGAGAACACAGGCCCCCTGATGGTAAGTGAGATCTGTGACCCATAGACATTTGCATTATCAAGACTACCATCTAAGACTGCAATCTGAAGATCACAAATGCGTTGCCAACAATGTCAACACTGAGGAAAAGATGGAATGCCTCTATGTTAAAAATTTCACCTATTGTTTCATCCCCACACCAGAACACAACAATGCGAACACTGGTGCGTGGCAGTAGGTTAAAGGATAAGATGGTGGTAGAGGTTGACCTTGCACGAGGTCCTACCACCACTGAACTGAACCGTTACAATTCAGCTATGCAACGGAAGAGGTCAAAATGATCTGCACTCACTCTATTGTAAAGAGAATAGGTTGTAGAATAGGTTCTAGATCATTTTGATCATGTTATTCTGCTTAAAGTCGAGTCCAGAATTAGGCGAACTAACTTGACAGTTCATTGTACCTACACTGCCACAGTTTGGCTAGTGCTGTTAATATCGATAGCTAATCGAACACATAACGGATTAGGAATTATCATCGATGATATAATATAGCGTTTGTCTGTATCACACTTTCATATTTTCCAGAAAGAAAAGGATGAACGCTATATGTATGGTACATGAACTGTACCGTACTAGCCCGACAGAAGCCATCTAAAAGGATCACAATGGCCAATTATTTTTGTATTTTATTCCTAATTTGAGGAGTAATATCGTAAATATCCGCTTTAACCCGTAGGTACATCCTTCATAAAAATTGCTGTAGTTCGTCCCTATTTGGCAAGTATGTATGAGTGTGAAAGTTTCAACGACAATTACTTGACAAAATATAAATAGAATCAGATTTATAGAAGGCACAAGGTTATATGGACATATTTGTGTCGACATAAACCTATCACTATTAATTTTTTTCTATATCTGGCAACATTTTCGGCTGTCAAGTTAGTTCGCCTAATTCTGGACTCGACTTTTAGTTACTTTTGATGCTGATGGTACAAAAAATTATTAAACTTACATGCAATACGAACCACATTCAGATTCCTTTTTTTTCAAGTCTATTATGAAAACATAGTTAATACCCTAATTATAAAATATTTTATTGACTCTTAACCTAATCACCTCTTTTTTTAACACACAAAAATCTACGCATTCCCTTACTTTGTTGCAGCCAAATACCAATCCAATTCTGAACTGATAAAGTCTACTTTACCATTACTTAATTAGGCACTCAGATGACACAGTTTGAAAGCATGATCAGGCAAAAGCAAAGGTTATGAGAGTTCATTAGTAAAGAATAAACATAATGATAACATTTCATTATTGTTAATGGGGACCTGTGTTTCTGCATGTGTATATAAACTTAAATTGGTTAATCAACGTGATAATGATATGGTGTTTTATTACAGACATAATATTTGAAGTTATTCCTACAACAACAAATTTACAAAAAGGAATTATTGTCAAACTGAATATTTTGGCTTACTATAACAAGGTTCTATAGTGACACCTATTGTATTGTGGAAGTATACACTGAATTTGCTGTACAATGTATGGTTCTAGATTTTTAAGTTCAAAAATTTTATGATGTCAAGATAAAAAACAGACATTTTTAATATTGTATGAACAACAAAATATAGGCCAAAAAAATTGGAGTAGAGGCACTGTTTTAATTACTTTATGATATGTTTGAAAATCGTGTTAGTTTACCGCAATTTAATGTCAAATTTATGATGAATTAACAGTCTAGGATAGGGGTGGCCAAAGTATAACCAAAAGGCCTGATGTAAGTGAAGGGCTTTAATCTGGCTGGCTAGCATTACTTTTAAAGTAAAAGCATATGTCTTTCAGAAATATATTTTGACAAATAGGTGACTTTAATTATTAACCTAACCATAAATAATTCAAATTTAAAAAAAAACACAAATATTTTTTACTCACTGAACAGAAAGTTTGCATACCCTTGGTCTAAGAAAAACTTTATGTGAAAATGTAAAGAGACAAAACAAACGGTGAATTATTTGCCTAGTTACAATACAATACTTATGCAACAATTTATAATTTTAATGAGATAGTTCAACCAAATCATAAAGTTCGTATATTATCTGAAGTTCTTTTAGACTTATTTAATTAAGATTACAATGTTTGTTAGCAACTGAATATAAGTACATTATTAATTATCAACAAATAGACAGGCATACCTAAAGACAATACAAGATATGTACTTAGAGCACCATTCTTACTTTTAGAGCCTCTGAAAACCATAAGCATGATAGATAAAACATAGGACAAAACTATGGATCCAGTTTTAAGACTAATAAGTAGGTAATTAAAAAGTTAAAGTTTGAAAAAAGAATACCTGAGGAAAACATTCCATTTTCGAATTAATCCGGCAAAACTGCTGAGAAACCGCAAAGTAAGCTATCGCGTGGTCGACAGAACACTGATTGTCCACTTACCAACCGCGCCAGCAACAAATAGCCTCAAATGACGACATTTCAGCGGCTTTTGCGGGAGCGTTCAGTGATACTGATAACATAAGCATATCGAGAACAGACGACATACAGTAAAGGTCAGCTGCGTATCAACCTTTTAACTACGGTAAACAAGCCGCAGGGGGCCACTTACTTCACTATCAGCTTTATCGCTGCTGAGGTCAATTGGTGCAGTTGTATCAATCGCCCATCCATTTGAATAGCCTGAGGATGCCATAGTTTACTCAAAGCGGAAAATATTTATACGTAAACTACGTAATGATTTGCGCATGTTGTCGACCGCGTTAACGTCAATGGTCGCAAATATTTGGTTACATCGATGCAGAATTATCACTATTGACAAACAGCAAGCTAATTTTGTGCGCACCACAGTACATTATAAGGGTTTGATGTTTTTTCGCGAAATTGCGCCGTCGTTTTTTTTATTTGGTGATATAATAAAATAATAACACAGCTGACGGTGACATTGACATTGGTGTTTTTTTTTTAATTTTGAAATAGGCTAAGATCATCAGTCACTCTGCCGTTGAAAAAAAAAGATAAAATCTTAATTATGATCTTAATCAATCATTTTATTTAAAATGCAACTTTGTCTGTTAATGTCATATTCTTTAAGAAAAAGTAGTGTTAGTCATTGTAGGTACAGCTCGACCAACGAAACGAATTAGCAACACTGAACAAAACGACACGGAAAGGACGGTGACGTCACCTTTCACTTCACAAATAAGTTGGTCGAGCTCTCGAGCTGTAATTCGATGCAAATGCGTGTGTGCAGTGTAATGGATGGCCTAGGTATCTCTATGTCTATGTCTGTCTGTCTATCTGTGTCCTGTTTGTGGCATCGTAGTTCCCAAGCGGATGAACCGATTTGGATATTTTATTTATATTTGAAAGCAGGTTTTCTAGCGGTTGTTCTTAGCAACATTTCATGAAAATTGGTTAAGCCGTTTAAGAGATATCAGCTCTTAAAGTATGCGGCGCTGTTAAATCGGGGGGCTTAAACCCCCTAAACCCTCTATATCTCAAAAACGGCTGAACCGATTTTTATAAAACATGTAGAACCTCCGCCAAAAACCTGCTTTCAAATTAAAAAAAACTGACACGAATTTTAAAATTCTAAGGCCCTAGGTACCTAAGTACTATCAGCCCAATGGAACCCTGACCCACCATAGAACGGTGTCACAGTGACATTATAAAACAATTTGTTTGACACTTCTTATGACTTGAATCATAACGCCTCTGTGACACAGTTCTATGGTGGGTCAAGGTTCCAATGGTCTGATAGTACTTTGAAAATCGAAGTTCGAAGTTACGTCATCTTCATCTTTTTCCCTCGATTTAGCCTGGAATAACAAGTGACAAGGGTGGCGCTAGCTTAACTTCGAACTTCGATGTTCAAAGTAGGGCCTCTGTATATGAAATCTTATTAAACCTCGCACACTTTCAAGCGTTGAATAGGTAGTCCGAATCTGGAAGAACCGCAGTGTGCGAGGTTCCATAACAATTTAAATACAGTCTGGTTTTTAACGATTGCTTTTTGTTAGACTTGGTTTAAGACTACGCCGAGCGTAAGCCGGATGTACAGTGGCGCCCTCATTACTTTTATTGGGTTTTCTAATTAACTAAAGAATTTCCTTGGACCCAAACAAAATGTGTTTGTAGCGCAAGTATAAACACAATTTATGGAATACGTAACAAACTTTAATTTTAATAGCAATTCACCTTCGAGTTATTAACTTAACGAAAAAAAGTGGCCGCCTTTTCCCGTTAAGCTGACTACTCAAAGGGTAATTGTTATTAAAGTTTGTTACGTATCCCATAAATTGTGTTTATACTTGCGCTACAAACACATTTTGTTTGGGTCCAAGGAAATTCTTTAGTTAATTAGAAAACCCAATAAAAGTAATGAGGGCGCCACTGGACGCTCGTCGTTTGCTCGGCGCAGTCTTAAGTTGAGTCGCGTATATTTTCGGTCGCGTATTTTCTGCTTCATACAATTAAGTCTTAGGTAGGTTTTTAACTCATTATGCGTCCCCATGTGAACCAAACAGGAGTTTTGTATGAAACCGAATGTAGAACAGCAGACATTACGCGACTCACAAATCAACACAAAAAAACCGGACAAGTGTTAGCCGGACTCGCGCACGAAGGGTTCCGTACCATTATCTATACAACATTAGTATGTTTTTTGTATGGGATTAAATATTTATTTATTTTAATTTAATTATTAATTTTTAATCTGAATACCTATACAATTAAATATACATACTTACATACCTACATAAGCTCACACCTTTATTCCCAGAATGGAGTACCTAGGCAGAGCTACAGAATTACTAACAACTCTAAAAACTTGTTAGTAATTCTGTAACCACGTTTTGCACAATTAGGCTTAGATGTTTACCAGTGTATTAGTGACAGGTTGCAAACCCATCGCCTAACACTACACAGCCTTTATTCCCTTAGTCGTCTCTTACGACATCCACGGGAGGACATGGAGTGGCACTATTCTACCCGGCATCCACGCGGGGAATATTCTGTGAATATTTCAAGCGTCTGCCTTTTGCCGTTATTAATATCGAGCAAAAACGGCAAAAAAAACACGTTTGTTGTTTGGGAGTCCCCTTAAGTATTTATTTATTTTAATATAATTATTTATTTTTAAAGTGAATGTAAAACTAAATATTCTGTGAATATTTCAAGCGTCTACCTGTTGCCGTTATTAATATCGAGCAAATAACGGCCAGAAAATTATTAATTAGTTATTATTAGCACTAGATAGACACCTATTTATTCTGTTATGTTTTCCTACTATCCACTATAAGTCGGTGTTCATCGCCCGGCCCATCCCAATGAAGGGGGTTGGAATGGGTTTTTATAAGGATTTATTTAGAAAAGCCGTATCGCTGGAAAGCCGTTCGTTTGCTTTTTAAAGTGCTATTTATAAGGGTTACCCTTACCAAATCCGTTACGTGTACATCTTGCTCGATTTTGCTTGTGTATCACTATATTTTGAGTGATAGAAGAAGTACCAATAGCTTAAAATCCCTTTAACTAAAAAAAAGCCGTTCTATTGGCTTTTTAAGCACTATTTTTAACTGCTGCTCTTTAGGTTCCCCTTATGTGATGGCTAGTTTAACAAACAAGTCTTGAATGGATGGTCGGGTCCTTGTCGGTGATAGAATTCGAGATCAAAATCTGACAGTTCCTATCTTGATTATTTAGTTATTTTAACATTATTTTATAAAAACATGAATGAGAACTCGGGTACCTAACCAGTAATATTAGGGTAAGTTTTATTAATAAAAATACATACACAACCAAAATTCAGTAATTATAATCACATCGAATGTGCGCCCGTTCAGGTTACGATTTTGATCTCGAATTCGATCACCCACTATAACACCCGTATTTATAGTGAAGACAAGTAATTACTAGAGTATTAGTAGTGTCAAAAGTCATATAAAAATCGTTGCTTAAGTCATCATTACTTTTACTCAAGTAATTACTTTTCTGGACTATAAATACAGGTATAAGTGGTTCATGCTCTTAAATTATCAGCTAACAAACTCAACTGCGCAAATACTACACCCGTCCTGTGGAATATACCTAATTGTCTGGCTGATAGTTGAGACGTTAACAGTACCCCCTGCTAGGGCCTTATCGGTTGCTCCTCGACCCTCAGATAACCCGGCTATTTTGAACAGTATCCTTGTGTTAATGTAACGGTCTTTACTCCAGAAATCGAGTTTCCAACAGAACAAGGTAGTGATTCTCTGAACAACTACGGTGAGTTTAAGTAGTCCTGTCAGTGCGAACAAAATATATTTTAGCGCGTGCATTTTCTATTTAGCAGCATGGTTTCAGCCGATGGATCGAACGTATAAAAATGCTAAATTGAAAATGCACGCGCTAAAATGTGTTTTGTTCGCTCTGACGGGAGTACCTACACTCGCCGCTGCGATTTCGCTCGTTCGTCCGCCCGTCCGTTGTTTTTGAGAGAATAACACCCCAGGTTTTAGCTCGGTGAAAAGAGTTCAAATTGGCACTTTTCGGACGTAGTTTTCAGAGTGAAATTGGCCACATGATCAAGGGCTTTTAATATTAATGCAGGTAAAACCCATGATATAAAAGGATAGGGGTTTTAGAGTACTTATCTAGATTTACTACATACTTACTACTAAAATACTTACCGATCCAGATATTAAATGCTTAGACATTACACGCTGAAATAAAAAAGTAGGTAGGTAGGTAGTTTTAAAGAAAACGCTTGAGGCAGGGTAAATCGCCTATTACTGGCCACCCTCCGGTAACTGGCCACTTTGCAATAAAATGTGTAAAGCAAGAGATTTGCTCACAATTTTGCGATTAAACTAGAATACCTAGATCCTGAGTATTACCCGGAGTACTGTGCAAGTATCTTTACTAACAGCGTCAATAAGAAATTTGATGGCTAGTTACTAAATGACACTTTCTTAAGTGGCCAGTTATTGACGATTCACCAATAAAGTATCTCTCTTGGTATGGTTACACATAAAGCGAGGTTTAGAATAGAATAGAGTACTTACTTTTTAAAAACAAAAATAAAAGTAGGTACCTAACCTATTTAACTAACTAAAATAAAATAGACGAAACGGTGAGCCAGCTCAGCGTGGTGCTGTGGCACGGAGCCGCATGGTAAAAACAACAAAAGAAAAATAAAACAATAATTATAAAAAACACACTGAATAAAGTTATTGTACAGATAATTAAAATAATAAAATCCAAACTGACAATAATAAAATTTAATATGTTAAAATATCACAACAAACTGAGTTTAGACTAGCAAAAATGTAGAAGTCGGCTGCTGTCTTGCTCTAACTTTTGAGGTAGAAAAAGACAGAAAAATTGTGCTTCTTGCTCTACGACTAAAGTTAAAGTAAGACAGCAATCAACTTCTGCAATTTTTATTGTTAGTCTTATTCGTACTTAAGGAGTTTAACGGGCATGTCCCTCCAAACCTTTCTTCCAAGATTTTTCCAAAAAATCGTTAAGTGTTACACAAATTAGGTAACCTGCCAAATTTCCACCATATCGTGCTATAACAAACCAACCAACCGAACAAGTCAACTAATCTTCTTTTAATAAAGGTGAAGGCACACTTATCCGAGCCGAACGCGTCGAACTAAACGTGTTCACACGGGGACTCAAAACGAGTTACCTACCAAGGACTTTGTATGAAGCAGAAAATACGCGTTCGAAAATATACGCAACTCACAACTCAAATAAGTCTATTAAAAACCAAACTCTTGTTACGGACCAACTTTAAATCGTTATAAATCCCAAATGATCATTCAAAATTAAAAATGATGAAAGAAACCTAAAGATGATTTTTAAATTCCTCTTCAATGATACCCCACTTGTCACAGTCCAACTTTTTTTTTTCGAAGAAGGTTGACTACTGTCATTTCTTTAGGGACACACAAGATTTAAGACTACGACTTAATCCCTTTGGAATTTCCTCGTCCTATAAATATGAAAAACTTATTACTTAACTCATGTAAATAGTCCTTTCATTAAAAATTTAGATACTTTCATTCATAAATATAGAATAAAGTTGTAAACATGTATTTGATATAAATATATGAAACCGAAACATTATTTGTACCAATTTTATTGCCCTATTCAAATATGTTCTCCGTTAAAACGTGTGCCTTCCTTAAACCTGACATTGGCGAAACCATAGTGGCAACACAAATGACATATGCCACTAAACAAAGATCTATCTCTATCTAAGATTCCCTTTAAAGGGCAATTTTAAAACCTGATACAAAAAATGACCACTTACAACTGATACTTTTTGTATTTTTTATTGAAAGAATTTCGTGCGAATAGGTGAAATCTAATGAGGCTAGAATTCAGGTCTATTTTTAGTTTCGCCCTATAAAGGGTTAAGACAAATCGACCCCCTTCCCTAGGGGATAGGCTGATAAACACAAAGCATAAGCCTCTTCCTTCGGCAGTCGGGTAAAAATAATAGGATGAATAATAAAAGTACAATAAAACAAACGGAATGAGATTACTTATTTATTCTACGTACAAGTAGACACCTACTATGTTATGTCGAAACTTAATCTAACGTAAAGCAACGTCTTCGTCAAGTACGTAATAAGAAAATATATAGCAGTGTTTATATAAAAAAATATTAATCACAGTATGTACTTATTATTGTCTAAAATGTAAGTGGAATGATTAATAAATACTTTTATTAAATTAATTAGGAAACCCTGATAATTAATATTGACACTTTCAAAGTATTTTAGCTCCTAGAGCAAGAAGGCACAATTTAATAAATGCATTTTTTTTTAATTTTGAAAATTTGAATCAATTACAGATTAAGAAATTTGTTAAACATTTGCAGAACGCTTAATAACATATTAATAAATTAATTAAAGTCAGAAGCTATGCGAACAAAAAACAAAACACTATGAATATAAAAACGGATTTTACAACATGAAGTCTCAATCTACAACAATGTTTAAGTACTTAATCTAAAGAAATCCAAAAAATGGAATGATTTAGGAATGACAACATTAATTATTATTTAATAAACATTATGTCTTGTCTGTAACCCTACTTTTTTAAATGTCAGAGATTCAAATGCGAGATATTTAAATCGAGAAAATTTTCGAAAATGGTCCTCTGTAGAGTCTAAGGAAATTTCATTTTTTAAATCTACCTTATCCTATAATTTTCTGGAATAACGTGCAATAAGTACGGAAGTTTACGTCGTAATTAATTTGTGTATTTATTTATTTATGTGTACGTAATGTAAAGGTTGATTAGCATTTTGTTAAATAAACTTTAAATTTTGGCAAAATTGACAAGAATTCATTCTGAAAGTGATATAAAAAGTCGGAGGATGTCCATGGCACATGATAACCTAACTGTCACGGCGACGGCCGCCATTTTTATTTTCTAAACCCATTATAATATACTAGCGACCCGCCCTCGCTTCGCTTCGGTTTATATGAGTTTTCTGTAACACCCGTTCATAAAAAAACATTTATTATACATGTAAACCTTCCTTTTGAATTCCTCTATCTTTTAAAAAAAACCGCATCAAAATCCGTTGCGTAGTTTTAAAGATCTAAGCATACATAGGGACAGACAGCGGAAAGCGACTTTGTTTTATACTATGTAGTGAAGTTAAGAAGACTAGTAAAGTAATAAAACAGACTACGTGACGCCCTCAATGTAACAAATGCGAATAGTAAAAAAAAAAAAAGATATTGGCACAAACATAAAAGTTCATTTTTAAAAAGTACGAAATAAAACTAATCAACCTTTACTATATTATAAATATAGATGCTTACATGTTAAGTCTATAAATAGGACGAAAACGCATAACCTTCTACTAATTTAATCAGATTAGATTATGTTAATGTTCTTTTATAAACCTTAGCATGGTTCTCGGCAAATTAAGATAATGTGCAAGTGTTGAACACCTAAACTGTAATTCTATGAAACTTGCTAACTATGTAAACAAACAATATATTGAAATTGACATCTAATGTCAATTTTAGTATGGCGGCTTGTTTACATATTTAGCAAGTTCCATAGAATTACAGTTTAGACAACCAAGAGACGTCAACAAAAATAGCTCCATCTATTACCTTTACAAAGAAACTTTTATGAAATAAGGGAAGTTTCGTGACAGTGGGTATAATCTCCTGGGCTTTTTAGTACTTTGTATAGTACACAGTACAGGTAAATAGAAAAAAAAACGAATAAAGAAAGCATTTTAAAGATGCGTTTTAGATGTTATTTTTAGTTAAAGCATAAATGAAACCAACAGGGCCTGTATACCACTTTGTTTAAGCCTATCTTGCTTCGTAATTATTCTGATGCTATAGTTGCTCTTACTATAACGTTAACAATATGATTACGATATGGAAATGAGAACTAAAACGAAATGAAACAGAGCCTTAGAGCATTTAGAACAAAAACAAAATTAGCCTTATATAACCTTAATAAGGCCACATAAGGCTTTTTTTATTACCTTTGCAATTATTTAATCTGCCGTGTATGCACCTTAACGTAATGACTATTGATACCAAATGAATCTGAGTGTTCTTCTGTAACACCAACAATTCTAACTTGACCCGTGATTTCCTTGGAACCGCCTTAATCTCAGGTATCTTGACATCGGATTATCGATGCATAGTACGGTATAACCACAAATATAAGTTACGTCGGCAATCTCCGTCCACACAGACGGGTGCCGACTAATGCCGAAGATAAACGAACGTAAACATCAATTCAATATAGACCTTGTTGTGTCACATGTCATTTAGAATAATGCAATGGTAATTCAAATGACAACTGACTCACCGCTAAATAAAATGGCGGTCTCCGGCAATCATTGACCAACAGCCGTCGAAGATTTTACCCGCGCAAACGTACTGCCTTATGATTGGCTGAACGTTTTCGCGCCTTATGAAAACATGCTTACTAGATCCAGTAGAACACAATTTATATGGCGTGTCGTGATTTCCGAAAGCACCATTAAAAACCACGATCAGGCTTGTACGTGATAGTTATAAGGTGCAAATTAAATTGCATCTATTTTTTCCATCTCACTCACGCATGTTTGAGGGCTGACTGAATGATTCGCGGGTGCGCGTCAACATGGCGTCACTAATAACCAATAATAGCAGAGAATACAAGCACGCAACGCGTGGATCATGCTGATTGGTTCCCGTGCTTCGAAAAAATGTCATCTGCGCAGGTATAGTCCATTTCAAATACGGCCCGATGCACTTGAGATGGTCATTAGGCGTTAACAATAGATAACAAAAGACAAACAATATGAGCCCTATTGTTAAGTTTCAAGTGCATTGGGCCTTCGTATTTGAAATGGACTATACATTCGGTAAGCCATATCTATCGTGTTTTACTGTAGTTGTAAACTATTGTGGCACTACTGTACTGTATCATCAAGCTTTCACGGGTCATTTTAGACTGGTTTTTCAGAGAATAACGACCCTGGTTCAGTACAATTTACATATGCCGCGTGTTCCCGAAATTGATCCCGCTCTGCGTGGCGCCCTTGTTGGAGCCGTACTGGAGGGAGATGACTCCTTGGCCTGCCCTCAGCTGCTCCTCAGAGAAGTTCCTGACGTTCTTCTCAGACTCTTTCGGGCCGATCGTCGGTTTGCCATGGTTACCGGCCTGGAATTAAAAAAAAGAAGTTTTTTATTTTTCTGTGACATTATACCTCCTAGTAGGCGTTTAAAATTTTAATAAGAATTGAGAAAACCATGAAAGAAATACCTATTACGATTTTGATAAATTAAGTTTAAAAGCATTTGGTAATTGACCGGTTTTCTCAGTTATATTTGCCATGCTTTTCATTTTTATTATAATTAGTACCCAGATGACATTTAAATGACAGATGTCAATTAAACAAATGGGAATACTTAATTCCAAGATTTTTTTCTTCCTCACATTATTTATTAATTAAATATTAAGTATTAATTATTAACAATAGTCAAATTTTTAGTACATTTAAATCAAATAAAATTCATTTATTGCATTAAATTTTGACATTATTTATTATATTAATCGCTTCAAAGTAAATTTTAACAATTTATCACAAAAGACATCTAAAACTCTACCGCCACTCGTTATTAAAGCATGTTAATTAGCAACAGTCTACCTAGTGACAAGTTGTTGACTTCATTCATTAGGCGATGACTCGATTCATTCGTCACATTCCCAGTATTTTAATATTTAACCTAGGTACAGTCACGACGACGCGATAGCCTAGTTGGTAGTGACCCTGCCTACGAAGCTAGAGGTCCTGGGTTCAAATCCCGGTAAGGGCAGATATTTGTGTGATGAGCGCCATTTGTTCCTGAGTCATGGATGTTTTCTATGTATTTAAGTATATATTTCTCTATATAAGTATTTATGTCGTTGTCTAGTACCCATAGTACAAGCCTAGAGCTTAGTTTGGGACTAGGTCAATTGGTGTGACATAGACCCCTGATATTTATTATTATTATTATTATTACGTCAAATAATATGGACACATATTTATGAAGCTGACTGTTAATTAAAAGTAATGAAATTAATCATGTCATTTCACTGAAAAATAGACCATAAATTCTACGTCACTCAGCAAATCATTTATTACGCTAAAGTACGACTAGGTGGTGAGTTGTTGACTCCATTCATTAGGCAAATTGACCGTCCCACCCATTCCAGGTAGGTACCTTGTTTACCTAACCCCGGTAAAACCAATAACGGTCATCGTATTCTGCCCTCCTACGGACAAAAGGCACATCTACTATATAAATTGTATTGCACTTCCAACCTTATTCATAACCTTTGAGAGTTTAATATGCTTCTATGAATTAATTTCACTTGTGCCTTTTCTCCGTGGGAGGGCAGTATTGGTCTAACGAGAAATTTGCCGAGTACACATACACAGCACACAGGGCTAAAGTTTGCCGTTTTCTTTAAGTTATTATTACTTTAAGTAATGACATGGTTACTTTGCGAATGCCTTAGGGATTGAGAATTGTTATACTTTTACATGATTATATTCAATCTAATATGATTATATTAGTTTTAAGATTCTACAATGGTTCGTGCAATGCCACTTCGTTTGATGTTTACAGAAACAATAATAATATGAGTTATGCAAGTTATTAAAAAAAATCCTTACGTTTCACTGAACTGTATTTTTGTGGACATCTTTTATTGGCTTACTGTTATGTATTTAATTTATATTCATAAAATCAATTCAAATTCAAATAAATGTTGCCGATGACATTTTAGAATGGTTTTTATTGCCGCTTTTATTGGTTCTCTGACATTTAATTTCGTCATTTATGTGGCACGGTGCAGAATGCAGATTATATGCAGGTTTAAAACGTTATTAAAACTAATATAATATACCTATACAGCCTTGGCCAAAGGCTGTAAGTACCTAATTTGCAATGGAATCCTGACGGAACAGTAGGTTTTGCGGCTACCTACGAAGCTAGCGGTCCCAGGCTATATACAGGGTGTCCCAAAACTCAACGATAATCCGCCAAGGGCTGATAGAGCAGCTAAAAAGCTATCGGTTTAACACCTATGTATGTTCAGCGATTTTCGTTAGTTTCGGAGATATTGATCATTTTAATCTGAAATTTTGTAATTTTCCCTTATGCCCATGTCACGAAAAATCATTAATTTCGTTATGTATTTCATAAGTTTTTCAGTGGTATCTTACATAATTATAATCTTTACGAATTGGCGAAGTTTTTCAACCTATTTGCCCGTTTATTTTATCAGTATTTTTTTTAAGTAATCACATAAAGTTTGTTACTCCATACTAGGTGTCCCAGTGGTTGCTTTTCACTCTGTATGAAAAAAACAACTTTAGGTGATTACTTAAAAAAATACTGATAAAATAAACGGGCAAATAGGTTTAAAAACTTCGCCAATTCGTAATGATTATAATTATGTAAGATACCACTGAAAAACTTATGAAATACATAACGAAATTAATGATTTTTCGTTACATGGGCATAAGGGAAAATTACAAAATGTCAGATTAAAATGATCAATATCTCCGAAACTAGCGAAAATCGCTGAACATACATAGGTGTTAAATCGATAGCTTTTTAGCTGCTCTATCAGCCCTTGGCGGATTATCGTTGAGTTTTGGGACACCCTGTATATTATATATTTGTGTGATGATCGTGAGTATTTCATCCTGAGTCTTGGGTGTTTTCTATGTATTTAAGTATGTATTTATCTATATGTCAGTTTATGGTTGCCTAGTACCCATAGTACAAGCCTAGAGCTTAATTTGGGGCTATGTCAACTTGTTTGATATATATTTTATTTATTTATTTAACACTGGTAGCACCTTGTGTTTCCGTCCAGTTATCATCTTACCTACCGCCAAGCAGCAATGCTCGCATTGTTGTGTTCCGCAGTGTAAATAAGACAACCGGTGAAACTACTAGCATAGAGGCATTCCATCTAACAACGCATTTGCGATCTTAATATTGCAGGTCTTAAGATTGCAGACTCAAGATTGTAGTCTTAGGTAACAGATCCCAATTACCATCATGTGGCCTGATGCTCGTTCGTCTTCTGCATGAGATAAAAAAGTCTTACAGCTGATTAAAACAAAATAGCCCACCTTTCTGCCAAGTGACTGGAGGCAGATGACTACAGAGTTGAGGTTCTGTCGCTCCCACAGATCTACAGTCTGGAAGGTCTCCTGCGCAGGTACTCCCAGCTGCCTCGCCGCATCCAGGAACGCGTTAATATTCTCCATACACTTGAACGCCATCTTGGATTCGTTGATCTTCTTGACCATGCCCGGCTGGATGTTGTTAGCCAGTCTGTAAAAACAAAATAAAAACCATAAAGGTGGGAACAAGGAGACAATGTTACTCTTACTAATATTGGGTCCAATACCTATGAAATTGGCGTTTTTTTAAAGTGTTTTATTTCGTACGGAATTTAATACATTTCAATTTTAACTTATTACAAAGGTTTTAGATACAAGTAATATAGTCAAATTTCTCACTGCCAAGCTTTGTCCTTATCTGTAATCGTGATATTTGCATCTGACAGAAAGTGACAAAGCATGGCATAAACTATTCCAAGCTTATTCCACGTTTATGAGTAAGGGGGTTTATGTTTAACATTTAAGTGTTAACTCAACTCTTTTCATATGCTGCGAATTCAAGTGTTTCAATTACGTAGAGTTTTATGAAGCTAACTATTTTTAAGTCATTAAGATATTTAAAGTATAGCTTAGAAGTGTCCAATATTCCTGAGAGAATTTTGTTTGGTTTGCATTTGACATTACTAAATAATCCGCAAAATTAAATGTATGAAAACCACCGTTTTCATTAAGTTCTCCATGTAGAACGCCAATTTCATAGGCGACCTAATATTATAAATGCGAAAGTTTGAATGTTTGTTACTCAATCACGCTTCAACTACTGAACGGATCGGGATGACATTTGGCACACATACAGGTTATGTCCTGGAATTTGACATAATTATGATAGTTATAATCCCGACGGAGCAGCGATAAACGAAAACTCGGAACAAAAAAACGTACATACAATTAGCTCAATAACATTTTCCACGTTTTTCTGTAAGGTACAGTCAACCAATTTGTCAAACCAAATAATAGGGAGTCTCTTACGTTTTGGTTGACAACGTCACTTTAACATAGTCCAAAGTGGCCTAGAAATCAAATTGGTTGACTGTACCATAGCAAAACAGGGGATTTTCTGGTCCGGGAATTAAGCTGTCAAAAAGTACATACACATACATTAAATCACGCCTGTTTCCCAGACGGGTAGGCAGAGACCACTTCTTTCCATTTGCTACGATCTTGACAAATTTCTTTCGCTTCTTCCACATTTATACATCGAGTCATGCACCCACGTCGGTTTCGGGTACTTAAGATTCGGCCCTTTTCCAGTATTTCTCCGATTTGACTCGAAAAAGTAACGTTCATTGTAATAATTCTTACCTATTTCCTGTGCGACAAAGATGTTAATGCTTTCCCAGAATCACGTATACAATAGAATAATCATAAAACGTCATTTCACGAGAATGTGTTTTGTTTTCTAGCAAGATTACGCCTATTCTGCCCTCATTAGAAAAAAGGGCGTATGTGTCATAAAATCGCGAATGTATTAGTGACCTTAATTCTTAATGTACAGGGTTCTATTTGCTTTGGCCATCCAATTGCGCTTGCTTCCTTTTTATTTAGGAAGGCAGTATTGATTCAATGTGAGAAATCGTCGAGATCTCTCCGAGAGTTTTGTTGTAAACCAGCTAAACTAGTATCGTAAAGTTCAAACAATGAATAGCAAATTATTATTGTGACTTTGAAATCACTTTGTGGCTGGCGATAGTGACGATTGTAATATTCATTACAGCGTTTATGTCAACTGGAGTCTGTTTTACATTATAATATGGTATTTTTAACCGGTTTTTGGAGGAAAATTTATATAATGTTATTTTTGTATTAATCGGTTTCGAGCTTAAAAAACCGGTTAATACCGCGCGCGTCTTCAGATCACAAGTCAAAAAAGTTGCAATGATCGAGTTGGTTTCTTGACTCGCCCCTCGTGAATTAAACTGGTTAATTCGGTTAAAATTAAGTTCTTAAAACGTACGCGTTCCCTAGAAAAGTTCGGAGCGAAATAAACCGGTATTAACCGGTATTTTTTAAACCGGTTCTGAGCCTTGACAATATGGGATAGATGCATTCTAGATAGTATGAGGCTTGTAATTTCGATTAATTTCGGACATTATCATTAATTGTAACGGAGCATATATGTGAGCACTTAGAAGAGGCTTCGGTGTTGTACATCTCTCTCACTCACTCTTGATAAGATCGTATCAGAGTGAGTGAAAGATAAGTACAAAGCCGAAGCATCTAAGAGCTATCGCACTGTACTCGATTTATATTTTAAGTACCCATGTCTAAGAGTTCAGGCCGAGTGTTGTCTGTTAGTCAGACAGTCAGTTAATCTATCTCACGTCTGCTTTGTTACCTATCAGGTTTGCTTGTAACAATCTTGCAAATAGCAGACACTGACCTTGTAACGAACGGGAAACTTGGCAAGGATGGCATAGACAAAGTTGGTGTTGAATGGTGGTCAAGGAATTCAAACATAACCGTGGATAGACCAACTGCTCGATGGGTGGACGACATCCAGGGAGACAATGGATAGGAGGGCGACTATGGTCTATACCCAAGATGAATAGGGCGGAATTACCGGGAGACCGACCGCCCACCTGTTCCGGCCGGATCCCAACTCATCATTATACTCAACAGTGGGTGGATACAGGCTGATTGGATCGAAGGATGGAAAGACTCTTTTATGGCCGAACCCTATATTCAAGCCGCGGACAGATAGGCTTACTTTGGATTAAAATTTGACACATTTTTATGGGCAAATGTCAAATCTATCTGATGTGATCTGATAATCTGCGAAATCTAAAAGAAGGAAAGTCATCTATCACTCCAAGAAGTAATAACCTATACGGGTCTAGAATTTGGTCAAATTTCCTACCTCATATTTTGAATAGTTTCCCCAAACATGTAATAGAACGCATGGAAGCTAAACCTGGGTCTACCAAAAACATCGTTAAAAGATTTCTTATGTCTTATAGGTAATTAATTCTTATAAATAGTGTCCTCACTAACTTAGCCAAATAATCTTAAATAGATAAAGATTTTGGCCAAGTAAAAATTGTAAACTTAACACAAATATTGAAATAAACAGATTTTATTATTATTATTATTTGAATTTCAGTGCAGGGTTAGGTTTGGGTTTGTGCATGGTGATCGTGAACTTACTTGCAAAGTAAAGTACCATCCTTCAGCACCTCATAGAAGTTATCCATGTCCCCGGATATGTTCTCTGGCTCGCCGCATATCTCCCGGATCCACTCCAGGCACTCCTGGGCCAGCACCTCGCTGTATTTGCTGTTGATCTGGAAAAGACAAAAAGAGTCTCATGTCATTTGGGAACTAAGTACTTTCAATTTCGACATGTGCTTACCACTTGTATAACCTAAAATTCATCTTTTATTCGTAGTTTTTTCGTAAATAAGGAAACTAGAGACTTGTGCACGTAATGTTTTCCTATTTTACAAGTGTTCTTTTTTTGACAATTTTGTTGCGTTAACTAAAAAAGAAGTTAATATTAATTGTTTTCTTAATGTCTCAAGGTTTAGAGCTACTAACAATATATGAGTGTAAATTAACTCGAAATAAATGATTCTATTCTATTCTATTCTCTGGAAAAGCTCTATGAATGGACTCAGCTCTAGCATTGTACCGAAAAGTAACTTCTTAAAATGTGAAAGTTTCTTATGAGAAATTGTCGGAAATTTCCAAGAATATTCTTAAACTTTGTATGGAAAGAGAACATTCTCAATGCTCTCAAATGTTTCCGATAATATTCTCGGTAATTTCTTGAGAAGATTTCTTAACTTCTGAGAATATTCTGCAACTTGTACATTGCTAGCTCACATTATTTTGTTCTTTTTTATTATCCGATTAAGTAATTCCATATTTTGTTATAATTTTTTTTCCTGATGTACAATGTACATACATACATAAACTCACGCCTTTATTCCCAGAGTGGGGTAGGCAGAGCTACAGAATTACCAACAACTCTAAAAACTTGTTGATAATTCTGTAACCACATTTTGCACACTTAGGCTAAGATGTTTACCTGTGTATTAGTGACAGGTTGCAAGCCCATCGCCTAACAGTACTACACGCGTTTTCCAGATGTGACTTCCATCTAAAGTCACGATTTACGCTGCACATCTCACGTATCATACCTAACGTAAACGCAAACAGTGTTCATGCAGTTATTTAACTCGCGCCCGGAGCAGAGGAAATTGAAGGTCATTTCGATAACGACTCCGTTTCCCGATAACTATACGTGTGTGGAATTAGTTCTAATGATATTTTTAATTATAAATGTAGAAAAACAAGTCAATCGCGGGTCCCAAACCGCGTGGTGAATTTGAATTCGATTTCGAATCGAATTAGCGCAAGGTCAACTCATATTTTTGTATTTTTTTTGTATTTGTTTTCTTTAAAACAAATGGCAGTATCTCAAACAAAATAGAATTGGATGTGAGATACTGCCTATTGGCTTATGAGGACAGTATAGTTCACAGTTTCAACGATAGGTAAGTAAAACAAAAATTAAAATACGTTGAAAAAAAACTTGTTTGTATGTAGCCCCCTTTAATACCTACCTAATTCCCATCGGTACTTTAAAAAAATTAAATATAAGAACTACCAGCTGTCTAGGAATTACCTACGCTTTAAAAGTTAGTTAGTATTTTCACAGGATTTGGAACCATATATTTATTTAAATGAACAGTTAAAGTAGGTATACCTCAGATTTTGTAATAACTGTAATAACAGATATATGTGGGAAGGAAGGTAAGTATGTAACTGCTATATCTAAGGTATGTGTATGACTCGATGTATGAATGTGGAAGAAGCGAAAGAAATTTGTCAAGATCGTAGCCAGTGGAAAGAAGTGGTCTCTGCCTACCCCTCTGGGAAACAGGCGTGATTTAATCTATGTATGTATGTAAATAAAACTTTCTCAGTTGATAATGAAAATGAGGCTCAAGGAAGTTATACATTCTCATTTAGTTTAATTAACATATCAATTTCAATTGCCTCAGTAAAGGAATTTTAAAAAATCTACCTAACCCATCTTGACTCGGATGGATGGACTTTACTCTGTAGTGATTTCATCGGCATTGTTGAGAACAGGGCTTCTATTTTACTTTGTTTTACCCCTACTTCAATCATATTGTTTATGACTAGATCGTCTTGATTGTCGCCTTAATAATGGCTGTTGTGGCGTATACTCGTATCGTTTATTATACGCTATCAAACCAATATATGATGCAATACACGGATCAGTACACATTCTGAGGCAACAGTGTGTAACCTGAGATTTTAGCTCACCGCGATTGTAACAAATATACATTTTGAACAGGAAATATTTCTAGAAAAAGTTTAAACCGCTAAACCGATTTAGGTAAAATTTGGTGCAAAGATAGTTTGAATCCTGGGAAAGTTTCAATCTTGAGGGGATGAAATAGAGGGTGAAAATTTGTATGGAGATACCATATAAACGAGTTCCACGCGGACGGCGTCGCGGGCAGAAGCTAGTCTGTTATATGCCAAATATTTTTGTAATCTCTTTCATTCAGTGAACGGTTGCGGGTGGTAGGACCTTGTGCAGGGTCCGTCCGGATCGCTACCACCGTCTTATCCATTAACCTACCGCCAAACAGCAGTGTTCGCATTGTTGTGTTCCGGTTTGGTGATAAGACAGCCGGTGAAATGACTAGCATAGAGGCATTCCATCTTAGTCCTCAGGGTTGGCAACGCATTTGCAGTCTTAGGATTGCTCTGCAGTCTTGTGAATGCGAATGTCTATGGGTCACAGTTTCCACTTACCATCAGGTGGCCTGTGTGCTCGTTAGTCTTCTCTATGCAATAAAAAAAAAAAAAAAAAAACGGAAGACCAGTATTTAAATACAGCCAGGTAAAGTGTTATAAGCATTGGTATTTGTTCAACAAGTGCTTGTGCACTGGCGAGCGTGCTTAGCACATAATTAAGTAAATAAGTAACACGCTTTGTATGTACCTAATGACGCCTCTGCACGATGACTGATCATGACCAGCGTAAGGGACGGAGTGATACGTAAGAGTAATACAAGAATATTCTGTGGCTGCCTCTTATGTAAACGCGTCCCTTACGCTGGCCCATAGTGTAGTTATGAAATAGATAGGTCGTATTTGACAAGAAGATGCAAGTGGAGAATATCGATGTTAATTGTACTGAGAAAATAGTAATGATGTAATTTTGGAGAACCTTTTAGGTATAACAATAGTATAATGAAATTGACATGACGTTTTATACTACGCAAGATGAATGAGCTTTGTCCCAATTTATGGTTATTATGACTATCTACTTAAATGCATCATCTGAGTACACAAGTGATATAAGTATACAAGGATATGATGATGATGATGATGGTGATGAAATATTGACAAAAATATACTTCGACTTGACAGAAGCGCGTGGAGCTAACCCCATGTGCTTCTGTTTTGTCCACAAGAGTCAATACTCTTTCACCGAACAATTGTCCTCGCGTATGATATCCAGGGTGGTACCAGCATCTTATCCGTTAACCTACCGCCAAACAGCAGTGTTCGCATTGTTGTGTTCCGGTTTAGGGATAAGACAGCCGGTGAAATGACTAGCATTGAGGCATTACATCTTAGTCCTCAGGGTTGGCAACGCATTTGCAGTCTTATGAATGCAAATGTCTATGGGGCACAGTTACCACTTACCATCAGGTGGACTGTGTGCTCTTTTATCTTCTCTATCCAAAAAAAAGTACATGATTGTCTAAAATTCAACATTGGTGAAATACAAATTGTTAAAACCAGGAGTCAGAACCATTAATTAAGAAAAACAAACAAGATTATGGCTCATAATTGATTGCACCACAAACAAAGCGACTCATTTAATTCATAAACCGTCTAACAGTAAAATACCAATTTCCTGCTATGCATGTCAATGAGTTCACGTTCCTAGTCTAGAGTCGAGTATGTACTTACGATATGAATTTCCGTTAACTTTGATATTAGCTGTAACACTTAGAAAAACACCTGAGTCAACTTTTACCAGGAACATGGTTCAACAAAGCCGTAGTTTGTATAATATTGAAGCTACTTGGAACATTATCTATGTATTTTGTAGGTCAAGTCTTTGGTTAATTTAAGGAAAACTTATGAGGAAATATTTTAGTCTGTCCACATATTATGGGGATAAAAGTTACTTATTAGGTTTTCATGTTGTTCAAATCATCGATACATACATAAATTCACGCCTTCGTTCCCAGAGTAGCGTAGGCAGAGCTACAGAATTACCTATAACTCTAATAATATCACGAGATTTTAGGTACCCACCTTAGGTCCAAACTCAATCTGACATTCTACAACAATTAGGTTGAGTTCCCTAAAAGTTACAAATGACTTGACATCTCTAATGACATTGACGACTTCAAGCATATTTTTCTTGAAATGGGTCCCAAATTAACGCTCGTGACCGCGCGTGTTAATAATTCTGTAACCACATTGTGCACAATTAGCCTAAGATACCAGCCACCAGCGTATTAGTGACAGGTTGCAAGCCCATCGGCTAACAGAACTACAAGCCCCTTAATCGCCTCAATACCTACACCAAAACATTGTTCTGATGTATGCTAATCTTTACCAATATTCGGGATTCCCGTACTAATAATAAATCCATCTTAAAAATGCTTATTTCCAACGACATTCGATATTTGCTCAGTTAAAGCAAATACTGCAGAGGTATTTGAACTCGCGTCGTTCAAGTTACAGTCATATGCAAAGCCATAAAATACATTTTATGCGAGAAACTGCGAGGAACAGAAATATGACCATGTCACGAATGCAGTCTAAGGTCTGGACAATAGAGCGGAGACCGTGCCATTAAAACTAAACTTAGTATACGTTTAGGGCTGCGGTCTTTAAAAGCAGTGGTAAAGTCAACACATTAATATTATTCAAAGCAAAATTGATGCTCGCAGTTCTAGTGTGAGATGGATGTCAGTGAGATTTTCAACTATTTGTGTGCTTACCCGTATCCAAATGCAAGGCTTGAGTGTTTTAGCTAGAAATAATAGGAAAGGGGCTGAGGTTTGCGGGTGGTAGGACCTTGTGCAGGGTCCGTCCGGATCGCTACCACCGTCTTATCCATTAACCTACCGCCAAACAGCAGTGTTCGCATTGTTGTGTTCCGGTTTGGGGATAAGGCAGCCGGTGAAATGACTAGCATAGAGGCATTCCATCTTAGTCCTCAGGGTTGGCAACGCATTTGCAGTCTTAGGATTGCTCTGCAGTCTTGTGAATGCGAATGTCTATGGGTCACAGTTTCCACTTACCATCAGGTGGCCTGTGTGCTCGTTTTTCATCTCTATGCCATAAAAAAAAAGGTAGAATTGACTGGGAATTACAAAGCTACAGATATACACACAGACATAACCAAACTTAAACCATCCTTCTTGTTGCATTAGGCTTTAATGATGTAAAGAATCGGACATTTAAACATGAGTTATGAAAAGATTTTAATTCTTCTTAATATAACTTTTGAATAGACATTTATAGTCATCATGTGACTGAAATTAATGATGCATTACATACATTAGGCGTGAATAAGAGTTACTTTAGTGATTCATTCTTTGAAGACATAACGAGCCCAAGGTCAAGTCATTGCCAGCAAAAAGCATCGTCCGGCAACCGTTGTAGATTAAGAACACCATGTAAGGATATTCGTCTATATCAACCATTATTATCTGACGTGTGGTCAAAACTGGAACTAACGACACTCGATACAATTATATTCAAGTGATCAAAACTAGCGACGCTTCCGAGGGCTCAGAGTTAGCTGGTTCTATTGGAGATTGACGGCATAAAGAAACAAAAAGTTCTCGGAATCGTAAGTTCTGTTTGATTACTGATTTGTTATCTTCGGCGTTCTCTTGTTACTTGTTTAAACGAATATAAACTCTATCTCTCAGGGTAAGCAACCTTAAAGATTGCAAATTTCTATAAACCTTAGACGCTGGTTACCAGTGTTACCACCAGATGGTCTATGACCACGTTTACCTTCTCAATACCATAAGAAATCATTCCATGAAACGTCTGACATCGCCATTTGAACAACATTTAAAGTAGTTGCTTTGTAAAAAGGCAAGTACCGTCTGACTTAGCTGGGTAGGTCATCACTTCTAATTTCAACTCATAAACGTTGTCAAGGCGTGGCAGCCATTGAAAGGGTGCGCCAGACAATGCAGCATGAACATATTCAAGCTATCAAAACTATACTTCGAATGTCACGTACGGACGTAAGCTACATTGCTTGCATATAATATCTGATGCTTCCCGTAGTAGGCACGTGTTTAAAATTATTGTCTTTAATTTGTTTGTGTGTATTATTTCGTTATGTTGTTTCTGTTAAATCCATGAGGCCGTGTTTTGCTTCAAGTTTTACAAGAATAAGATATGTCTGTTCTTTTGCAAATTTCCTCGTTTCTACTTTAACTTTTCAAATATCATTGATGTAAAGCGCGAATTTGACTGGCAATAAAATTACAGAAGTTGATTGTTGTCTTACTTTAACATCAGTTCTAGAACAGGAAGCACGATTTAGCTGTCTTTTTCTTAAACTTAAAGTTTAGAGGAAGACAGCTGTCAACCACTTTTTTTTTGCTAGTATAAACCTCTGTTAACGGGCATTGTGTCCTTTTATCAACGTCTTTATCCTCTTTATTCATAAATACTAATGCCTCTATTGTTAGTTACAATGTTAGAATATAGAATACAGAAGTTTATTCAATTTAATCAAAAATAGAACTACATTTACGTATACTGCAATAAATCTATTAATTACATTGTATAGTGATGATGACATTCGGGAGAAAAACCAAAAAAAGGTCAATTACTTACAACTTTAGAATACTAAGTTGGTAATCTTTATTTATATGCTATTAATAATTGTAAAAAAAAACTCGTTACATGGATTAAGTTAATGACAATACCAAACGTCTCGTATGACTAACGGCTGACTAGACTTTTAACGAAAATCGCCGCACGCGCATGACGTAACCAAGGATTCTTTAAACGTGATTCAGAACCTGCTCGAGGTCTGAGTTGAATTTAGGACAAAAAACCTGAGTAAAGGTCCATGTGGTTGCGAAAGAACTTGAGCTTTGATGATATTGAGGAAAACTTTGGTCAATATTTGCTTTGATAATTTAGTAAAAAGTAAATATACTACACTTAATAGTAATATACTTGCTTACTCGATGCTGGAAGAGATCCCTGAAATTGATAAGTTCGCTTTTGTATATAGTTTTATATTAATTGTATTGTTCTGGGTATTGGTATTCTTCTGTTTCTTTTGTACAATAGTGTTTACATACATAGGTACATATAGTTGAAAAAACCTTTATATTTCTAAAAGTTTGTTTTTATGTTGGGAAAAAGATTAGATTTAACGAGCACCTCCCTTTATTGAAGACAGCCATTCAATTTATTATTTCCAAAAAATCGTAGGTACCTACGTACATTTTTGCGGTAAATATATTTTTACAACACCTTTTTCCTTATATACACGGAACATTATCACGAAATATAGGTATTTCATTACAAATTTTAACATTTTTAAGCAACTATACCTATACTTACTGCAAAACTGGCTTGTAATGTAATTCACTATGATGGGCCAGACTGATAAGCCTTCCACATTCATTACTATTCTGAACCACCATCTAATTTGTGTTTGAAGACAAAGGAAGTGGATTCCACAAGCTATGTCCTATTTATACTGTTTTTGTGCACCTGCTGCTAAAAGAAAAACTAATCAAGAACATCCAGGACCAAAGATTGCATATTTATAACTTTTATCACGGCTGTTATAAGTTTCAAGTGTGCATCTGTTTGTTTGCAGCATCGTAGCTCCTAAACCAATGAACCGATCTTAATTTAGTTTTTTTTAATAGAAAGCTAGTTGAACTAGGGTAATTTTTAGGTAAATTTTATGAAAATCAGATGAGCCGTTTAAAAGATATTAGATGTGAAATAATGAGTCACAATTATTCAAAGGTTTTTATTTAATGATATATCGAGGTATAGCTCGTTTAAGAGACATACAATATGTTTAGGAGGTCTACCGTGTGACATTTAACATACATAATCCTAGCTTTTGCGGGTGGTAGGACCTTGTGCAGGGTCCGTCCGGATCGCTACCACCATCTTATCCATTAACCTACCGCCAAACAGCAGTGTTCGCATTGTTGTGTTCCGGTTTGGGGATAAGACAGCCGGTGAAATGACTAGCATAGAGGCATTCCATCTTAGTCCTCAGGGTTGGCAACGCATTTGCAGTCTTAGGATTGCATTGCAATCTTGTGAATGCAAATGTCTATGGGTCACAGTTTCCACTTACCATCAGGTGGCCTGTGTGCTCGTTTGTCTTCTCTATGCCATAAAAAAAAAGCCTTTATAGTTTTAACAGGCTATGATGATCTAATCAGCGGTTTTGAGACTTTATACATTGTAGGTATAAACACGCAGATTGGTAAACAGTGTAACCAATTATTAATAAAGATGCATTAGCTGATTATAGATCAAAGCAGACGCGACTAAAAAGCGAATATTACAGCTAAGTATCGTCAAAAGCCAAAGGTTGGAACTATTGCGCAATCGCGCGAACATAGCCATTTGTCCTATTTAATAGGATGATAGTTGCGATAAAATTATCACACAAAATAATTAACTTTACTAACAAGCCGCTTGTTACTGTTGGGAACGGTTAAAATAATTAAAATTAATCATGTTTTATAATTCGTAACCGTTTTAGAATCATCTAGAAATTGTTTTGTTTAACGTTACGTGTAGTTTTCGGCAAGTATCATTATCAAACTGTTCATTCGTTCTGCTAATCTGGCTCCGGATACAAATTTTAGGTTGGCAACAAACGGTCACGGCCGTAAATAACCCATGTGTAGGTATGTCACTGGACACAGCCTCGGTGACGTCAGACCGCCTTTAGGATTCAAGTGTGAGACTCAATTCGCTTTGTACATGGATGACATAATTGCAGTTACGGCTATGAAAACATTTGTTATGACGCTACTAGAATGAATATAACTTTTCGTGTGGTTGCCAGGTAAGAACAGTGCCACTCCATGTCCTCCCGTGGATGTCGTAAGAGACGACTAAGGGAATAAAGGCTGTGTAGTACTGTTAGGCGATGGCAACCTGTCACTAATACACTGGTAAACATCTTAGCCTAATTGTGCAAAATGTGGTTACAGAAATATTAACAAGTTTTTAGAGTTGTTAGTAATTTTGTAGCTCTGCCTACCCCACTCTAGGAGTAAAGGCGTGAGCTTATGTATTTGTATGTATGTATGTAACTTTTCAAAAATAGAACGGTGTTCGCAACGCGAGTGATTTTATAAATCGTAAACAAACGTCAAAAGTAACGGTTAATATAAGAACCCAGTTCTCAAGACTGCATCCAACGGTCTGTATTAAGGTAAACCATAAAAAGCAGGCAGCCTTGCCAGCCATCGACAATGACAACACCGACCGGTAAGGAGACCGGAATGGGGTCACAGATTGAGCGGTCAATGCAACGCAACAAGTTATTCGCAAAAAGGGGACGTATTTATAATACAAGTATCAAGAATCAACACTTTATTAACATTACTGCAGTTATTGAGGCTGGTGGAGTAAGTATTTAGATACTTGAATGAATTCGTGGAGAATGATTAGGAAGAAATAGACATGCATCACGCCTAGCAGTTAACAGTAATGTAAGCTACATTGATAAGAATACAGAGCATCTTTGTGGTTCGCATTAGTATAATAACCAGCCTGTCTGACTCGCTCAATAATAATCAGATATCAAGTTTATATTCGCAAGAATTTAGTAGTTATTTTTTTAAATGAAGACAGTATTCAATGATCAAAGGCCACCTCTTGTTTGGGATCGAGTTGCTGGCTCTGGGATTCAGATGCATTTCGAAACTTAATACAGTGTTTGTATGGTATAAAGAAGGAAAACGAGCATATGGACCACCCATGCACATTAGGTTGGAATTACGTAGTCAACCCTAAGGTTCAGAATGGGATGACTATTGTGCTAGTTTAATAGACTTCAAATAAATTTCTGTCAAAAATTTCATTTTTGGGACAAGTTTTTATTGCCGACTGTACTTTTTTTGCACAGTCGTCATCTACTCTTCAAGACAATTCTAACAAGCCCTAACACGACGGGTTTATCATGTGTAATTTAGGAGTTCCTTTGCCCACCCTGAGTCTCCATCATCAGACCAGCTCGATGGTACAATATTATTGTATTGTCATCAGAACTAAAGGCGTATGCACATTTTTAGCTTTATCGGAAACCGGGAAATGGGTGAAATTTAACTTGCAAGATTTGACCCTTACAATATACCTACATACCTACATACGTGGCGTGGGTCTTAATTCCTCTGCGTGTTTTTTCCAGTGTCTATTACTTGATTTCTTCGCCAATTGTCAACCGATTCTAAATATTCCTCCTTATTTCATGACTATGGATCCTATGCCAAGGATTTTGCCAATACCTTGTCATGGGATCCATGGCAATTCAACAGAACTACTCAAAAAGTTAGTCAGTTCATTTTCTAAACATGTATAGTACGTAATAAACTGTATAACATCAGTAACAATACACGTAATAATATAAGTTAGTGAAATCGATGAGGAAGAAAAGGACATACAAAAAATAATCAAGTCATAACCATTCATTACGGCAAATAATAAGTCAAATTAACTAAATGGAGTTAATAGCTGTTGCAAATTTAGAAGCCGAATAAAGCTGATTAAAAAGCGGGCAAGAGCATGTCGGACCATGCTCAGTGTAGGGTTCCGAAGCCGTAACGACAAACACAAAAAACTATCGCAAAAATCAACATGTATGAACCAATTTTCTATTTAGTTATTTGGCGCTGTCTTAGATGATTTTTAGTAGGTAAGTATAAACCCGTTAGTCGCCTGTATCTCAGGAACTAATTAAGTCTACTTATTGTTAGTAATGATTCTTTTTCTTATAAATTCGTATATAATATCTCAAACAAGAGCCAAGCTTTTAAGTGTGAGATCAGCATACCTATGTAGGTAGTTAGGTATCTAAACTGCTTCAAACCGATTTTAAATTACAATAAAAGTTTAATCTTTTATAAAGTACTTAATTAATAGAAATTGAAAAAAAAACAAGGGCCAGTAAATAGAATTTTAAGTTTTCCAAACGATACTCGACTCATATCAATAATCTAATCGATTATTTGTAAACTTTCAGATCGCAAATTGCAAACTTGTAGGTAGCATTCCGGGGCACATCCGAACAGCATCTAGGCGCTCGCGCTTATGAGCGCGGCTGTCGCTCGATTTGTTACTTGGACAGACTTCCCCCGCGCGTCCTGCACGCCCCGTTAACAAATTTTTCTATCAAAGTTATCATAGGCGATTTTGATAGGTATAAACACTTTAGTCGCCTGTATCTCAGGAACTAATCTTGTCTACTTAGCCGTGATAGTTTTCCTTTAAAATTCGTTATATGCGCTTTCATTGAAGATATTTTTCAGATTTTTAGTATTTGTAGTTTTGTCTGTAGGGGGGGGGGACACTTGACTCTAACAAAAATAGCGCTTTAAAGCTTAATATTTCATAAACGGATCCCTTAATCGAAAAATTGTTTCCATAAACCCGCAATATTTTTGAAAGACCTATCCAACGACACCCCACGCTATGGGGTAGGCAAGAAAAAAAAAAGGCATCCCCACGTTACGTGTAGGGGAGGTGCATTAAAAAAAAATATTTTTCAAAATTTTATTTTACCACTTTGTTGGCGTGACTAATATGTATATTCATGCCAAATTACAGCTTTCTAGTACTATGAGTCTCTGAGCTAGACTGGGGACGGACGGACGGACGGACATGGCGAAACTATAAGGGTTCCTAGTTTGACTACGGAACCCTAAAAACGGTACCATCCTCTATACTATAAGATCTGTGTGATAGTGCGACCATGACTGTATGACATGAAATTAACCATTTACTTTGCTCTTAGAAAGGGGTTTGGGTAAAAGTGTTGTCATTTGTAAAAGTCATACATTTTCAAGGTGAGCGGCCATTAGTAAAAGTGGTAAATTATGATAGAATAATTCAAAATGAACATGTTTTGTTATGTAATGTAATACTCTTAAGTGCATCGGAGCCAAGATATTTATTATTTTTACCTAGGCGTACTTTTAGTACCAAAAACTGAACACTTAAATCTTAAATATCTCGGCTCCGATATTATTAAACGCCATAAATTATATATTTCTATGTGTATTTCGAGGTCCTCTAAATAACTATGTAAAAATCATCCGAAGCCGCTGAAAAAAATCAAAGAAATCATCCGTGGCCCTTTAGTTAGAATTAAATGATTTTGAATTGAGTATTAACATAGCATCTTCTCTATTGAAAGTCATCATCATGTCGTTAACCATCCTTGTCTAAGATACAGCTGCGATCAAAAGAGAAAATTGGTCAAGCGTCAATCTCGAACATATGGTTGGTTTTGAAAGTCCGCATTTAAGCCTTATAAATAAGTCCTGCGTAAAGGCCGGGCCTTATATGGCGAGTGTTGCACGCCCGGCCTTATATGAGTCACCGCTCGTGAATTAGTATGAAATAAATTCTTCCACTAGCTAATTGAACATCTGTTCTTTACTTATTTGTACGGATTACACATTATACAAATACAGTGTCGTATTCAGTGAGTAATTTGTAATTGAGGTGCTTCAGAGCTCAAAACAGCGATGACTGAAATGACTTTAAAAATGAGGTAAATATTTTGTAATGAGTAATGACTAATAAGGAAACGATTTAGTATGATTTACTTGCAGCGCTCAGTTTATGGAAATTAGAAAAACATGACATGACTCAGTAATTGGAACATTTAAATAACTTTACTAATAGTAAATATATGGGTAGCGAGTCTCTCAACAACGACGGTCGGACGGACGAACGAGTGAATGTCCAAGCGGCGAGTTTAAGTAGTCCCGTCAGTGCGAACAAAACATATTTCAGCGCGTGCATTTTCAATTTAGCAGCATGGTTTCTGCCGATGGATCGAACGTATAAGGCTGCTTAATTGAAAATGCACGCGCTAAAATGCGTTTTGTTCGCTCTGATTGGACTACTTTTTTCGTTTTTGAGAGAATAACACCCCTGAAAACACTCAAGACTAAAGTCATATGAATAGATGGTTACTTAAATTTTAATAAGTAAAGTTAATATAACAACATTCTGTAAAATGTCAATACCTGCGAAGTTCAAGACAGCGAAATAGACAAGGATATTGCAGTCATATAGCTCGGTCCGTTTCGTGGAACTTGGCATAATACATCTCAAGAAGAGAACAATTGAGTAGTGTAACGTTGAAGACCTTCAAAAGAACACCTCGAGCGTTAACAATGTGACTAGTCTTAAAATATTCCTAGTAACAATATTGAAATCGTAAACTAAGCGCTCGCTGTATAAACATTGGCTGACCTACGTAACCGTTTCGCTTCTGCTGATAAGCCTGCATACCATCACGTTTTAATTCCTGTATTTAAGATAATTTCCAAAGATTGAGACATCTTAAAATATTTGGATCAAATAGCTAATAGGAATGCTGATGCAAGGAGCATTCCATAAAACCTACTTAGAAGTGACAGACTATCACTTAATCCGCGATCTAAATGCGGTATAAGATCGTCTACATACATGTTTACTTCGAGTCTCAGTTATCACTTCTAGTTTTACACGTGTAACATTACAATAGCAAACGCCTTTTTAAAAACGTAGACCGTCTTAAATTTATCACGTTTATAACATGCTATGTCAAAATAATATTTACCGGAACTTTAGATTTTGGAAAGGGTTGGGTTTTTTAAAATCACAGTATCCTCAACAATTTTGTCATCAAAATGAAAATCCGGGTGAAGATACTTGGATAGCAGAAATGTTCTTGTTATAGTTGGTTAATTTTACTTATTTCCAAAGTCAAAATCAAATCTTGATGTCTTCCTTAAACGTACTAACAACAAAACCACCATTCATAATTGTTTAACTTCTTAATAGAGATGCCAAATTGATTAGTTTCGGTCAATTAAAGGTGTTAAAGTTAGTTTTACCAAAATACGTAATAATAGGGGCGATTTAGTCAAGCGTTGGTTTATAAAAAACGTTGAGAGAACCGGTTACAAAGCCGAATTGTGGCTATACGGGTCATCCTTGACCTATTTGGTTTTGGACACTCAATGGGAAGAGATTTCGTCCACTAAAGAACGCATTACAGGTTATTGCGTTTGGAACGCACCCATAAAAATGGTAACGTTGTTGTTAATAGTAGTTTACGTGACGGTTGTGTAATGCCGAGAATACTTTATCTACACACATATTATTATAAGTACTCTAAGATGGGTTCAGAAGGTGAAAGGCAAATGACCAGCATTACCTGTGGAAGTAGGTGACAGCGATGGCAGCTGTGTGATCCAAATTTGGAACATCTTTCAAAATTAACAGCTGTCATCGCTGTCACCTACTACCACAGGTAATGCTACTCATTGCCTACGGGTTTTGAACGCATCATAGAGGACTTATGATATTTGTGTAGATAAAGCAATTTTACCTGATAATATGAGGTTAATTTGTCCCTAAATACACATGCCATATCTACATCGCTTTCATGTTTCCTTGGTAAGATGTGGCAGCACAAAAAAGTTCAATTTCTAGTTCAGTTTATAACTTCCTCAAAATACAAATATTTTTATTGCGTTTGTAACTGTTCACGCCCAAAATATTATTTTGCACGCTTAGGATAACTTCTTGGGCAACGGAGCGTACATAATACATAAGCAGAGCAACGACCTGTATAACGCTTATGGTTATTTAAAAACCTACTTACATTCCCGGCAAACTCGGCAAACCAACAGTTTTGATTTTTTCGAATCATGCACTTCACCACCCTAAAAGGGCATACTTGATACTGTTTTTTATAACGGTTTTCTTATCATGTCCTCCATAAGGCTTTGTAAATAGGAACTTTTGGTAAGAAAGTTAAAAAAAAAGGTGGTCAGGAAAGTAATTTCTGGAGGGTTATTATGAGATTACTATAGCATTTATATAGCTCTCCTTTTCTCTCACCGTAAAAAGAACTGCTTAGTAATCTCATAATAACCCTCCAGATGTTAGTTTAAAATCGGCAACAAGAAGTACCTATTAAAGGTGTGTATATTTTCAGAACAGTGCGACCATGATTAGATCTTGTGTAATAATTTTCGTCTTTAGGCCCTAAAGATATTAAAATAACTTTGCAATAGGTATGATATAGGTAGGTATGGTATGAAAAACATGGCATAGCTTGGCTAAAATGAGGGAATCCTTACAAAGTGGCTAAGCTGCCTAATCTCTGAGTTTTAATAAAAATCTCAAATTACATTGACATTGGCTCAAGGCGTCCTTCAACTGGGGGCAATTTCTTAGAAGAAGTCATAAATTCAAACACGAAGTATTGATCACTTAATACCTGATGGATGTTTTAATACCTAGTAAAACACAACACAATGTGTTTTGTGTACAGTCACGGAAATTAATTACTAGTCCATTTTTTTTATGGCATTGAGAAGACAAACGAGCACACAGGCCACCTAATGGTAAGTGGAAATTGTGACCCAGAGACATTTGCATTCACAAGACTGCAGTGCAATCCTAAGACTGGAAATGCGTTGCCAACCCTGAGGTCTAAGATGGAATGCCTCTAGGCTAGTCATTTCACCGGATGTCTTATCCCCAAACCCGAACACAACAATGCCAACACTGCTGTTTGGCGGTAGATTAATGGATAAGATGGTGGTAGCGATCCGGACGGACCCTGCACAAGGTCCTACCACCCGTAAAATTTGAACTATGTCAAATTGACATTGTAAATAAAATATAACATATCAACAAAGAAGTGGGACTACGTAGCAACTTATTATGATCAATAAAAAGTATAAAATAAAATAAATGTTTAAAAAACTAAAAACCGGTATTTAAAATGATAGGTAATAGGTCAGTAGTACCTATTAATTTTTATTTCTGTAAACCATCACTAAGACACATAAATTAAAGTCTTGGTATATTTTACAAAATTTAATTATTAATTACAATTAATTAATTAATAATACGCACCACCTGAATTTACATCTACAGATCCGATCAGAATAAACAGAATATACGATACACGGACGATACAGGTAGGTATACATATAGACAGGTGGGTGGTTCAGTTTTTTGGTGGTTTTTTGTTAAGAAACCTGTTCTTATTCGGGCGTTTGGGAAACCTTCAACTTACAATCTCGCTTACAATTCATTCTTGATCTTCTCTAATTTTAGTTTAATTATATTGGTGTTCAATTTAATTTAATTTAATTACTTATTGGACAAATAATTAGGTAGCTGTCCTAAGAGCGATGGTTTGTCACGTTACACTACACTAAAGTAGGTATATACACCTACCTACCATGACTTCGTAAGGCCCACGTCAAATTTCGTTAGTTTTATAGAGAATGTCCTACATGTAGGACTTTGGGCCTTACGAGGATATAGATATCGATTGGCAGATGTAGGTAGTGTAGGTACCTACGTACTTATTAGGCCCGTAGCGCTACGTACGTACCTACATTAATTAAAGATTTCACTAAATAATAATTAATAATAGAAAATATCCATGAATTTTTTGAATCGTATTTCTCATCTAAATGTGAAAATACCGTAAAACAGATCACCCGAGAGGTCGGCCATATAAACTCCATGTTAAATTCTGTTTTGCTAGAAAGAGCTAGGAACAAATCTTTGTTGGCTTATATCTTGGTTATTTTTATAGCTATTTAAAAAAAACTCAACTGTTTGTTACATGTAACACCTTTTATTGAAGCTCTGAAAAAATTACATGAATATTCCCTATTGTTTAATTAATAGGATTTTTATTTTAACTTAGGCAATTTGATTCATCAAATAAATCTGATACCTAAGTAGATAATTTAATCAAATACTTATTAAATACACTGGTAAACATCTTCGCCTAAGTGTGCAAAATGTGGTTACAGAATTATCAAAAAGTTTTTATAGTTGTTGGAAATTCTGTAGCTCTGCCTACCCCACTCTGGGAATAAAGGCGTGAGTTTATGTATGTATGTATTATTTAATTTATTTATTTTGATTTTGTAAATAAATGTAAATATTTATGTACTATGTAATGTAAGTTACATAAATATTAATGAAAAAATAATAAAAAAAACCTAACACCGAATTTTGTCGGTGCGATTAATTTTGTTTTTATTAATTGTGATAAAATTTCATTTTAATTAATTAATTATCATTAATCTTACTTACACAGCACATTGTTCTTACAAAATTACATAATCCGTTAAACAAGTGGATAATTTTTTTAATACAAATGTCTTTTAATGCTCTCAAAACGAAATGTCCTTGAACGTACGTTTTTGTTAAGTACCTACCTTATTTCCAAGCAATAAGAGCTATAATACCCTACTCTCGTAATGTATACCTAAAGTAGTGCAATGCAACGTAGCCTACACTACAGATCATTCTCTCATTATGATTTCTATCGTCATTAGCCTAAAGATAGTGACGATGACAGTTGAGAATATTCAATTACTTACTTATTTAATAGAAAAAAAATCTAATGATAAATTGAATTTAATGATAAAAAAAGGTTAAAAAAATATGTACCTAATGAATGATGATTAAAGTGACTTTAATTTAAACCTATCTATCATGGGAGCTTACATCCGTGTCAAAAATGGACCTCAATATTTTTAAGCACTAGCAACATTAAAAACACATTTTTTTTTTCTAATTATTCCTCTTTGAAGGTGTAAATGTCAGTGTCATTATCATTACAGATGAGGTCATTCATTAGTGACAAACTAAAGTGCCTCATTACCTTCATAAAATCTCATCTCAGATCTAGGTCACGGCGCGGGCGTCCCGTTAACCTATTTCCACAGTCTCCCGAATCAATAACTAAAGTTTGTAACTGGGTAAGCATTAGGTACCTATAATGACAAATTAATATCACCGGTACTCAAATTACCTGCATACATACATACCTACATAAACTCACGCCTTTATTCCCAGAGTGGGGTAGGCAGAGCTACAGAATACGGTATTTGACAAAAGTCAAATCAGCTTCTTTTTATGAAACATCAAAAACGCTCCGTTACTATGGAATTTATAGGGGTTACTATGTTGTGACGTGACAGTCAAACAGCGTCCTTATTGTTGAATTTTATGAATTTAAAAATCTTAAAATAGCAAACATAAAAAAGATTGATGTTTTCCTAGTACTTATAATGTTTATCTGTTGTTAATGAAAAATTAATTTAATTTCGCTCTTGTCAAATACCCTATTACCAACAACTCTAAAAATTTGTTAATAATTCTGTAACCACATTTTGCACTTTTAGGCTAAGAATTAGGCTCTTAAATTACCTGTTGAATGTCTTACCTTGCGTTGCGCCTCGGCGGCAAATCCAGACTTGGCTGCTCGGTTGTTGGCCATTTTAAGTAACTAATTTCAATAAATAAATCACAGACACTTGGAGTCACTTGGATGTAAACAGTGCCGGAGCGCGAGACACGGGGTGCGTGTGTGAGTGTGTGTGGATGAATGACATCATGCCGCGATTGCCGCCCGCGAGGTTCGGGGAAGGGAATAGTGCGGGGAGTGTTGGGCGTTTGTCGATAGATTGTGGTTTGACCGTTGGCCTAGTTAGGCAGGTGTTTTTTTTCATTTTGTACCTTGGATTATTATAGAGTTTTGGCGGGATAGGAAATAAAGTACCTACAGTGTGAAATTTATTCAAAACTCCATAGTTACATATCGAAATATTGTTCATTAGTGTCATAAATAATTTCATTATTATTTATTTATTAAACGTCAAATTCCCGATCAGTTCGGCTCTCCGTTCGTGACTTGAATGAACGTGAATTATGTTCCTGGAATCGGAACACTGGAGGTATAAAACGTAGCTGTGCTAAAAAACTTGAAATTTATGAAGAATACGATAAACAAATAAACGGTTCTGTTTTTTAATGTAATAAAGACAAATAAGTGATTATGAAGGTATGTCTTACCTCTTAAGCTGTATTAAATTAATGAAGTAATAATTATTATTTTGAATGAAACCATTATAAAAACCGCTCAAGTGCGAGTCGGACTCGCGCACCGAGGGTTTCGTTAGCTAAAATTTTACCACTTTTTTGTATTTGTTGTATTCCTCCACGGTTTGTTCTATACTTCATTATGTAATGTACTATAATTTGACGTTAGTATTTTCTACATTTTTTAGCGAAACAACGAAAATAAAAATACGTTAAAACTAAAATCTTTCATGTTTAAGGACCCCCTTTACTATTTGACTTTTTTTGTTAATGCGCCGTTATAATTATAACACAAATTATGAAAAAAAAAGATATATAACACAAATTCTGAAAAGATACAGCTCTTAAAGTTAAGACAGACGGTCTGGCTGACAGCGTAGGCATATTATAATAAGGTCCCGTTTGTTACCGCCTGTAATTTTAGGGGTTTTCTGGTAGGCTGTAATTAAAACCAATCAATTTCTGACACGGAATTGATTGCGTGCATCTGAAAAAACCCGTCTAGTTTCTCTTAAGCAGTCCGGTACTTCTGGCTGGGCTGATCGTCGCGAAGTTGGATGGTAGCTGGTGATGACGAAGATGAAATGGCGTACACAAACTTCTCTCGTAACTCCCCAAATTAGCCTAAGAATAGGTCTCTATTTTATTCAGCTGATAGTCGAAAAACTCTGATCAAGTACTGTGGTGTGGGCAATCAAGTACTGTCGCACTCATCTTGTAGCACAACTAATCAGCTTTACTAATTCATACATAAAAATGATAAATTTAAGAACTATGGAAATTATATCAGCGAAGTTTTTAAACCGCTTTGCCCGTTTTTTATCAGTGATAATGATATAAAGTTTGTTTCTCCATAGTAGGTGTCCCAGTGTTGTTTTTTTTCCTTTTTAGGAGAAAATCAACTTTATGTGTCACTGAAAACGGGTAAATAGATTTAAAAACTTCGGTGATTCGAATTATGTAAGATAACACTGAAAAACATGCAATACAATATGAAATTATTGATTTCTCGTGACATGGACATGAGAGAATATTACGAAAATTCAAATTTAAATGATCAATATCTCCGAAACTAATCAAAATTACTAAACAAACATTGCCCTAGGCGGGTTGATGTCGGTTTCTATAACACCTTGTATACAGGGCACCTTGTTTAATCATAATTTAAAGATGGTAATGACCAGGGCCTTTTTTCCTTTTTATTTGTAATAACATGGAAAAGGCAAACGAGTTCACAAGCCACTTGATGGTAAGTGGAATATGTATATGCTCAAGAAAACAATCTGGAGACTATGATCCTAATACCACCTATAAATTTCACCGGTTTTCTTGACCGGAAGACAACAATGCGAACACTGCTGCTTGGTGGTAGGTTAAAGAATAAGATGGTGGTAGCAATCAATTAAATTTTTTTCGTTGCTGTTACATTTTTTAACATAAATAGATTCCCAAATTAAGTAAATAAAAAATGAATCGCCACTAATCAACATAAAACATGATCCACTAACAAATTCAATCCAGATCTTAAACTATATTTTGTTATCGACAAACCAAATCGTGTCCATTGCACAACACTAAGCGTTCGAAATGTAAAACGAAAACCAAGTATGGAATACAATGAGAGCGAGCAGCGCGGCTCTAGCGGTTCTCTCGCTCGAACGTCTCGCCGCTGTGGCGGCAACCGGCAAGGCAAGGTGATCTGATACCGTAGGAAGGAAGGAACGTTTTGGGACTCGTGAAGTAAGCAATTAATGAGCACGGAAAAGAAAGTTTTGGAAGTTAAAATATGTACAAGCGCACAATATAATAAGATTTTTTAGTAAATAGTACGAGTACATAAAGTAATTTTAGGTATTTTTATACCGGCCTGTAAGTTACATACTTACCTATAGTTTAGGTAAGCGGAGAGAGAGTATAAATTTTAACTATTAAAACACACGATCGGTAAACAAATACGTTACTCTACTATATTTTTTCCTTTAATAAACTAATACATACTTAACTTTAGGGTGAATTGCAAAAATATTTTACATAGTTAAGGGCTCAATTAAAAAACCCTTAACAATCCTTAACTTTTTCCTTTGTGTAACGAAGATTAGTCATATAATCATATGCATAACTTTCGTTACACAAAGGAAAAACAATTGAAGAAAGTTAACGTTGCCTCAATTAAGCCCTTAACTATGTACAATATTTTTGCAATTCACCCTTTATAAGAAAATATAGTCAAAAGACAAAAATAACTCGAAAGTTAAAAACTTTGATATTGGTTACTCCATCTAGTGGACTATTTCGTAACTTAGCGTTTAAGTTGGCTGCTGCTTGCTACACGCGCGTTCCTAAAACGTTGTAGTTCGGCAAATTAACGATAGATGGCAGAAAACAAAACTTTTTAATTTTCAACAAAAAATTAAATCCGATAGCACTAGTCCAAGAGCCGGCTGCTCAAAGTCCTGCCTTATCGAGTTGTCGGATAAAGCAATTTGTGGAAAAAGTGGACAAAATTATTCATACACAGAAAACTGCCAGGTTGCATGCAGTGCTGGCAGACCAGAATGTAGGCAAACAGCTTGGTCAGACCAATCATAATAAGTAGGTTTTATCCGGTAACTCGATGAGCTAAAAAAGGGTTGTTAACTGTCTCCTGAAATTAGACTGCCAGCGGAATCCGCTATTTTCGGTCGGGGCAGACCAGTAATATCAAATTCTACTTATCGGTCTTTATCCCAACGCTTACTTTTGTTAACTACATGAGATATTTTGTACATCGAAAGATTTTGACAAAAGAAGTCCTTGCAAAAAAGGTCCTGCCTCGCCCGACCGACTCATTTTAGGACAACTATTTCTGCCCTTCTACAGATATACAGGGCGTCCCAAACTTATGGGACATGAAGGGGAAGTACCTTAAATATCGTAGATAGTGAATTTTGCTCAAAGAAGAATTTATGTTATTTTTAAAAGTTAGTAATTCTGCATTCATAGATTTTCTAAAAATTACTTGCTTCGTCTGGGAATCGAACTGACTTAAGTGTCAAAAAGAAAACACCCTACTTTTAAGATGCCAATCGAAAGAATATAGCTAAAAATAATAACTCTGCTTAAGTAACATAGTATTTTAAAAGAAAGGAACAACGTAAAATTAATCATTTTAATTAAATTAAAAACATACATGAAACTGCCGTAGTCAATGAAGTAGGTATTTTTTTGTAAATTAATTAATTAAATGCTCAAAATGTGATCCCTCTTGTCTTACGCAAATCGCCAATCTTTTAATGAGCCCGCTGCCTGTTGATTTTCTTATCATTTTATGGTGAACACTCGATGTGATATGATTATGGCACAATTCTGTTTGCAACTCGCCCACGTTCTCGTATCGCTTTTTGTATAGCATCGGCAATAAATAACTTTCTTGAAATTTGACTCAATCATTTTACGTTGTTCCTTTCTTTTAAAGTACTATGTTACTTAAGCAGAGTTATTATTTTTTAGCTATTCTTTCGATTGGCATCATAAAAGTAGGGTGATTTTTTTTTGACATTTAAGTCGGTTCGATTCCCAGGCGAAGCAAGTAATTTTTAGAAAATCTATGAATGCAGAATTACTAACTTTTAAAAATAACATAAAGTCTTCTTTGAGCTAAATTCACTATCTACGATATTTAAGGTACTTCCCCTTCATGTCCCATAAGTTTGGGACGCCCTGTATATAGAAGCATATTAAACTCTCATAGATTATATGCCTTTTCTCGGTAGGACGGTAGTATTGGTCTAGTCTTTCTACAAATTTCTCAACTCGATTAGGTATAAATAAATAGAACTTTGAGCGGCCGGCCCTCGACCTATACCGGCTATAAAATAAAACCTTTTTATCAGTAGTATTAAAAAAAATAGATGTCAAGTAAACTTCACTGTGACCGGAGATCTCGACTTTTTGACAGTGAAATCTTTACCACCGCAAAATTTGTCCTAAAGAAACCAAACCAAAATGCACTTCGTACACAATTCATTCTAACAAAACAATGAAGCTAGAAAACCACTGAATAACTGGCCTGTGGACCCGGAATCAAGTAGAAATGGAGCGAAGAAGGAACCGCCGCGGAAGATGCGCCGTCTATCAGCCACCTCCGCCAGCAAGAAGCAGTATCTTCTTTAGCTTCCTCCAAACCCTCTTAATAATGGGGAGCATAGCGGCCATTTTGTACATGATGATGGATTATCACTGCAGGACCTGCAATTCGACCTGCGAAATCAAGAAGCTCTCAAAAAACATTGACCAACTTGCGGTGAATTACCTTTCGTACATACCTTCATTTCTTCAAACCAAACGAGCGAGGATCTCTCGAAAGAAGAGGATTGCTATGACTAAATGGCTTTATAGATCTAGTTAGGTCAAATTAGATGCTTTGGAATTATTCCGGAAAAGTATTCTGAAATTTACAATTTAGGGACTATTCAATCTGGCAACGTGGACCGACAACATGGCTTATCAAAGGTCCATTTTGTGCTAGACTTTTTTAATTTTATTTTGTTTTTTATGCACATACGTTGACCGGTTAAGTCATTTTCGGAATTACTCCGAAGCACCTTTTGAACATTATAGTCTCTACTTTATACTTAGGTATTTGCATTTTGTCCCCTTGTTTTACCGTCAATGTTTTCATCGAATGTATTTCAACAAATTTTACTTGATAGAAAGCGTATTTTCTAATGAAGCCCTGTTGTTTTCGGGGTATCTTAAATATTAATTTGATACGTAGGTTAGCTTGAGTTAAGCTTGTGACTTGTGATTATCACAAAGTCTAAACACCAGCTAGAAAACTTTGTCGATGATATGAAAAATCTGCGAACCGACACGTTCTGTGAAATGGAATGTCCACAAAACAAGGGTTAACCATTTGCAACCACTTGAGGGTGTTACGCGTATTGTTAAAATTTTATGCTTTAAGCATAGGTAGGTCGATCTAAATGTATTTTTTTTGTTAGATTATTTTCCAGATATGCTTCAATAATATCTTGGAAATTGGAGTTAACTACCTGAAACGAACTCGTGCGGGCGCAATTCTTCAGGTTAATCATAAATATAGTTATTATAGTTTACCGTAGGATCGCGAAAACACTACGCTTACAAATATATTTTTTTTGGAATTTTCTATTCCACACCACCGTTATTGAAATTATACAGTCAAAAACGTAAATGTTTTTTAGACAGACATCGCGACAAATATTTTTATTATTTGTTTGTCTTTATCGTCTTGTCTTGTCTAGTAAATGTATGGCTTAATATATTATCTTATCCATTAACCTACCGCCAAACAGCAGTGTTCGCATTGTTGTGTTCCGGTTTGGGGATAAGACAGCCGGTGAAATGACTAGCATAGAGGCATTCCATCTTAGTCCTCAGGGTTGGCAACGCATAAATTTGCAGTCTCAGGATTGCATTGCAGTCTTGTGAATGCGAATGTCTATGGGTCACAGTGTCCACTTACCATCAGGTGGCCTGTGTGCTCGTTTGTCTTCTCTATGCCATAAAAAAAATATATATACAGTTATGCATAATGAATAATGATAATTATGAGAATATTACGTATGCTTATAAAAAATATGACTTCAAACTTTATGCAACCCGATATGGACCCGTCTTTATCAATCACAATAAAAGATGCAATCAGAATTCTGATGGTGCGGTTTCCTCTTCTTCCATGACCGATGTATGCAAGTTCATTAGATCATTGAGTCTTCAACGGGACGTCCCTTTCGTTCAATAACTTAGTTATTCACTTGGCCTTCCTTTCATTGACATTCCGTCAAATCCTCCGCTCTTTCTGTTATTTCCAGCTTACCCTCAAATCTCTCTCAAATTGATGGATCCCAGTGTATTAAAAACCGGGCAAGAGCATGTCGGACCATGCTCAGTGTAGGGTTCCGAAGCCGTAACGACAAACACAAAAAACTATCTCAAAAATCAACATGTATGAACCAATTTTCTATTTAGTTATTTGGCGCTGTCTTAGATGATTTTTAGTAGGTATAAACCCGTTAGTCGCCTGTATCTCAGGGACTAATTAAGTCTACTTATTGTTAGTAATGATTCTTTTTGTTATAAATTCGTATATAATATCTCAAACAAGAGCCAAGCTTTTAAGTGTGAGATCAGTATACCTATGTAGGTAGTTAGGTATCTAAACTGCTTCAAACCGACTTTAAATTACAATAAAAGTTTAATCTTTTATAAAGTAATTAATAGAAATTGAAAAAAAAACAAGGGCCAGTAAATAGAATTTTAAGTTTTAAAAACGATACTCGACTCAAATCAATAATCTAATCGAAAATTTGTAAACTTTCAGATCGCAAATCGCAAACTTGTAGGTAGCATTCCGGGGCACGTCCGAACAGCATCTAGGCGCTCGCGCTTATGAGCGCGGCTGTCGCTCGATTTGTTACTTGGACAGACTCCCCCGCGCGTCCTGCACGCCCCGTTAACAAATTTTTCTATCAAAGTTATCATAGGCGATTTTGATAGGTATAAACACTTTAGTCGCCTGTATCTCAGGAACTAATCTTGTCTACTTAGCCGTGATAGTTTTCCTTTAAAATTCGTTATATGCGCTTTCGTTGAAGATTTTTTTCAGATTTTTAGTATTTGTAGTTTTGGCTGTAGGGGGGGGGGGACACTTGACTCTAACAAAAAATAGCGCTTTAAAGCTTAATATTTCATAAACGGATCCCTTAATCGAAAAATTGTTTTCATAAACCCGCAATATTTTTGACCTATCCAACGACACCCCACACTATGGGGTAGGCAAGAAAAAAAAAAGGCATCCCCACGTTACGTGTAGGGGAGGTGCATTAAAAAAATATATTTTTAAAAATTTTATTTTACCACTTTGTTGACGTGACTAATATGTATATTCATGCTAAATTACAGCTTTCTAGTACTATGAGTCTCTGAGCTAGACTGGGGACGGACGGACGGACGGACATGGCGAAACTATAAGGGTTCCTAGTTTGACTACGGAACCCTAAAAAGTGTAGTCGAGTCCAAATGGATTTAAGTATACAATAAAGCCCTTTCTACTCCATGGATGGATTTGAATGTACAAAAAGTCCACTTGACCCCTTAATAGATCCTAGTGAACGGAGGGTTCTAAAACTCCACGCAAGTCTTACCTTCACAATACTCTTTTACACTAATGTGAAGGATAAACGTTACTCCTAAACTTTACTCTCGAGTCGCTTAATAACGACATTGTTTGTTTCATCTTATGTCTGTCTTAGCAATGTCGACGGAGCCCCGCACGACGCGGCTCCTATTCCGGGGCAATTTGCCCTTAGGGCATATGAAATTACATAACGAACCTAACCTATACTATGTATGAACGCACGCATACGAAGCGGTCATTTTGTAAAGGACGCAATTGCAAAACGATCTGGTATTGCGATCTAGGCACAGAACGATGTAGTCAGATCGTGATGTAGTAGCAAAGGGAACTGGTCGCATTTTCTACCTGGACCTAACGAGATGTGGACCTAAAATGTCTATACCGTTGTAATTTACTAGCAAGGCGCTGAGCGATCTTCCAGTGTAGTTGACCCACAGGGTGCACTTATAAATCGGTGTACAATAAGCCTTGAATAGGGTAACTTTGACATCTTCTGAGCAACAGGCCAACTTGCGCGCCAACATGTCCGCCCCGCGCTCCTTCTCGACTTCAAAATACAGATCATATATGAACATACATTTGTATACAAACACCTTATTATTAGCGGCATAGGGACGTGTAGATATTTTTGACGCTTTGGGAACGTATGTATACATATTTCATCCCTTTACTTTCTCAACCTCGTATGTGATCGAATAGTTACATAGGAAAGTAGTCTTAATTATTTAGGGAACGTGTCATGAGTGCTCTAACAATTTGAGAAAGTAAAGGGACGATTTATGACTGAACGTACCATAATTATATTTTATCTGTTTTCAGGAGAATCTTACCCGTATACATGGGTTCTACGTGGAACTAGAAATGAAAGTAAGACAATTTTCACAGGACCTGCCTAAGATAGAGGGACAAGTAGAAATCCTGGAATCGATAGCAAAAAGTTTGGTTTCTCGGAGAAATGAGTGGAATCCCAAAAGCCATCTTACCTTGCCTGATGTCCATTTAAAGCCACCTGTTCACAAGTGCCACAGTCTACCAAATAAGAATTGTACGAAGATACCGTTGCCATGTAGAAAGGCTTCCCAAGTTCGGTGAAAGGAAACCAATAAAATCGTAGTCAAACTTTATTGTTTTATTGACAGGTTACATTTGTTACAAGTCAAGCTTTAAATATTGGGAACAAAATGTAAGAACATCACGTTGCAGATTACTAGGTGACACTTAAGACGTAATACAAAATGTAATTTCCCGAATCTACTCATGATTACAATCAACTATTAATATGGGACCAACTTCGAAAACGTAAACACAAAATCGACGTCTCCATACAAATTGTGAAACCAGCTTATTGCTTTTAGTATGGGAGATTAAAAAAAATTCTACCGATTTCGATATTAGTCCCATAGTAAAAGTTGATCGTACTGATGAGTAGATCTAGAAAATAAAATGTTGTATTACGTCTTAGGTGTCACCCTGTATATTTAGATAGCTTAAAAATGCGTTAATTTTACTCCACTTCTTCCACTTCTGTATTTAATCATTTTCAAGTTCTTTTAAGGGCCGGTACAGACGGACTGCATTTGACTGCACTTGCACAAGTGGACTGCGCAGTTTTAATGCAGTTACGTAAATTGCATCAGAACTGACATTTTGCAGCTAGGTTGCAGTTCAAATGCAGTCCGTCTGTACCGACCCTAAATCGAAACATTCTTGCAAAGTTTCTAGTTTTTTTACATACAAAACTTCATCGCAACATTTAGACTTTTTTAAAACATCGGTCAATCAGGGTTATTTCTTAACGCAATCGCAATTGTTTTCATTTTGACAGTCCGAAGGCGAGTCTGCGTACAAAATGAAAACAATTGTTCCACTTTGAAGTCGATTGCAATTGCGAGTGCGTTATTCCATAAGCCAGCAGCTTGTTCTGTTCTTACAAATCATTGTTTTGCATTCCTGAAGTAAGTTCTTGATGGGGCTCCTCTTGGATATATCGTCGGATGCGACTCCATTTGGCTTGAGTATTGTATATTTCTCTGTATGTGATTTTATATTCTTGCGCGAAGAAAGCTTAGTTTGTGTTGCTCTTTCGATTCCTTGTATTTCTGTGTAAAGCATATCGTATACATGTCCAATGTTCGTGACAACATTCTGTAAAACAAGTAAGTAAGTTGTTAATTTGTGCTCATCATACCATCTTTTATTTCTTTAGCTTACGATAAAACATGATGGTTTTCCCTTTTTTCCATTTTTTTTCCGAATTTAGTAATAACTCGTGATTTTCTCCGAAGTTTTTTTCTGTCATGTTTTTCCCATTATTTTTATTTTGAATGCTGTTATTATTTTCTGGGTGTTTAGGCCCTTCAGTCTTGCTGCAAAACTAACAAAACCTCAACCTACCTACCTCAAAACCTGCGTCAAACTCACACGTTTTCCCTCCCCTCTTTAAGTCAGGGCAAAAATATTCAAGTACCTACTAGCTTTTTTGTCTAAGACTCTGTTATTATAACACAACTGATTCAGAAGCGATAAAATCGAAAGTTAGTATGATCGGGGAGGTTCTTAGATATGTTCGATAAAAATCAAGAAATAATTTTAAGAGGTATCAGATCTAAAGGTCACCAATGCCACAATCAGGGGTATTTTATCTATGGTATAGTTACTAGATAACTTAGTTTGTGTTTCTGTTTTGATTCCTTGTAGCTCTGAGTAAAGGGTAACGTATGCTTTTCCTATGATGCTGACAGCATTCTGTAAAACAAGTAAGTTATTAATTTAGTATGATTATTATATCATCTTCAATTGTAATTGATAAACCTATTTGTTACATTTTTCCCCAAAATTATTCCTTTGTCCTAAACCTACCTACCTCAAAGTCCTAGTGTTTGCCTACCTCTTAAAAAAGATTATATCGGGGGTATTTATCTACATTTATTTACTTATTTATTTATAAAAGAAAATCTTGAACAACTGACAAGTTCTACCAAATCGTTGGTCAAGGTAAAAACAAAACGTATTTAGTCCCTTTTGACCACCTCGTATCTAATCGAATTGTTAGATAGGAAAGTATTATTTCGACACCTCCTAAGTATACTGGTGCAAGTGACCTTTTTGCGATTTTCGTTTTTTTGCATTTTTATGCCTATAATACTTATATTTACCTCCCACAAAAATTTCATGCGGAAATTCCTGCTACTTTCTGAAATAAAGTGACGTATACAAATGCAAGTAACACTTTTTTGTAAATCGGTAGGTTGTAAACTGAGTCAAGTCGCTTGCACCACAGTACGCGGGACCGATTCCGTGGAGGGGCTGAGTGTGAGCGGTACAACTGACAGTTGGCTCAGTATGCTCGTAAACCATTAATGCTAGCAGACGTTGGCTCAGTATACTCGCTTCTGTGTCGACGCGATATACGTTAATAAACGTGTTAGAATCATAATTGGGGTACGCCCATTTTAACAATGTATGAAAATTTCAAAACCATTTCGAGGAATAGGTTCCTCAATCTAATCTCTGCCATTAAATTGAAAATACATGTTACAGTGAATTAATTATATAGTTATAAAGAAATGACCTTCATTTGACCCCTAAATGCGGTCCGAATGGCGCTATATCAACCTTTTTGTGGTTTTATATGAAACATATAAAACCTATCCAATGTTTAACTTAGGTACTTTTTTCTTTTTTATCAATGGCGGTCCACCGCGGTATTCTGCAGTGATTTTGCCAGTGTCAAGTGAGTTGAGTAAACAGTAAACAGAATAAATCAAAAGTAAAAGCCGGACATCTTCCCTCCCCGATGGTTACCGGCAGATTCCAATATTTTACCTCATTACTACAATTTAGATACCTAGCTGACACTTACGTTCGAAGACAGCTGTTGTCATAAAAAAAAAGTTTTTTTACAAATTGACTATTAATTCTTATGATTAAATTAGTATATTATTAAAGCCATTTCTCTTTTAAGTTGTGTGTGATAAATGTAATTAATTTATGTGATGAGTTTTTCCAAGAGGTTCAATACGACGGCATCGGCACCAACATTTATTATAGAAACGAATGATTAGAGGTATGGAATCTCTTATCCATATTCTTTTTCTACTCTCGTACCGTACCGCTAATATTGATATCGTTAATGGTATCAGAATACCACCAATAGCGTAACTGAAGCGGAAAAACAATTCTATTATGAGCGTTGCTATGGTTATAACAGTTCTATAATAACTAATGATGAATAATAATAATTGACCGGTTTTTTTGGGGGTTTTCTAAAGATGAAACCTAGCTAGATCGAATTATTGCTCCCGAAACCCCCTGCATACAAAATTTCATGAAAATCTTTGCAGCCGTTTCCGAGATTAAGGTTATATTATATACTTATACAATAATTGCTCGTTATAAAGTATTGTAGATGTGATTGTGTTCAGTAAATCTGCTCTAGAAAGAAGTTATGCAGGAAACGCTGTATTTATTTGAATTTAGGTAATAAGCAATGGCAGAATACTAATAATTCTCTGAAACTATTAATAAATTGTGTTGCGATTGTTTCTTTACATAATGTTTGAATAGACGTGTTTTAAAAAGAAAACACAAATAATTTAAAAATAAACGTCTTTCTAAATAACTCCGCCATTTTTGCACAGTAAGCAGATGAGGTTAATTTTATGAAATAATTTATTTTAAACCACAAAAACACTCTTAATCATGAAAAGCTTCAAATGAAATCCTTATAAAAGGCTATACTATCGAGTAAAAATGTAAAAGCAGACAGTTATCTTTCTGGTGTATCCCAATTATGAAAATGAATAAAGACTGAATCTTGTAAGATACTAAGTAAGAAGTTATCTCAAATAAGGTTGGTTTAAAAACAATATCTTATTATTTGGGTTAGTAATGGTGTTCGAATGATAAATAGCAAAATGATTAAAAACGTTACTTTAAGATAATTCAATTAAGTTTCTAAATTTCCATTACTACTAATTAATTGAAGAGGTAAAAGCGTTTGTTATGAAAGTTTCCATTAGGAACATAAAATAATTATGGCTGTTATAAAAATGTAAGTAAGTTTTTACCAAAATAACACCGTTATTTGGCAAGTTACTATCTTTTGATTTTAAGAACACGGGTTTAGTCATATTTTTAAAAGTCAACCCTTAATATTTTAATATAAAGAACATGACAATATTACAAAAGTGTACTGGTTTAAGTGATATGACTTTTATTGTATACTGGTACTAGTGATTATTATGCCCAAATAATAATAATAAGGGGTAACAGAGCAAAGCAATATCTTTATTTATAAATGATACCACCCATAATCACTTAATTACCTATAAAAATAATAAATAGAAGCTGAATTGTAATGATAGCCACAAACAGTGTATACTGGATCAAGTGGTAGTTAGCTCAGTATACTATAAATTGAAACACATGTAATACGCGTATACTAGTTTATCTGCGCTTTTCTCAAAAACCGCTATAGTTTTTTAAATTCTAAATATGTAGGAGAAAACGTAGTACTTTAATTAAGATAAATCTAAAATTTCATTACATTATCTTTAAAGGAAAAAAAGTTATGCATATATTTACCTTTGCACAGCTCTCCTGTGAAATCGTGATTTTGCACTTGCATCAGTGTACTTAGGAGGTGTCGATTTGTTCTTTAGGGAACATGAGTGCTTTTTCTATGGAAATATTTAGGGTATTCTTCGAAATCCCTAATAACGTTTGTCCTAACGCATCGTTTGTCCGAATTATTGTTTGACATAAACTGGTTTTTTATCTAAGTCACATAACTTTTTAAGTCCTATTATCGGACGTCCGAAAATGTTTTTCATACCATTTTACATCATAATGTCTTCATACTCTTCATAAAAAAAAGAAGTACTAACGATCGGAACACATAATCATCTAAATTCATAACGCCAATATTAATGAAGCCGTACACTTTTCACAATTTCTTAAATATCATACGTGTAATAAGGTTAGGTTAGGTTAGGTAAGATTTATAAAAATTCTCAAAAAGTAACAGTTAGGTACTTAAAAAAAATGCATTATGAATTGCGATAATTATGACTTAAAAATTATGAATAAAAAAAGTATGAGGAAAAACATTATGAAGAGTGATTATTACGAATACAAATCGGTAGGAAAACAAAACTAGGAATAAGAATTTTATGTGAGTCAATATTTCAATCAAAAATTCCTGCATTTAGATTAGGTTAGGGTTGTATTAGAACAACACTTAAAAAAAAACAGACGGAAATGAGTTTAGGATAAACGAAAATTCGGACAATCGATGCATTAGGACAAATGACGATTAGGGATTCCAATATAGACCCAACTATTCGATAGGACACGAAGTTGACAAAAGGCACTATGCTTATATTTTCTCTAACTAATAGTAGTGAAGATTATTCGTACGTCCTACCTTTAGCGAGTGTATACTTGTTTTCATCTGCTTCAGGTCTGATTGTATCCAAACCCTATCCCAAACATTAGCAGCTATGTGGCCCACGATAGCAAACATCCCGATGACTAGAACTGTTTCCGCTACTATGGCTGTAAGAGGTTTACGTCTGGCCGGCATTGTGATAAAGTTTTTTTAGTCACGTAGCATTTAGCATCGTTTCTTTATTTTTATTTGTTTAACGGTAATTTTAAATTTGCATGGTTTGACTTTGGTTTGACTACTGTCAGAATTCGGTCGGATGTCAAACGTAAACCTGTCAATTACAAACCCAGACCATGGGGTCTATGGCTGGCTGTCATTCTGAAAACATCTGTACTCTTACCATGAGGTACATGTACCGTACTCGCTAGCGAATCGAATGCTCTGTCCCTTGCACTCTATAAAAATACTTGCGAGGTATGTGAGCGACAGAGCATGCGACTCGCTAGCGAGTACGTTAATTGTAACTCATGGTAAGGGTACTGTCCAATTATTTAATTTTTTGTAAATTATTTTATCGTTGATTTTGGTCCGCAAATCCAGGGCAGTTTTGTGAGACAACTTTAACATTGATGAAGAACTTGCATTGAATAAAATAACAGTGAAAATAATGGTTCCAAATGAGTTAGCGGTCAAGATCACACCAAGCCATTAAAGTGGTTGCTCGCCATCTTCAAGGGGCACGACTATGACTGGAAGACTTCGACGACAGGACAGGATTCACCGTACAACGTTGCTTATTATATACTTGACATTGGCAAAATTACGTTATTATGTAGACGCCATTAAATAAATAAATAAATAATAATAATAGCCCAGACCATTCGTTTTACACTAGTTCTAGACGAAGATCTATGGCTGAGATTCTGTACGGAAAAACCTTATTGCTTTTGTCATGTTATCGTATTGCCAACGTTACGATAGCTCTTATTTACTTTACAGTAATGGCGGCCGAGTCAAAGACAATACGATAACTTTTCAATGGCGATATGTTTTTTAGCTTGTAGAATAGTGGCCCTTGTTAGATGAATATTACCTATTAACCTGTACATATTAGGAATATGTTTTATCTGTGCTCGTGACATTACTTACCATTACAGATGTAGTGAACAATCCTTTCCCATCGATTTTGGTCGGATAATTTCGTCTTAATCTTGCTTTCTCAGTTGGCTTATTGATGGGTACTGAAGCTAATTGAGAAAGATAGATAAATACGAACTTATCCAACAAAAAACGATGGGAAAGGATTATTCACTACATCTGTACTTACAACTTTCTGCCCTGACTCACTTGACATTGGCGAAAAAATTGACTCCGTGACGGATGCCATAAACAAAAAAAGATTGATTACAACTTTCTCTACAGCTCGCTGTGATGGTGACATGTCTGAGTTATCAGCTAAGTCTTATCTTAATTAATTGTGAGTTCACCAAATAAAAGTTGAATAATAAATCAAGATATTTTATTTTTGGTCTTCATCATCAGTTCCACTTTACCGAATGATACTTCCTGAATGCAAATACTGGACTTATTACTAAAAATACAAGAATCGCTATTATGTACTGTAAAGGTAACTGATTCCTAGACTACTTTGGACTATGTCAAAGTGACACTGTTAATAAAAACACAAAAAGTTTCTAAGGTGTTGATTGATTACTTCACTTTGACATAGTCCTTGACTGTATGCCTGTAACATTTGAGGAGTTCCCTCAATCCCTCACGATCCCTTCATCAGATTCGGATTTGGTGACAACGGAACCACTTCGAAAGTATGGTCTATCAAACCAAAAAGTTTTTTATAGTGGAGCATAGAACCTCCTCCATTTTAGAAGTTGGTTAATAACAAACGCAGGTTTCTTATGTCACGAAATTTATTCATTCTTAACAGTTTATTTGGTTTGATATAGATTTTTTTCATCGTCAAATTGAGCGTGTTTCGAAAAAATCAATCAACGATTGGAACTTTAGACTTGGTTGTTTCTGGAATCGTCTTTTTTAGCGTCGAAGGAGTTTGTATAGACGAAGGACATAATGGCGATTTCCTGGAAAAAAAATGTTTCTTTATGACACGCTTTCTTTGTGATTGTACAGTCAACAGCATAAATAAGTGATCATTTATGTACCTTGTCACTTCAACATCGTGTTTGAAATGTTATAGAAAATTGTGAAACGATTGAAAGCGACAAGGTACAGAAATGATGACTTATTTATGCTGTTGACTGTACCTACGTGTTTTAGATATTTATAAATGTTGGCAACATAAAATAATTATATTGAACGTAAGTAATTTAATTATACTGGCAACTCTGTTCTTCCACCGGCCATCGAGCTGACTGAATCGTGTTTCCTAATAAATTGAGTTATTCCAATAACTAGTGATGAATATAATTATAGAAATGGACGTATTTTATCAAGTACCGCCATGCTTCTAACATTAAATAACTTTAAAATAAAAATATTAGTAGAATATCTACCACAATTTGACCTAGTCCCAAAGTAAGCTCTAGCCTTGCAAATACTATCAGAATTAAGAATAAGAATAAGTAATCTTTATTGCCACAACCTTAAATTTACGAAATTTAAAAGACAAAAAATATAGTTTAACAGAAAATAAATATGAAACTAAGTTAAGTAATGGGTCCCAATCTCAGCATGCGCTGGGCAGAGATGCCCAATCGCGTCAGTGGCAGATCACGTGACTTTTCATATCACGTCATCTACCAGTGACGCGATTGGTTTAAAATCGAAACGAATAGAAACGCTAATTAGCGTTAGTGCAAATTGTCTGGGCCCTCTGAAATCAACATGGGTTTCGCAGAAAAAAACTTTCTGGGCGTTTTCACCAAAAAGTGTACCCAATTAAGGACTGAAATTAAGGAACTTTACCTTTGTCAGTTTTGTGACGAAAATTAGCCATACAATGCGGCCGTCATTATTTAGCTAGTTTTCGTCACAAAACTGACAAAGTTTTTCCTTAATTTCAGTCCTTAATTGGGTACACTTTTTAGTGAAAACGCCCTTCTATGAAATGATTGTCGGTGAAACATGGGTAGACCGTATGTGGTAGTGATACTCGTTCTTACTCTGTTCGAAATGGTACCGTTGGTGAAGAAGAATCTGCGAAAGAAACCCATTTTCCCTCGCTTGATCGGGACCGGCTCCGATTTCGTGGCCGGAATGCTGAGGCTGGTACACACTGATAGGTGCCGTACGTCTTTGGTCTAGAAACAATAGTACATTATTGCCTAGGCGCGGAAAGTAAGGGATTCCCCGACAAGGTGGTTTGTAGGCCGAGCAATAGCGAGGCCTGCTAAAATACGAGTCACGAAATCCTCGTTTCCGCCGAGGCAAATATAATGCTTTTCTCAAACAATGCGATACAAATACATAATTATAAGTATTTTTAAAACCTATGACAAATTCGGAGAGAATGTTTGTTTGAAACCTACGAGTATTAATGAAGATAGTTTCACGCGCAATGCGCCGCCGCCGGCCCCACGCTGCACCCACAAGTTGGGTGTGCGGGATTTTTTTTACGTTCCTTTCGATTTTGTATGCAATAGAGAGCATTTTTAATAAACAATATGGACATGGACGGAAAGTGTTTTCATATGTTTTTTTTACTCCTAGGAGTAAAATGAGGCACTTTCCGTCCTTGTGTTTCAATCGGAAAACCGTACTTTCCGAGCATGTTTGAGAAATAAATATTTTCACGTCTCATACTCTGAAAGTAGGGCATTGTTTATCTTAAGCGGGTTGAAAGTGATACATAAGTACATGTCGACGGTTTGTTAGATTATTTTCACAAAAGCATTTTTTTCATTGTAGGGGGGTATAATGTTCACGTTAAGTTTTATCGCATATTTTACCAGTAGATTATTTTACGCTATGTGAAAATTCGCTTGAAAATTCGCTACAATGATAAAAGGCTTTTGTGAAAATTATCTAACAAATCATGTCGACCCTAGGGAAGAAAAGTAATTGCATGTTTAAATAAAGTACCAGGAGCGCAGCGGTAATTAGGAGGTGCGTAGCGCAACTTAGATCGCAGGCGGTGCGGGGTACCGGCGGCGGGCGTGGATGTCTCCCACACGCCACAGCAATGTACTTTTAATATTTATGCACTCCTTGTATTCGACATATTTTTTTCAAATGTTGTAAATGAATCTTTTTTTTACTTTCCTCATAATCGAAATGAACTCTCTCTCTTACCAACCGATTTTCATGAAACCTTACTAAGAACCATACTAATTACGAACTTGGTTTAAAAAAAATCAAGGTGACTAAAAGTTGTTACCATTTCTGGAATATATGCCCATATTATGGTCGCCTTTATCGAAGTCACCGTCACTTTATCCGTCACTCTCACACTTATGGACTGGTCAGAAAGTGACAGATGTTTTATCCACGTTTATACACATAATAAACACGACTAGGTGGGTGGATTTCGATGTATAAAAAGTTATATAGAGTTAGGACTTCTGGTGGCAAATCATGGTTCTAGAATACACGAAGTCACTGTTTCCTAATTATTATAATAAAAAGGAAAAAGCGACTCCATGGATTCTAGAACCAAGTTGTTTTTTATGGCATAGACAAACGAGCACACAGGCCACCTGATGGTAAGTGGAAACTGTGACCCATAGATATTCGCATTCACAAGACTGCAATGCAATCTTAAGACTGCAAATGCGTTGCCAACCCTGAGGACTAACATGGAATGCCTGTATGCTAGTCATTTCACCGGCTGTCTTATCTCCAAACCGGAACACAACAATGCGAACACTGCTGTTTGGTGGTAGATAATGGATAAGATAATTAGATATGCCACCGAAAGTCCTAACACTAGTAATGATATTGGATGTATTGACCTAATACTAACAGTTTCCGTGGTATCATCTTGCATTGCGTTTTGTAAATTTATAACATCCTCGGCAGCTGTCAGGCACGCTGCTTCAGCTCGGTTCACCTCCGACTGGAATGACATGCCGAAATAAATAAGGGAGGTTAGACTAGCGGTATATCAGCGCTTATAGGCTCGTACAATAAAACACATCTGATATGGCTTACCGATGTACCTGCGCAAATCGTTTAGGTTCACTTCGTCCACATTCCCATTTCTTTCACATTCCAAAATCGTCAGCAATCCCATTTCGTCCACAATCAATGCCCAACTCGTCCACTTCCTATTTTGCCAATATTTCCATATCGTCCATATTCCCATCTCGTTCACATTCCCACTTCGTCCACATTTTTTTTTTGTTTTTAACCTACCTCTGATGTTTTTTTAGGCGTGTCAGTTAAGCTGGGAATGTTGACGAAGTGGGATTGTGGACGAAGTAAGAATATGGACGAAATGGGAATGTGGACGAAGTGGGAAATGGACGCGCAAATGACATTTTTTGGAAGAGCGGGAACTACTCAGAGGAAGATTCTGATTTATGTACGGGTGTAATGTTACAGAAAACTTACATAAACCGAAGCGAAGCGAGGGCGGGCCGCTAGTTTTATATATTAGATACATACTTAAATATGGATGTATTTGAGGTTTTCTGCAATTTATTCAAGATATTTGACTGTAACGTTGATCTGATCAAGTACCTTCTAAGTGAGAAATGTAAAACAAACGGTATCAAAAACCATGATCGGTGCACAGACTTGTACGCTTACCATGAGTTACAATTACCGTACTCGCTAGAGAGTCGAATGTTTTGTCGCTTGCAGACCTTGCAGTATTCTTATAGAGTGCGAGGGACAGAGCATTCGACTTGCTAACGAGTATGGTAATTGTAACTCATGGTAGGGGTACTGTACCCTTACCCTCTTACTTGGATGAGGACCAAAAAGTTGGACCACAGTTAAGCGCAGTTAACCTTACAAACAACGACGACGAAAAAAGTTCCGTTGTGCGACGAAAAGTATCCCTACAATTGTATGGCTAACTATCGTGTCACAACGGAAAAGTTTCACAGAAAATTTAATTGATTGAGTTAGCGTGGCCAACTTTTTGGTCCTTACCCATTTATGAACGTGGAATAAGCGTTTATGCCATGCTTTGTCGTTATCTGTCATTGTGACATTGGCTTCTGACAGAAAGTGACAAAGCTTGGCATATACTATTCAAAGCTTATTCCACGTTTATAAGTATGGAGGTTTCAGTACAATTACCGTACTCGCTAGCGAGTCGAATGCTCTGTCCCTCACACTCAACTATACAGTGAAGGACAGAGCATTTGGCTCGCTAGCAAGAGATAGTAATTGTCACTCATGGTACCTTTCTCATAACATCTTCCTAAAATCAGAGCTGAGGCCGTATTATGCTGACAAAACCTGCCATTAGAACTATTAAAGGACGGAAATATGTAACTGATAAAGCACTGTCCCTTTCACTCTTTGTAGTTTGTTGATCATGATCAGAGATCGGACAAATGGGCATCATTACTCGCAATAATGTGGACATGACTCCAAGATTTTAATTAAATAAATTAAATGATGTTAATTGATTACTTACCCGAAGAATAATTTTGATTCTTTGCAAAACAGTAATAAATACATACATAATACAAATTCTTGTTATTATGTAGATTTATTAAAGCAAATAAATAGTATCTTTTATCAATTTTCCGTGGTTAAACTAATAGAGATGAAAAGCTTCTTTCGCAATATACGCACGTTAATGGAGCAAACTCAAGTACATTAATATGAATGGCCACTCCTCACGTCTTTGTATCATTTATTTATAATTATTACCGTCTTGCAAAGGATCAAAATTATTTTTCAGGTAAGTAATCAATCAATGTAATTTAATTTATTTTTTAATTACGTCCATTTGTCCGATCTCTGATCATGATCCATAACACGGCTTCTGCTGGTTGTAATTACCGCCATCACTGTCAACACTTTCTTCATATTCATCAGCTCGTTCTTGGTGTGAATCTTGCAAGATATATCTGGGATGAGATAGCTCAGGAGCACGATGATGACTACAGTTGCCACAGCCAGGTAGTTCCCTGTCATTGAGGAGTAAGCTGTCCAGAAGTATTTGGTGGCTATGGCGAGGATCCCGTTCCAGGAGCAGGTCTTATCCATAGTGTTCAGCGCTTTGGGTTTTCCTTTTATATTCCTGGTTTTCCGTGGCAGGGTGCCTTTTAGGATTCTGGAGTAGGATGCTTCTGTGAGGAGTAAACGTCATTTAAAAATACATTATTAAATTAAGACTACGCCGAGCGTATGCTGGATGTACAGTGGCGCCTTCCTTACTATTATTGTGTTTTCTATTAAACTAAAGTATTTTCTTGAAATTGATCGGTAGGTTTTTGTACTACAAATGAAAACACAACTTTTAAGATAAATCACATAGTTTAATAACAATTCACCTTCGAGTTATCAACTTAACGGAAAAAAGTGGCCACCTTTTCCCGTTTAGCTGACTACTCAACGGGTAATTATGGTTATTAAAGTGTGTCACGTACCCCATAAATTGTGTTTTTACTTGCGCTACAAAAACGTATCGTCTGATTGCAAGGAAATTCTTTCCTTAAGTAGAAAACACAATAAAAGTAATGAGGGTGCCACTGGATGCTCGACGTTTGCTCGGTGCAGTCTTAACTTCCACTGTAACGATCACTTTATTTAGGTATCCGTTTTTAAACCCCGGACGCAAAAAGAGGGGTGTAATAAGTTAACGCTAGTTAGTTACTTAGCGATTTGGATGCGGTTTTTTATTTGGAAGCATGTTTTCTAGCGGTGGTTTTTAGACATGTTTTATCAAAATCTGTTGAACCGTTTTTGAGATAGTGCTTTTAGGGGGTTGAGGAACCCAGATATAACGGCGACACTTCAGATATGATATCTCTAAAACGGCCTAACCAATTTCAATCAAATCTTGCTTAGAACCATTCCGATTAATATAACTTAATTAAAAAACAATCTGCGTCCAAATTTGTTCATCCGTTTGGGAGCTACGATGCCACAAACAGACACTCAGGTACAAAGACATAGAGACACGTTATAAAAAAAGATAAAAGATATTTATTCAGTAAGTAGGCCGCACGGGCACTTTTACACGTCAAGAATCTACCAGCGCTTCCCAAGAGGAGACCACTGCCGAGAAGAAACGCCGCAAGAAACTCAGCAGTCAGTCGTTTTTTAACCATATTTAATACTACAATGATACTACTTAGTCTAGCATTATATAAAGCTATAAATATTAAATTAAATATAATACCAAATAGCGTGCGTAGTTCAGCAGGAAAACATGTCAAAAATATTACGAGAGAGACAAAGGGAGAAAAGAAAAAAAAAAGAGAGGAGAAAAAAAACGCAGGACAACCAAATAAAAGTATGATATGCTTTCCTACATCAACGATGTCCCCTAGACAAACAACTTTGCAATTTTACAAATTATTAATGACTAAGTTTCGGGTTTAGGCCAAGCATTTTTATCTGTTAGATAGTCCTCGAACCCTATAGTACGCTTTAGATATTAACGACTTTTGTAAGTAATTTTTAAGTGCTGGAAAGGGTAATGTTTAAACTTTTAACACCCCTCTTTAAGGTCGTGGCACCGTAGCTCTTAAACGGAGGAACCTTTCTTTTAGCGGTGGTTCTTGGGTAGGTTTAATGAAAATCAGTTTGGCCGCTTCAAAGATATCGGCTCTGAAGGGGTCACCACTATATCGAGAGTTTTTGTCTATGTCATAGTTATGTGGAAGTTATTACCGTGACAAGCTTCATAAGTCGAAAAAGACCAGAGGGGCTTGCCTAACGCACTCGGAATCGCGGTCGGCTTCAAAATGGAACAATTGTTTTTATTTTGTATGCAGACAAGCCTTCGATTTTCAAAATGAAAACGATCGTGATTGAGAGTACGTTAGACAATAGGCCCTAGGGTTAAAAGCAGTAGAAAAGATGGAAAAAGGACCGTAATTTATAGAACTACTAACGCTGATGTTTTTTGTAGGGGTTTTCGAAAGATGCTTTTCTTGGGCATCCCTGGGGTACCCAAGGAATATTCCTTTCGAATTTCAAGCGTCTGCGGTGTCTGCTGGTCAGTCACAGAACGGTTTGACATGAATACATTGAAACCCTTTCTACGATATCATACCATTATTACATTTATTAGGTACTCATTTATTTGGGAGTGTGGCGTATCATCTGTGGGTTGTTTTCAAATTGCTTTAAAACTTTGGATTATTGTATGAGGGTTTTCTACCAACAAAAGCCGAAACTAGGTGTGTTTTGGAAATGATTCATTTTAGAAAACGAGTGGCGGAATCCCTACTTGATATTTCATACTATTGGTTTTAATTGTGCGTTAATATTCCTCAACTCGACAACTTAAATGTCTGCGTGTTTTTGCGTGAATTTTGTCTTAACAATGATGACGTGGTGATGATGATGATGACCATTGAAACCATGAATAATGATGGTATGTATGGACATTCCAATTAGAGAGGTATAGCCAAAGAAAAAATTGAAAAGTTGATCGACTCCGGCCCTTAAGTCGCTCGGGCGCTAAGGTTGCGTGTCGCTGGGAACAGGATCATGGTTAACGCTGCCACGACTAAGCCGGCTTGTTACGTTCTATTGACTTCGTATGGCTCGCGGCGCGTTTTTTTTTATGGCATAGAGAAGACAAACGAGCACACAGGCCACCTGATGGTAAGTGGAAACTGTGACCCATAGACATTCGCATTCACAAGACTGCAATGCAATCCTAAGTCTGGAAATGCGTTGCCAACCCTGAGGACTAAGATGGAATGCCTCTATGCTAGTCATTTCACCGGCTGTCTTATCCCCAAACCAGAACACAACAATACGATCTCTGCTGTTTGGCGGTAGGTTAATGGATAAGATGGTGGTAGCGATCCGGACGGACCCTGCACAAGGTCCTACCACCCGCAAAACCCACCCGCGATTGCAAGCCGTGTGATATAATAATATCTAAGACTAACTACTGTTTTTACTGTGGTCTAGTACTGCTGCGTGATTGCCAACAATTCCGTCAGGTTAAATATCTTGCGAGAGAGAAGAGTTTCAATGCTAGATAGCGTGTTTCTATTATAATAAACTGGCACTAACCTGAACAGCCATCTCGCTTCGCCATTCCTTGGCCTAATTACATGTTTTATTGAAGATAGGGTTTTCGAAACATCTCACTGACATATTGACGCAAATGTATACTGTCATAGAAGTAATAAGTTAGTACCACAGATTTAAATCGTCACAATGACATTGACATTAGTTGACTGTACATTAGATGATGAAAATGATGATTGAGATTTACAGAGGGAGGCTTCCGGTAACCTTCGGGGAGGGAAGACGGCCGATTGGAAGATATCCGGCTTTGTACTTTTGATTTATTTTATTTACTATGAATGCGGGGAATCAAATTAATGGGGCCCTGTACTCCTTTGTGAGCAGACAGGGCGTTTTACAAAGAGCCCGACTGGCTGTTCATAATGGAGTGCTGGCCCCTGCCCTGATGTATGGTAGTGAATGTTGGGTGTGGCAGGACAAGCATAAAAGTCGTGTAAATGCAGTTGAAATGCGTTCTTTGCGTAGTATGTGTGGTGTAAAACTGATTGATAGAGTAAGGAATGAAAAAGTCAGAGAGAAAGAGAGATAGAGATTAACGAAAGAGATATACAGATCGAAAGTTAGTAGACGGGTCGGAAGGGGCCGCCCTAGGCGTGCTTTTTCGAGTCAAATCGGAGAAATACTGGAAAAGGGCCGAATCTTAAGTACCCGAAACCGACGTGCGTGCATGACTCGATGTATGAATGTGGAAGAAGCGAAAGAAATTTGTATGTATGTAATTATAATAAATAAATGTTATGTAAGTATGAAGAGTAGATAGTAGGTACACACAACATCACACCTAACTAACCATTAAAGACAGAGCAGAGAGAAAAAGAAAGAGATGTATATATATGTATTATGTCAACAACATACGCATTCCAGTGCGACTCTCTTTCATGCAATATTTCAGATTTCTGAAGTGTATAGCTAGATGTGTTGCTGTGTGTACATACGTAAAGACTTAGATCAGGAACAAGAGTCAAGCCAAGTAATTCTTCAGCCTAGATTTAAGTGAAAAGTGATTGAGATTTCCTGAGGCCCTTGCCAAGACGAATAACGCTAACTAGCGTTTCTATTAGTTTCGTTTTTAAACCAATCGCGTCACTGGTAGATCACGTGACTTTTCGTATCACGTGATCTACCAGTGCCGCGATTGGTTTAAAAACGAAACGAATAGAAATGCTAAAAAAGATAAAAATATAAAAGACATTTATTCAGTAAGTAGGCCGTACGGGCACTTTTACACGTCAATAATCTACCCGCTAGTTAGCGTTATGCATCTTGGTAAGAGCCTCAGATATCAGTTGGTCGGCTATTCTATAAATGAACAGAATGTACCGAGAAGTATATAGAATAATGCAAGAGATATAAGATCAAATTTTATTAATTTATATTTAAGATTGTGTCGTTCTGTGTATTGTACGTGTTTAGCGTTTTTTTCTATATCTACTTATTAGTGAGATCCTGTAATTGGCTAACGGTTTCCTATTCTGTCTATAGTTCTCATTTTATAGCTGTTAGGCCCGTATTTATAAACTCATCTTGGCTGAGATGCGCGTCACAAGATACGTCAAAGTAAACGTCAAACCATAGAACACTGTCATTTTTGACACATCTCAAGACGAGCATTAGAGTTGAGATTAGTTTATAAATACGGGCCTTAGAGTTCCTTAACATAAATCATGTTGATCGAAGACATAAATAAATAAATAAATAAATAAATAAATAAATAAATAAATAAATATTTGGCTTACATGGCCAAGTGAAGTTGCACCATTATAAGCTTGTAGATTGTGTATAATGATGTTCGTGTGACGTGTTCAGATATTTAAGTCTCTATTCCACTCGGTAGAATCATATAGCTTTTGACAGGTTGTCGTATTACCATTAACTCCGCCATTACTAGCCTAAATAAGAGCTATCGTTACTTTGGCAAAAGGGAATATTGATGACTTTTTTGCACAGCTTCAAAGGTAATTCATGTAACAAACAGTTGAAAAAGTTTAACATGGAGTTTATATGGCCGACATGTTACTTGATCCATGCAGAGATCGGAATAGGCAGAGTGTACTTGCTTAAATTTGAAGGATGTTCATTCAATAATGTGTTCCCATCTCACTCACGCATGAATGAATATGCGTCAAGTTTAGGCAAGTATACTCTGCCTGTTCCGATCTCTGTTATGACGTCACAGTGCATATAGGATCTCTGTCTAATAGATGTCTATTTAGCAATCTAAAATACTTGTATCATCTGTATTTCTTAACAGATTACAATTTAAATTTTACGTTTGGTAATCTTTTTAACGGTATGTTCATATTATGTTTACAATGCAATTTAAAAAAACTATGCATACCTATATTCCCTATTATGCACTGTACTGGGGTGTTATTCACTTACTTCCTCGTGGTCATACTAATTTGTCCTACTAGTCAAAAAGTGAACCTAGATTTGATCACTAAATACTAATTATGGTTGTAAAAGTAGGTAGGTTAGGTTCGTTAGGTTTCTTCAGATGCCCGAAGGGCAAAACCACTTAGAAGCAGGAGCTCCGCCCTTGGGCGGGGCTCCGTCGAAAGTCAGTAGGACAAAAATAGTAGGACCACGAGGAAACGGAATGTTATTCTCTCAAAAACAACGGACGGTCGGACGAACGAGCGGAATCGCAGCGGCGAGTTTAAGTAGTCCCGTCAGAGCGAACAAAACACATTTTAGCGTGTGCATTTTCAATTAAGTAGCCTTATTCGTTAGATCCATCGGCGGAAACCACGCTCCTAAATTGAAAATGCACGCGCTAAAATATGTTTTGTTCGCACTGACGGGACTGCTTAAACTCGCCGCTTGGACATTCACTCGTCCGTCCGTCCGACCGTCGTTGTTGAGAGAATCACTACCCTGGAAAAATCTTAACAGACAGATGAAATAAAACAAGTATATTTAACTAAGTATTTAATTACATAACATAATCTTAATATCCCTTTACATGCTTTGCGCATTTTAACCCGTTTTCATTGTAAACAAATTACTAATCAAAATATATTATATAAATATAATATCTAATATCTACGTACAATTGAATTGTTCTAGATATTCAATTTCAAATGCAAATTCTTTTCATTTTTCTTTACATTCAATTCATGTTCGCTAGTTGTCGTCAGAGTGACAGCAAATAAACGCGTCGGTGAAAAAAACACGACTGTGCATTTTTATTTCGGAATAAATATTAGGAAAGAATTATTTTCGGAAATTGATCGTACAAATCTAAACCAGCCAGTTAAAAATTCGTCCGGAGAGAGTACCTATAAGAGAGCCGCCCGACTATTTACAGCTTCGGTATAACTAGATATGATCACGACGAAGGACGCAGTCCGATAGATATGGAAAGTCTCTGACCCCGTTGAATTTTTGACTCTGAAAAAAAAGGCAATTCCACCTTAGTCGTACATACAACGAGTTTTTTCAATGAATAACTTTGATAGCAGGACAAACGTGGACGTATTGCTTAAATTAAAGTATTGTCTATCAATAATTGGTAAGGCAAATATGGTAGGATAAGCAAATTAGTTTAGCTATGTGAGTTCTAAACTTATCGATATGTTGCTTAATTCGCACTTGCCAAATTCCGAATTTGCACAACTACGAAAGCAATGAATTAAAAATGGAAAGTTGTTACAAAACGGAATTTGAAAGTGTTTCCGTATTGGAATTGTCACCTGTCACCTGTGAAATGTTACTGGTCGTACTTACTCCTAGCGTGGTCCTGCTCATAGTTCCATGCCAGTTTGCATCTAAAGTAAAAGAAATATTATATAAGAAATAAAGGTCAGGTGGGCTTATTAAGCAAGTAGGTATAATAATCCTATAAGGGTATTGGGAAAATTTGTTTAGAGAATATTGTCTTTTTTTATCAGCGGCCCTGGATGATTTTTACATAGTTATTTAGAGGACCTCGAAATACACATAGATATATATAATTTATGGCGGTTAATGATATCGGAGCCAAGATATTTAAGATTTAAGTGTTCAGTTTTTGGTACTAAAAGTACACCCAGCTAAGAATATTAAATATCTCGGCTCCGATGCACGGGTATTAAATTACATAACAAAACATGTTTATTTTAAATTATTTTATCATAATTTACCACTTTTACTAATGGCCGCTCACCTAGAATATGTATGACTTTTAGTCTTTTACTGATGCCAACACTTTTACCCAAACCCTACGAAATGTTACAATTACACATCAGGAAAAATGCAAATACAAAAAAAAGGAAAAATGATACCGCGTATGTATTTAGTGACCTTATTTCTTAAGATAGGGGGTTACATTTTCTGTGTTGTTTTTAATTGTGCTGTTTCTCTGTAATGTTTTTGTTTGGTGTACAATAAAGTGTTTTGTATTGTATTGTATTGTATTGTACATTTTCTTTGACTATCAAATTAAGCTTCCGTACTTTTTATTTAAAGGGTAGTGTACCAGTCACTCAGCATATGGTACCTACTTAAGTGTAAAACTATTTGGGCGTTTCTTACACCCGTATTTATAGTCAAGAAAAGTAATTACTTGAGTACTCGTATTAGTAGTGTCAAAAGTCATATAAAAATCGTTACTTTAGTCATTACTTTTACTCAAGTAATTACTTTACTTGACTATAAATACGGGTGTTAGAAAGTTTGTACCTAGTTAAGTTCAAAAATTAAGAAATGTTAACTTTTCCGCTGAGTTACGAAAATTAGCTATGCTGTTATAAGACAAATGGTGGTCATCTCAGACAAAACTCCTGTAGCAAGAGCAGGCATGTTACTAACGGGTGAGGATTGAATCTGCTTCATTTACTGAATTTGAGATACCTACTGCTAATTGGTGTTGAGAAAAGTATATATAAATGTACGACTAATTTTCGTAACTCAGCGGAAAAGTTAATTTTTCTTGATTTTAGTCCTTAACTAGGTACAAACTTTCTAAGAAATGCCCATTTATGAGAAATAGCTTTACACTTTCACTTAAGAATTATGGAGCTTAACTGAAATTATAATCTTTTAAATTAGTAATTCTATAAAAATATTTTTAAGTGCCTTATTATTGTGTTATTATGTGAAATTCTCGTATATTTAGAAGTAGCACTAATGAAATATGAAACAAATGATACTTACCGAATAATCTGTTTTGTTATCATTTTTCGACATTTTGTCGTCAGCTGTAAACAATGTCAATTGTAAAAATTGGGATTTAATAATTGGTTCTCTAAAATTTTTAAAACAATTAGCGTAATAATAACACACTCGAGTTATAATTATAATCGATATTGATTAATGTATGACTTTCGGTCCGTCCAAGTACAAGCCTGCTGAATAAGAGCGTTAGCTAAAGTGCTAGCGTGTTTCAGCTGATATAACTCTGATTTGGGCACAAATTAAACAGCTATTAGCTGAATAACTGTTATTATTTTTATTATTTGCATTATATCAGCATTATTTGAGCATTATTAAAGGAAACAGTTACCCCAAGAGCTGAACATTGGCTGAATATTAGAGTGTAAGTTAGGAACCTATTATACAGCACAACGGCCGATTATTAGAGTCTGTGCTACGTTTTATTCAGCACAAAGTACAAACGAGGATCGTTTTTGCGTTTCTAAAAATGAACAAGTACCTAGCTAAATTGTGAACAATAATTTTCACTACCTACTCGCCTCTCCCCATGTACCGTGCGTGGTTCGAACCACTAATAATACCTCTGTAACTGCCGCACTCAGAGACGTCAATTAAATTTAATGCTTGTTTAGTGACGTGTTATCTTATTCTATTGCTTAGCAAAGAAAGTGACAGCAGCAACTATAATCATAATCAAGCATTAAATTAAATTGACGTCTTTGAGTTCGGCAGTTGACAGACATCCACCACGGGTGACAAAGTTTTAAATATACTCACGTTTTTTGCCGACTTCGACCACTAACGTCTGTGCGTTCATTTTGTTTAGTGTTGGTTGGTCCGGTACTGTAAACATTAAATAATAATATTTTACAGGATGTAACATGATTTCTGTTTCAAAAGTTACATTCAAAACAATCACTACATTATCAGCCGCAATGAACGACGCGACGGTCGGACGGACGAACGAGTGAATGTCCAAGCGGCGAGTTTTATAGTCCCGTCAGTGTGACAAAACATATTTTAGCGCGTGCATGTTCAATTTGGCAGCATGGTTTCTGCTAATGGATCGAACGTATAAAATATAAGGGGGCAATCTCACATCAATTGAATTAGTCCCAAACTAAGCTCTAGGCTTGTACTATGGGTACTAGACAACGAAATAAATACTTATATAGAGAAATATATACTTAAATACATTAGAAAACATCCATGACTCAGAAATAAATATTCGCGCTCATCACACAAATATCTGCCCTTACCGGGATTCGAACCCAGGACCGCTAGCTTCGTAGGCAGGGTCACTACCCACTAGGCCACCGCGTCGTCAAAGGCTGTTGAGTGGAAAATGCATGTGTTTTGTTCGCTCTGACGGGACTACTTAAACTCGCCGCTGCGACATTCACTCGTTCGTTCGCCCGAACGCGTTTTTAGAGATTCACACTTATTTTAATTTAATTTAATTTACTTAATTTAATTTTTGATTCTTTTTTCACTTGGATGGTGTAGCAAAAATGTTTTAAAATGATAAATAATGCTTGGTTTTAAGCTGAGCAAGTGAAAATGAAACTAAAGAACTAGGGTTTAGGGTAGGAAAGATGAGAAAACGGTATTTCAATCAAGAACCGTTTTATTTTGGCCTTTGATCAAAACAGATATAACATCGATTCTGTTCAAACGGAATCGAATTGAAAATTCTCTATTCGTAATGTACGGCGTTTCTAATCAGCTGATTAAAAAAAACAGGTTTCTGAACCCTGGAATATACAGGCGTAAGAAACATACTTAAAATGGAACATCATGTAAAGTACGTACGGTTACATGCGTATGTGCTTGGTTCTGAAAAAATATAACTTGTTTTTCAATCGCTTACATACAGATGTAGGCAGTGAATAAAGATACGACATAGTATTTAATCAAAAAATTTCGTATATATCTTACTTTTTTATTAGCTATTTAGTACCCATGGGTACTGTACCCAATCGTTGGCATTGGCCAATGTCCACTTAAAGGGTGATGGGCAATTTTGTATGGGCACCGTCCCCACCCTCCAACAGTCACGGGATCCATGTCCATATGTTTAATAGGACCCAAAAAAAGACAAAATTCCTATTTTAGTAGCAAAATCGATAGGTTTTTTTAATGAAAAAATACCTTTCAAGTGCCAAGCAAGACAAGAATGTGTACATTTTTAAACAAATTCCATAATTATGATTTTTCAAGAAGACCTCATACATATGGCGATCGTCGCCATAGTAAAAGTACATCCTGTTGCCAAGATCTATAAACTGGCACATGTTTCATCTCTGTTGGTGGGTGGGGACATTTTTGCCCATCTTCCTTTAAAGTTGCCATTTTTGTTCCTTTACATCATAATCATCACACTAATGATTTTATGTATAGATGTTTGTAAACAATTTAATGCACAAAATACCGAAATTAAAATACAATATTGATAAAATTGGTATTGAATACAAAAGGCTCAAAGTTCTTGTATAGTTGCAGTATGAAAAGTTTCGTTACTTTTCGTCCCCATTTCAATGTTAAGGTCCAAAAGTGACGAACCTTTATTAACCGTGACTGTACTAATGATTTTAGTAGTGCGTTTAATACCGTCGATTCCGACATTCTCCTCGGAATTCTAAAGCCTCAGGCTCTCTGGAAGACGCCAGAGTGTCAACGACGATGACAGTTGCTTTGAGTGGAGTGAACTCTATACAGGTGTCGCTCAGGGCTATGAGCTTTCTCCTCTTCTATATTTCGTTTAATAGCATATCGCAATCCCTTATCTCGTAATTGCATCTATTGTTGTAACGTTTTTTTTTTCATTGGACAACATAAACAATGAAAACCATGCAGGTTTAACAACTACGTAGAAGATAACCAAGACTCAGGACCAAATGCTGGGACCGCTAGCTTCGTAGGTAGGGTCACTACCAACTAGGCTAGTGCTAGGCAAACTAAGCAATTGCCTGAATTGAGAAAGTATGCAGAGTACGGTCGGCCAAGAAAATGGTCTACCAGTTTTGACAAAAGTTTCTGTGAGATCTAATTATCGCTAGGGTTGATACTTGTTCCTGTCATAATATTATTGCAAGGGAAAATCGAACTTGTATCATGACTTACAAATGAACTTCAACGTAGGGTGGTAGACCACATTTTTGGCCGACTGTACGATCCTTTGTGACTAAATACGATGTCGTATGATTATGCACTACATTTCCAAATATTAAGAAATAAAGTTAAGTTATACCTTTATTAAATTTGGACACGAGTGATCTAACGAAGTCCCGTCCAATTTCTAGTTTACCTGTTTGAAGTAAACAATTAGAGAAGTTAATGTTGATATTAGGTTATCAGTTCGGCTTCAACAAAAGGCGATCCACAACTGATGCATTAAATTATTAGGTCCTTTGTTATTTATACAGTGTCCCAAGAAGTAGAGTCAAAAGAAAATACAGAGCCAGAGCACCTCAAAGGGATATCAGATTCACCTACATGTATGTATGTTCCTCGTACATAGTAAAGATAACCTACACGAGTAAAGATAATGGTTTTTATCTATAGCTAAATAATAAGTAAATGTGACACGTTGAACAAAACCACAGGCTTTGACCGGTCTGGCTAAATTAATAGAAATCGAATCACAAAGTAAGAGAATGATGTGAATGCCGATTATAGAAAAACATTTTCGATTATTTATTTACTTATAGTTTTATCGATTTTATTGATCTATTATGAAGGGATCATACCAAAAATTGTACTAATAAACTTTGTGTAGTAAAATAGTTTCGGGGGTGAATCCAATGGCCTTTTAGGTACTCTACCCCTGGAATTCCGCTTGATTCTAATTCCTGGGACACCCTGTATAACTTAAATTCTCGTGATTCTTTAAGAGAACTATTAAATGAATTAATATTTTGACAGCAGCGTCTCAATTTATTTATGTGAATATTAATTGCATTTTAAAACCAAACTATTTTATTAGGAGTTCTGATATAAATAGTTTAAATACAGTAAGCTTTAGACAACGACGGAGCTTATTCAAGAACAGATGTATTTCTTTGCGAAATGTTTTTTTTTAAATGGAATAGTTTGCCAAATGATGATTTGCTAGAAAAATGTGCCCATAGGGACCCTTTTTTTGTTTAAGTGCTTCAGTAGGTAAAAGACAGTTCTGACTATCGGCCTAAATCAGCAACCAGTACCCCTACCATGAGTTACAATTACAGTACTCGCTAGCAAATCGAATGCTCTATCCCTTGCACTCTATAGGAATACTTGCGAGGTCTGCGAGCGACAGAGCTTCGAATCGCTCGCGAGTACGTTAATTGTAACTCGTGGTAACGGTACAGACCGGGGAAACTTAAAACATTGTAAAAACGGAACTCCATGTAAAATACTTACTTTTACGAGATCCTTGAGAAGAATTCATAGAACTCATAGTATCTGTAAAAAAAACCTTATTTCACATGTACAGTCAACAGCATAAAATAAGTGATCATTTATGTACCTTGTCACTTTAACGTCGTGTTTGAAATGTTATACAAAATTGTGAAACGATTGAAAGTAACAAGGTACAGATTATTTTCTAATGTACAGTAATCCCAGCTTTTAAATAGCATTCGGCTGGCTATCGTTATCACGCTTGCACTCACAACCGGCGGTATAATTGTCTCTCGTGTTTCAACGAAGATTACCGATCACTATTAAGAAAATGGTAGCACTGTGAACAGCGGTCAAAACATGTGGAATACATACCACCGATGTGTTTTTGTCTTCCAACTTTCGCATCACTTCTAGATATATGTATGTCTGAAAAAAAAACCCCGATGTAATTTTTCCTTTTAATATATTCATTACAATTATTAAAAAAAACATTAAATTAATAATATAATATAAAATAGGTACATTAAATTATTTTATGATGTGTGTTTAAACATCCTCAACAATGCACAATGTAATAACAAACGTAGGTTATTTCACTAGAACTGCTATTAATGTAACGTACGAAAGTAATGTCACGTATTTGATAAAGAGACTGCTTATTTTAGTGTACCTAATTCGAATTTCAAAACGAAATCGTACATACATACATGCATACATACATACATACATACTTATATAAACTGACGACTTTATTCCCAGAGTGGGGTAGGCAGAGCTATACAATTTCCAACAACTATAAAAACTTTTTGATAATTCTGTAACCACATTTTCCGAGAACCGAACACCAAAATCGTATGTTCAATTTATACATCAAAGTACTCCGTCTATTGCTTTTACACTCTCTCTAGCATAATAAATATACCTACTGCCAAAAGCTAGAGGGAGCCGAGTATATAACTATGGTTTTTACTGTAACCTTTCATTTACCCACTCGTTCAATTCATGTCAGCTCTTTTAAAAGGACCAATACACCTGTCAAATGTCACCTGATATACGGACATACGGACATACATAACGAAGGTTATTTAGGGTTCTATTTATGCCTGCCGCGGTGAACGTACGGTTCCCATGTAATCGGAAGTTAAAGACACCTTTATCGGCCCTAAAGGACAATTCAACTGCTGAAATAGTTGGGGTAGTTACGAGGCTGGCAACCCCATTTCACGGCGATGTAATGTATGTATGCTTTTCTCAAAACTATGCAATGAAATAAAAAAAGTAATACATTTCCACCCTTGGGAAGAAAAGTAATTGCATGTTAAAATAAAGTACCAGGAGCGCAGTGGTAATTAGGAGGCATATCAAGCATAGCGCAACCTAAAATCGCAGGCGGTGCGGCGCACACGTCACAGCAATGTACTTTTAATGTTTATGCACTCCTAGTATTTGACATTATAACTTTTCCTCAAAAGTGTTATAAATATAATTTAGCTAATTAGCCTGTTCATAAACAGAGCCGCCATGTTTACATTAAAATTGAAAAAAACTGTTTGGCCTAGGCCTAAATTTTGTATAAAATTCCTTTACAGTTATCTTGAGTCCACCCGAAACGTGATACTTTGAAGCCTAAAATAACTAACATAACGCCAACATTTCATTGCATGTTTGAGAAAAATAAATTTGGTAAAAACAGAACACCAAAAGATATACGTACGAATGCATTCTTCACATTCGACGGTCGTATTTTGTGCTGCTGAAAAAAAAAACTTATTTTAATTAAACACTTACATACCAAGGTAGTAAAAGTAAACAATATTCCGCTGTCTATCGCTTTCCCTCTCTGTCTGGTATCATAACCAGAGCCCGGGATTTTCGCGGCAAAACTAGACTGTCGCAATGTAGCAATATTTTTTTATCGATAGTTGTGTAACAGTAGGAAAAAAGAATGGTCTACGAAATTATAAATATTTTAAATAAAATATTTTACGTGAGGTTTGTAAAAAATTATGATATAGAAACAGATGCAATTTTTTTTTCTTTCTGGAACCGAAAACTGAAATCGCATGTTAAATTTACACATCAAAGTAAAACCAAAGTAGTAAACAATCCGTCCGTCTATTGCTTTTGCACTCTCTCTGGCTTAAAAAATATACTGCCAAAAGCCAGAGAGAGCCGAATATTATTAATACTATGGTTTTACTATACACTTTCGATTGATTCGATCAGACTCTGGCAGCTCTTGTAAAAGGACCAACACACCTGTTAAATGTGTAACACTGTGATATACGGACATACAGACATAAATAACGAAGATTATTTAAGAGTTCTGTATAACAGTTAACGGTCATTCTCCAGACAGCCATTTCTGTATGTCCTCGGGCTTCAAAAATATAAAACTATTGAATTTGGTATAATTTATATTTTTTAAACGTAAGAGGTACTTGTATTGAGGTGTACATGAATTTTCAAGTAAATATTCAATACCCTTCTAGGAGAAAAAAAAAAATCAATACCCCATTCTCCTAATTAACACCTCGCGTCCCACTTCCGAAATCACTAATATACCTACATCCCCCGATCATATACAAGAAGAAAGATAAATGAAAGTATTTTTATTTAATTAAAGATAAGATGTCCACATTACAAAAAAATAACCAAATGTTTTAAGTAATATATCACTAAGATATACAATAAAGTAACTTTGTCCCGAGATGTGTACTAATCCACGCGCCGCTTTCATTATTGTCCGTGCAAGGCCATTGAAGAAAGAGACAGACATCGCTAACGCATTTTGCGTGAGCCGCCAGTCGTGTCGAGACCCTCTTGAGGGAAAGACGTATTAGTGTTGTGTGGATCGCAGACTACAAATGCAAGTATCTAATTCGCGCGTTTTGGGTCTCGTAAATTCTAATTAACACGTTAACGTTTTTAAAATCAGCCAATAACTCTTTAGCTCTGTAAATTATTGTATACATTAAGGACCTCAGTATTTACCAGTTACTGGATTTTGTAGTTTATCACATGTACCTACAAGGAGTTATATTTTTTTTATCAAGAATCCCTAATACACACGTCTAATTCACGGGTTAAAAATGAACGCGTTAATTAGTTTAAGAGTAGTCAAAAAGGTTTTTGGTACATAAAAGGTTTTTATTTCTAAATTCTTGCTTAAGCTAAACCAGTTTAAATGAATACACAGGAATAATCTTTTAACAAAAAGGTAATTCCCGGAAGAATGGTGGCGGGTTCGATCTTACGAGGATTTTCCTTAGATGATTAGACATATTATTATGTCAAACTGACATTATTAAAGGGTCCGTAACCATAAATTCAGTAAATAATGTCAGTTTGACATAATTTATTTATTTATTTTATTTATTTATTTAATGAAATTACACAGTATAACAGTAAAACTAAAGCACTGTGAATTTTAGATTAAGTATATAAACATAAGACAAAAGCTATACAAACAGTAAACAATAAAGCATTAAAGAATAGACGAAGGCCGTTCATTCATCATCACACAAAATTTTAGACATTCGTCACGTATTGACACCCATCTGGATGCAAGCACGTCAGTATTAGGAGCCGTATCTAGAAATGCATTAAGCAGTTGCAGAGCGCGATCCAGCGGTGACTTTCGGCGGGAGACGGTCCGCGCGGCCGGGACCGCCAGCAGCGGGTGCCGTCGCTCCCGAAAAGCATATTTCGGCACAGAGGGAACGAACAGACACACCAGTTGCGATACTAAAACCGGACAGTCTGAGTCCCCTCGCAGGATGCCACACGCCAACGACATCAGCACATAGTTTCGCCTCACCTCCAGCGAAAAGAATCCTAAGGTTCCCAGAAGAAATTTTGTTGGGTACAGGAACGGGTAGTAGCCATTGACCTTTTTATATAAGAATCGCAAGAAGGTTTTCTGGACTTTTTCTCGCAGCAGGATGTAAGAAGCTTCATGGGGATTCCAAACGGCAGAGGCTGCCTCCAGCTTACTTCTCACAAGGGCGGTGTATAGGAGCATTATGGACCTAGGATCATTAAACTCCCTGGCGTTGCGGACAACAAACCCTAGTCTGCGGTGGCAATTTGTAGCGATTAGCATTTTCATGTGCTCGCGGAAATTAAGTTGGGAATCTAGGATAACCCCCAAGTCTCATATCGAAGTGACACGGGCTATGGGCTTAGAACCCAACAGATACAGACTACTCAGAGGGCTACGTGCACGACTGAAGGAAATAACGGCACACTTCTCGGTATTGAACAGAAGTCTATTATTACGACTCCATTCGTAAATCAAGTCAACGTCCCTCTGCAAACATTCCGAATCGGAGATTCCTTGCACCCTTCGAAACAGTTTCAGGTCATCGGCATAAAGCAGGCATTGCGCATGTTTAGGAACAGTGGCCAGATCGTTGATCATAATGCCAAAAAGTAGGGGACCTAAAATAGAACCCTGACTAACTCCAGAACGAGTGGGGTAGGAATCCGATACAAAGCTTCCATGCTGTACATACTGCTGTCTATCACGTAGATAATTAGAAAAAAGACGGAGCAGTTTTGGTGAGAAGCCAATGCTGCATAATTTGCCCAAAAGTATATCGTTATCAACGCGATCGAAGGCTTTTTTAAAATCAAAATACAGCACGTCCACCTGCATTCCCTCATCCAAATAACGCGTAACGGAGTCAACCAAGGTTAGAAGGTTCGATTCAACCGAACGCCGGGGCCTAAAACCATGCTGAGAGTCGCAAAGGAAAGGCTTTATCTGAGGAGCAATATGATTATTCAAGATAATTTCAAATAGCTTTGCGACAGCGGAAAGATTAGCAATGGGACGGTAATCCTCTACATTGGCCGTATCACCTGATTTAGGAATGGGTGTCACTCGGGTAATTTTCCATTGAGAAGGGTACTTGGAGTGTCGCAAGGTGGCAAATGAAAGACCGTACTGTTCGGTAGCTAGTTTAATACTGACATACCCGTGATTATTGTTACGTATATATCATCTCTCCACCCTTACTTTGGAAATCTGAGAACAATACAAAAACAAATGGCAAATATTACTTAGGTATTATACAATAGTATCCACTAATTTTATCTTTTAACATAAAACTTAAAACTTATAATTAACTTTTTTTCGGGGCCTCTTAGAACGCCCCACCGGCTCATTATCACCGGCTTCAGTAACACCTACACCTTCCGAGGTAGCAACAGGCTCGGACTCATCTGCGGTCTGAACAGTATCCCCGACCTCCAGGACCTCACAAGCTTCCGCCCATTCCTCATTCTCCGTCCCAGACCTTTGAATGTCATCGTCAAAACGACCACCACCCTCACCTTCTGTGGGCGCTATCCCAAAAGTAGCAGCAGGCGAGGGCGGTGCTGACGCGAGTGGTGAGCGCACAGGCGCTCCCGGTGGCTGAGGCAAGGTCGCGGCCTCGCGCTCTTGAGGCTGCTCTGGCACGGGTATGAACGGCTCAAGATACGGATCATACTGCCCAGAATCGCTACCTTCAGTTAGACTAGGTAGTACTTGACTTGGTTTAGTATATTTTCGTATCTGGTCAACATGTCTTTTACATTTATCGTTAATATCGCTAAACAAAATTTCATAAATTCGCTGGCTCTTAACACTAACAATAGTCCCAAGTTTCCAAACACCTTTCCTGGCAGTAAAACATTTGGCCCATACAGTTTCACCTACATTAAAACATCGACTCGGTTTCAACACCGCGTCATCCATATTTGTTTCGCTACTATAATTCTTGTTATGTGGCAAAACTAAATCTAACCTTGATCGCAAATTCCTGCCCATCATCAGTTGAGCCGGCGTTTTACCAGTGGCACAATGTACTGTGTTCCTATAATCAAATAGAAAACCCAGCAACTTTTCTTGCAGTACATGTTGACTGCGACTCGCTCCTGAGACTAAACATTTAAGCATTTTCTTACAAGTCTTTACGGAATTTTCTGCTTGACCATTGCTGCAAGGATGATAGACAGGCGAGGTTAAATAATGAATGCCATTAGCCTTACAGAATACTTTAAATTCAAGCGAATTAATTTTTACATCATTGTCAGACATAATTACGTTTGGTAGACCAAATACAGAAAATATTAATTTAAGTTTCGATATTAGGGCACCGGTCGTAGTACCTTTGTCCATATAAATGCAATCCAGCCATTTGGAAAAAGCGTCAATCACGATCAAATAATCCCTTTGGTCGAACGTCATGTAATCGATGTGTATGCGGTGCCACGGGCGCGGGGGGCGCGGCCAGGGCGCCGGCGCGCGCGGCGGCGCCGAG